>VZRX01003747.1:74999-111104 GCA_013398075.1 Notiomystis cincta
AAAAAAAAAAAAAGGTACTTTTACTGAAATTGGGACTACCCAATCTTCAGCTAATGTATACACTTTGCTCTCAGTTCCTACTTCTGATTTCTCATGACTCAGAAGTTATCCTGACCAGCAGCATTACTTTGCTTTCATTGAAACTTGCAATAACACAACACTCAAATGAATTTTAGTCTCAACATATTTTACCAGTATTGTAGACAAGGCAAACAGAACATTTAAATCACTACACCACATCTGATGCCTAATTCTTAGAAGTATTCTCAGGGTCAGCCAAGTCCTGAAAGAAGTTCTTGCTTCATGAGTGATACAATCCCTGCCCTGCCCTCCCCTAGCCTGCATAATTTTGAAGCAGAATCTTAGAAATTTTGTCTTAAAAAGAAATATCGCTCCAGAATTAAATCTTGTTCAGGAAGGATAAAGACTAATTTCTTTACTGTATTTTCAAAATCCAAATGAATACTCTGAAGTCATGCATATGTCTTTCTCTTAGCATCAGGCTGACAAGAATATGGAGGGTGACACACATTTCATCATGGACCTATAGGCCAGCTAACTGGAGGCAGCTACACGTTGCATAAGTTTATAGTTATTCTTAATTTAAATAAAATACCACCCAGATACTGCAGCTCTCTAAGTGACTGAAGTGTACAGTAACTATCTCTCAAAAACTGAAAATGTCAAAAGCGTTTACAAACACCGAAGTATTCTTTGTGTTTGATCTCCTTCACTATGGTAATTTTTAAAAAAATTGTTTATGTATCTCTGTGGTGCCATAAGCTTTTTCTGTTAAATATATTCCTTGCAGCTTTTGTTAACCCTTTCCCCCTTTCTAAAAGGGAACTTATCCAAATGCCTATTGCCATAAAGAATCATGTTTCCATAATAAAGGAATGAACAGCCTACAGAGCAAGCACGGTGCATGGTTTGTAACTCCCAAAACCTGGGCACACACAAAAAAATATATTTTCCTAGCTCTGACCAGAATTTATCTTCAAACTAGTTTAGGAACAGCAATACTGTTGATGTACACAGGTAAGCATAAAAGAGTCAAAAATATGTATTTAATACAGTAACTGGATATGTATCATACATCAAAAGCTGTTTGCTTATTAACAGAAAAAAACCTTGACAAGACTATATCATCCACATCTAAGTGAAACACAGAAAAAAAATCAGTCACAAACACATGATTATTTTAAAAGAATCTGAACTTAAACAGCTATCAAGCAAATCTATTGCACACAAACCATTTGCCTCCAATACTGAAAACTCCTGGAAAGGAGGATCCACTACTTCTAAAGTACCGACACGAATTCTTTTAAGCAACTGCAAAGAAAGTCCTAGATGATTCAATAAATTAAACACCTAACAAAAGCTTTGAAAGCAGAACAAGGAAAACCAGAAATATACAGATAGCTGGTAGAATGCAGTTTACTTAAGTCTCAAAGCATTCTTTGAGAATAGGGTTGTTTAGGATACTTTAAAATTAGCTTAAAAGTGACAGTAAATCAGTTACAGGGAAGGTGGAATACAAACACTATGATCCACTACAGGCTGCAGCTGCAAAATTTTAATGATAAGCAAGCTTTCTGGATTTTGAAGTGACAGAGGGAAACCTTCTACACATTCAGTGGACAATTCTTACATTAAGCATATAATTTTTATACTAAGGCTTTAAATAGGAAGATTTTAATTTTTCTTTTATAATGAAAGATTCACTACAGCATGAATCATCACTGAGCAGGATTTTCACAAGACATAATGTTTCACAGGGGTGAAGTCTACTGTCACAGTGCTGCTCCTGGCTGCTTCCTTAAGTTTTCAGCCAGCTGGGTTCTTGGTCCAGCTGTGCTGTGTGGTTACAGCCATGGTTACACTATGCCATAGCAGATGGGACAATGTAATAGCCACAGCCCAACTCTACAGTATCTTAACAGCCAAGAAACTGTATCTGAAGATCAAGGCAAGCACTCTATTGTCCACATTCACTTTATCAAAAGGACGAATTCTTGTATGATAGAAAACACTATTAAGCAAGTATAATAAGTACCTGATCATCAGTGGTGGTAAAATTGAACTAGGATGACCAATGAAGTTGTCATCCTAAATTTTTCGTGTTCCCTGGGGCTGCTGCCAAGCTGTGAACACAAGCAGCAACTGAGGTACCACCGATTTACTTCTGGTAGGTTATATTGAAGATGACACAGAATTTGCTACAATACCTTGTGCAGCCATCCCTACAGCAAGTCCAGACACCTCTGGGACAGGAAAAGAGCACAGCAGAGGGGACTAACTGCATGCACCACCCCACTTGCCCTGCACCGGGTGCCAGCTGGGACTCAGCACCTGTGCACCGTTTTCTTTATTTGCTCAACTGTCTTTTCACTGGGAAAGAACGACAACAAAACCCTAATAAACCCACGGGTACTAAAGATCTTAACTATTGTTACTTTCATGCTTCTCACATAGTGTCAAATATTAATTCCCAGTCTAAAACTTCAATGGAAAAGAACAAAATATTGACCAATGCCTGTTAATTAATGATTCAAAAACACTAAAGGAAAATAATCTGTCAGCAAGCCATGAAGAACATACAGAGAAAAGATGCATGATCTGAAGTGCCTGTTTTCATAAATAAAGATAAATTTGCTAAACTTTAGATTAAATGCTCAGATAACTAGTTTGGGCATGCATTGCCCTCGTTAAGCAGGTAAAATTAAGGAGCTGTAAATTTTCTTTTAAAAAGGACTTACAAGTTTCTGCATTTCAGGTTATTTACAGAAGAATTAGTTCTACAAAGACTTTCAGTATACTATGGCTCTGTGCACTTTGAAAGTATTCTCTGAATCCTTTGAGTATTCATTTTTAAGGGCTTCCTGTGAAGTCCTTAGTCAGATTAACTGACAAAAGATTGAAATTAAAACCTTTAGGTTTCCTATTTTCCTAGAAAGTGCATCCTGGGTTAGTTCTATTTTTCTGGTTTTGTTACTGTTTTTCACTTTAACGGCCTTCTTTCTTAAAATGTTGATAAATTTCAGAGGAAAAATTATTTCAAATATCAATTATTTATAGTGATCCAACAAACAAGGAAGAAAAGCTGTGACTTAGCCTAGTTAGGAGAAAGGCAGGAGCCCCTCTGGGAACTTTGTGATTTCCAATACTTATCTGATCTTCTACTCTGAACTGATGTTTCTGAATTCCTTCTCATCAAGAGCAAAGTATGTATGTGGTTCTCTATAGCAATTTTCCAGTTCCTTTCTGTAAAGATCACTAAATTTTATAACTGGCCTTGCAGTTTAATATAAAGTGGAACTTTACAGTTTGCTCCCTCTTCCCATATATGTTCATAGGGACAGATGTATCTTCTGTATCAGAGGCTCTGAAATACAACTTTCTCATTCTTGTTCAAATCAAGAAATCTGTTTGCAGGGATTAATACAAACAAAAACCTACATCTGAAAACATTAAAAAGCATCCCTTAGTTCTAAGTCCTGTTCTAAAATACCTACTTTTAAAGGAAACAAAGCATACAGTCTTGGATGAGAGGCCTCTGTAAAATTCCTTGGTACAAAAAGTGCTAGACTGGAAATGAGAGACAACATGGATACAGAAGTGCTCAACCAAAGGTTTCTTTTACAAGGCAAACCCATTTTAATACTTCAAAAAGAACAAAGCTGAAGATTACCCTCAATAAATGAATAACTTTTCATCTGTGGATCCAGTTTTTCAAAACAAGTCTGTCAGGTAGTGCTTCATGAAGTATCAGATCTAGTCCAAATTTAAATAAGCTGAATCACATCCCATGGAGCTCTCAAGCTCCACCAGTCCTTATTCCTCCTATCCTGGTACCTGCATGTGTCTCAAATATTACTGGCTTTAAGAAGGGATCCTATTGACTGGCTCAGAATATATAAATTCATAAACAAGAACACTCATTCGCCTTCCTTATCACAGCAATTAAGTCAAGACAACTTTTGTCATCCTGATACCAAGGATATCTGGACTACAACATCTCAAACTCCTGGTTACCAGTCTGCATACTCTATTGCTGCACTTTGAACACTGGCTCTCACCTGCACAGGGAACTGCAATTCCACTCCACAGGCTTCCCTGGTCTCAGCTTCTTTTAATCACTACATGGGAGACTGAAGAGAAACACACTGCCACGAAATTCATTTTCAGAAACTACTAGTGAAAGCCACAGTCCCTAATGGCAAACTACCTACCCAGCCTTCCTCTAGGAAAGCCAAAACAACCTGGAGACTATCTGGGATGCAAAAGCAACAACACTGATAAGTTACCCAGAGGAACAAGAAACCAACCTGTGCCAAGTATAACTTTTTTCCAAACACTGTGGATTTTGGGACAAGAGGTAGGAGCCCACACAAGAAAGTTCGTGTTCGCATTTAAATCCTCAAAGTGCATTCTAACTGAGCATAACAAACCATACGTGACAACAGAAAGGAAAAACTCTTCAAAAACTCAAAACTCTTCTGGGACTTTCCAGAGTGTATCATTAAATTCAAAGATATATTTCCAAAATGTAAAACAGAGTAATCACAAAAGCAAGCTATTCTTGAGGTTTACTGACTCTTCTGCTCATCTTAGCTTAATGAATCCTAAGCATGTCATGACATGTTCCTGGGAACGTGACCATGGTACTTTCAAACACAATTTGGCAAAACTCCAAAGCTAACTCATCTGTTTTTAACTTCATGCTTTATCATATTCACTTTTTTCCCCAATAATTTGTTGGCTTTTACTAAGCCACAGACTCCAGTCCACCCAAATTCCTCCCTAATTCACAAGAACGTAACAAATTTTACATTTAAAATGGCATAATACCCGATTTAGAAACGTCACCTCCTTCCTACTCTATGTTTAGGCCATAAATATAAAAACTGGCTACACTGCATAGCACCACAGTTTGAGACTTGCAATAAAAAACAAAGCCACTGAATTTCTACTTATTGATGTTGAAATAAAAAACAAAACAGTCCTGAAATTGAACCTTTCATCTTCAAAGATGATTTTATTGAATTAAATGCAATGCTGTGCCAAAGTATTTCATATAACTATTAACAACATACATTTCTGTATGTGCAAAACCAAGGGGGTTTTTCATGGATCTTTTTAGCCTTTGCCATTTCAGCTGAAGGAACACTGTGGATTCCAAAGAATGTTTATGTGTAAAGCAGACTGTTAATATGAAGGATTTTTTTTCAGGGAATAAATAAAACATGTTTCCTATTCATATTCCAAAATGCAGAATTCAACCTCTCACTGTATGGTAGAGTTGCTGCAAATTTACAATCACAGAACCTTGACTAACTTTTGTTATGATAACAGACTGCAGTAAATGATACTGAAGTGTAGCAACTATTGCACTGTTTCAATGCACTGAATGTAGTATTTGCAAAACCATCAACAACTAAAAGATGCCTGTGCCAAACCACTTCATAAATTAGTAATGTTCAAATTTGGGAAGACTATCACTTTTGGGAACACTGTGTTTACAAATCTTAAAGTATTTGCAAAAATACATGTAAAATAGATTTTAAAAATTTCTCTTGACCACTCAAATGCATATTCACATCATTCCACATCACTTTTTAATAAAAAACTCCAAGAAAGTAGAGAGCACATTAATACACTTCAAAGCCAGTTCCTTCAACACCTCATTGTTGAATCTACTACCTAAATATTTTAAAACCCAAAATCTTACATTTCGAGAGCTAATCCCACTCCCTTAGGATAAGGTTCTCCTCAAAGAACCTTAAGTGCACTGAAAATCAAAACCTACCTACACACTGTACTTTTGCCCATTAATTTTTTGTCTCTGCTCAGGTAAGCAAATTTTGACCGATGACTGCTTCCTGTAAATGAAGTAGATTGATAAACATTATTAGTAAAATATATTGTTGTCTTCCAACCTTCTTACAATTTCTACTGATCCATAAACAGGAAAAAAAACATTTAAAAACATTTTATATACTGAAAACAAAATGAAAATAAAATTAAAATTAAAAAGTTCTGAGTAAAGCAAAATCTAAATGTAATAAAAAATAATAATCACACTCAAACGAAAGCAGGAGTCATTAACTAGATGAATTAGATTTTTAAAATAAAATTATTACTCACTTGAAGATTTAGGAAAAAGATGGATCAGCAGTAAGTGCTGGTGTCCTTTTTTCCAGAAAAAAAATGTAAAAGCTGCAGAGATCTAGATCTACATTATCTAGAGACCCTTTCTCCAAACAGAAAGCCATAGATGCCTTGATCCTGTACAGCTCAGTTCCTCTTGCAATACAGATTTGCCTCGTAAGAAAACCACGTAAGAAATCACAAATGCCCCTGAAGTTATTTTTAACTGTGTGTAATTTATTCTCTGCTAACCCCAACAGAACTTGGATACTGACAACTCTTTCTGTTATCCACCTTACACGGAACTTTTCCTCCTTACACAAGGCCAGAAATGCTTCCAAACCTAATGCTTGGGACAGCAAAAGAACAAGTTCAAATTCATGAACCAACAGTTTTCAGAGATGACTGAGAAGACAAAACCAGAAGCTGAAAGCACAGAATCTCTCTTTCCAAATCCAAAGGAGAAGAAGGAAAAGATAAACCACCCCAAACAGAAAAGAAGTTTATTGAGAAAATAATGACAAGAAAAATAAAAAAAAAAGCGAGGGGAGAGGGAGAGGGAGACGAGAGTCCTTCAGCTGCACAGTAGAAGTCCACCAAGCATTTTGCATCACCCCTTCTCACAATACTTCCCCTATGGTTCCTTACCTCAGAAAAATGGCAACATTTCTAAGTAGATTTGCTAACTAATTTGGACATACTTATTCTGCAAAAATTTTTAAGCCATTTGACCAAAACACTTCAGTGAAATTATTCCCAAAGCACTGACACTGTAGAGGACCTATTCAAGGAGGCTGGCACCAAACACAGCCTAGAAGAAAGCCTGAAGAAAGCAACCAAGTTGCCCAGGTCCACAGCAGTCAGCCCTGTGGTCCCTGAGCAACTCAAGTGCAGCCCCAGGCCCAGTGCACCATGCAACATGGCCCAGTTTGGCGATGGTGGGGCAATGGGAGGAAGAAAAGCAGGACAGGCTGCTGTCTCCAATGTTGCTACACCACTGTACAGCGCACCCAGCCTCATCCCATCCGGCAGAGAAACAGCAGGACAGCAGGCACATTGCCACCTTCTTCCTTCCACTTACAAAGGCTGCAAAGGCAACATACACCACCAAAAAGCCAGCAGAAAGTTTCAGATGCCCCTGGTTCTGTAAACAAACCTGGCCTCTCAAGTTACATAACCAGATAATCCAGAGACACTCTCCCTTCACCAGCACTAGCAAAGAGTGATGCCCAAAGCAGGTGGGACTTGTTACTGTTGGATACAAGGAGGTGTCTGACAGCTGGCTCTTCATCTGACGAAATGGAGGTGGTCTCAAATACCATGGAAAACCCACAAGTTTCTTTTTTTTGAGAAGGGTTTTCTATAACTTCATTTGCTATAAAAAAAGTACAAATGATACCAGCTAGGCCTTATGGGAACAATCCTTCTGCCTGGAAAGGGACTGGATCCTTCAGGAGCTTCAATA
Organism: Notiomystis cincta; assembly: GCA_013398075.1. NCBI lineage: Eukaryota > Metazoa > Chordata > Aves > Passeriformes > Notiomystidae > Notiomystis > Notiomystis cincta. The sequence continues at coordinate 82,615 of VZRX01003747.1, forward strand.
TGTAAGACATAAAACTTCACAGCTTCCACAATTCCCTTCTGGGTAGATTCTATATTCACCTCACACTCACTAATGCTGCGTACTCGACTTGCTTTTAAAAGTTATGATTTCAATGACAGCATCCCTATACTTGACAATATTAAGTATTTCTTCTAACACTGTAATCATTAAGACTGTATTAGATTTATTTTATTACATGAGTTCAGACTTGCTGCACATGGAATGGCTCTTGTCAACAAGTCTTATAAAACTATTGATGGAAGCCATAGCTGGCATGCAAATAATAATAAAGTAATAAGAGAAATTAGAGATAAAGGGTTATATTCTTTTCCTGAACAGATATGACAAACTTAATCACAGCATAAGAAACTGGTATCAGGCTATAATCACTAAAGTGTCATAATTTCAACACAAAACTAGATTGCTCCTTTGCCTTGTAGAAAGGGAAAGAAAGGGCTTGGGCTGCAAAGCCTCTCTAGGCAGTGTCACAGAAGGAGCTGGGTTTCACTCAACTCCTTCCTCTCCTCTCTTTACAGCATGAACCAACTACACCAAAGCAGCCTCTTGTACAGTTCCAATGGAAGAAAGGCATCTCACACCATTATAATGTGACCTTTACCAGACTAATTAAAACAGTATTGCTGAAATTGCACAACGCTCCAGTCTCATCATCCCTAGGACAGCAACTGATAAAGCATGAGTGGGACCCTACTCAAGTACCAAAATATGTAAGAGTTGAGAGCACTATAGCCAAACCAAATAAATACATTTTGAAGGAGAAAAGGCCAATCTTCATTATTTTGTTACATATGTATATAATGCTGAATTAAGAAGACACTCCTATGAATACATCCCAGAACAGTGCCAGCATCCCTCTTTCCCTCAACAACATACTGCAGGTTTGAATGCCTTACTGCTCACTACAAGCACTACCTCCTTTCCTGCTAATTGAGCAGTACTCCTCACCATATATTTGTACTGTTTGGCATTTCTATATTTGCCTTTTTATGCAAAGTGTGTACATTTACTTTGTATTCTATCAGCCAATAATTCAGGAAAGTATTGACAAGTACTAGGCTCAAGAAAATGCGTATGAAATCTGAAACTTCCCTACAATGTCACAATGAAATATTCATACTACAGTTTTCCAAACAACTTACAGAAGCTTCAGTCTATGACACATCTCCTTGACTGTTATGTAGACCACATCAGCGTATGCCAAAAGCTCTTGTTGAAATGTACAGGATCTACTGCTTCTTCTCTACTCAAATATTCTGCTCCACCACTGGAGAACACATGACTGTTTCAGCACAGTCTGGTTTTGTACAAAGCCTTTCAAAATAAGCTTCCAGAGTGACACCCAATGAGACTCCATCTGCAACCTAAGTTTAAGCTTTAGCTTTACAAAGCCTAACCAAGTGACCACATTCCATTCTAACAAACTGAGAAAAAACATTGCTAGGTGTTCAAAAATCTTAACAATAACATTATAAAAAGAAACAATCAAAAATAAAATAAAATAAAAAAGACAACATACACTAAGAACTATCTTATTTTAGAACAGAGTAGAGGTCACAGAAAGACAAATAAAAATCTATGAAAAGTAAAAAGCAAAAATGGCTATTAATATTAGATTTGAAAGAACAAAAAATTGAAACATTTACTCAAACAGCTTCTCTTCCTCCCTCCTCCCTTTGATTTTCAGAAAAACTATGCAGTATTCACACTGACAAGTCCCACTTTGAGTCTCAGACACAGCTTGGACAACTGTCTCCATACAAAGAAATCCTAGTGAAAAACAGCCCAAAACACACACAGTAAGGGTCAGAAAAACTGCAAAATATTTCTTCAAGCATTCCAAACTTTAATACAGATTAATGCAAACCTGAAACAAAGATGCTTCTGACAGTAAAACCTTAGGTCACACAGAGTAAAAACAACAGGAAGTATTTCACTATTGGAAAGATTTCATTATTTAATTTTCAAATTCCAGTAAAAATTCCAGTCAAAACAGTGTTTACACTGAAGCACATTAAAATATGCATGTCATTTTGCAAAATTTCTCTGCGCTAAATTCAGATATAGCTTTTTATAGTCTGCTTCTATTTATGATATCTTAGTTTAATATTTGCATTTTGAATACTGCCTGCATTTTTCTCTGTAGAAGAATTACTTGGGCATGTTTTCTCTGTAGCTTCAGACTCAATACTCTTGACTGATGGACAATTTCTTTATTTTTTATTTTGATTTGCATTTGTCATAGTTGAATATTAATTTTATTCCAGCATTCTTCTTTAAATTCAAATACTCTTATACTGCTTTGACTTTACACACCTGAAAAACCTTCATCTGATCAGTGATCCTAATCCCAATCATTTCAGGCCATTTTCAGGAACAAACTGTCCAGAGAAGGTTTTTTTTTTCCTTACAGAGAAATAGCACTGTTCTCCTGTGTGTACTAATGCATAAATTTAAAAAAAAAGGTTTCTCTAGGTAAGAAGGCCCTTTTGTATGCTCCACCAAACCAACCAAGTCTGCAGTACAGGTTCTTTGGCAGTAACTGCAGAACTCAGAAACAGCTGCATTAAGAATCCTGTTTTCAAAAGCAACACTTAGGCTTGCCTTACAAACAGGCAAGAGAAGTGTCAGGGAAGGAACTGCTCCTGGAGCGACCTCAAGCCACCGCCTATAAAAAATGTCTGAAGAGGCAGGTGAATCAGATTTCAAACCTGTTAGTACCAGCTAAATGCAAGTGAGGCAGACCTAGTCACTGCATCTAACGTAGCATACTTCACATTTCCTCTGATCTTACTGATTGGAACAAAGCCAATAATGCTAAATTTGTCACACCAGAATTTTAATGGCTCATGCTAAAGAGAATATGATCATTTTATTTGTCACACAGATATGCAAACAGCATGTAAAAGGAATATCTGAACAACTATGCAAAATAAACTAAACCAAAGTTTAACACTTACTGTATTTATCTGTAACTCATTTACTTATTCTCTCCCATATTCTATTTCAGCTGCATCTTACACTCACCTGAGACAGCTCTACATTGACATTAGTATCTTGGGATGCAGCACTTGAAGCCTAAAGTAGAACAGGCACCAATGAAATGCACTTAGGACAATCAAAAATTATTTATAAACTGCTCAAACATGCAGAGCTTTGGCAAGAGCACAAAACAACTACACAAAAGACAGTTAACAGAAAACAAACATTAAGCACAAAGGACCAGTAATAATGGGTGATCTTTTACTACAGATACTACCACTATTAACTTGAGTGAGAGACAGCTCTCAAAGCAGAACCACCACTACTTTGCAGACAAGTTAATCTCCAAGACTCGAGTGTCACACTTAGTAAGTAGAGATGCATGGAAATATCCAAGTTAATCTTCTAACAATCCAGGTAAAATTAAGTAGGGGAAAAGAAATACTTGGAGCTTGTTCTAGCATCAGTTTCCCCTTTAACCATTTAATGAAATAAAATCACCGTCATCCTTCTTTGCATACATTAAATCCAAATTACAGAAACACTTTCCATTCAGAGTCACCATTTGATAATTATGAAGAAAAATACAAGATTATAAATTACTAGCTTTAAATATTAATGGAGAGATACTCCTAAAACATTCACATTTCTATATACTTTTCTGTCAAGTATACTTGTAAACAAAAATAAACCTCTCTACTTGGTACCTTACAACTGCATTCTTAAGGTCTCCCTACAGACTACAGATTTCAAAAGCTTTACCAAGTGGCAGGATTTTTTAATATTTTTTTTAATATAAAACTCTTATAATGTAAGCTTTCTTTTATCCACCGTACCCTGAAAAGCTCACAAAGAGCAATGGGAGAGTATTCAAATTCCTAAAACCTAAGACAATATGCAGATAACCATATACACATTCAACTGCATTTTTCAACTGCTTCTTTCAAAATTCTCCATTAGCCTGTAGGACTTGACAACTCCTTTTCATCTTTCACTTTTAATTCCTCCACATATTGCACCTCTGACAAGATAACTAAAATCAACATCTCTTATCAGTGCACAAACTCATGTCTTTCTCATGAGAGTATATACACTGAAGATTTCATATGAGGAGCGAATTTCCAATGGAAAGACTACTTATTTTTAATAAAGATGACTAAAAATTACAAAACATTCATTTAATTAGATTTCAGATTATTAAATGGATAAAAAGGGGCAAGTAAATGTCACCACAAAACCCCATAGAAATACAGCATTCCAAAGATACTGACTTGGTCCACATTGCACAGATGTAATAGAGGTTCCCTACAAGGAGGAGTGGTAAGAATGAACATCAGTAGTCTTCTTAGACAATACACTGGCAAGAAAATCTTAATGTGATGTACAGGGAAAGTGTGAAAAGTGGTTAAATTGACATCACTGTAATATTGAGCCATTTCCAGTGCTGAAATAACACAAAATGAGAATAAACATGCAGAGGAAAGCAATTTCACATGGGTATACAGTCTGGGGAAAAAAAAAGTAACTATCTGCTTTGGGCCAGCATAAGTAAGTGTTTACAACATCAGTGAAAGTACACAATTTCCTGTTGATATGACCTGCTTTTATGGTCTCATATCACTTCTATTACTTCAAAATTACAGCTACCCAAACCATTATGCTGTTTTACAATGTTTTTCTTCTCAATAAAGACATTTCAAAATATCTGTTGTAGATCACTATTTTAATCCCAAATTTTAATTCAAGAAATATTAGACTAATATTATCCTAAAAACTGGAAGACATTACTACTGGAAAATGGAAAATGAAACGTATCTTCAGGCTTCCAATAATAGGCAGAAGCAAATCCAAACAGGAGCATGGATATTACTTAGAAGAGCAACAAACCTTCTAAGAAAAATTTGACCCTGCCATGCTAAGGTGTTCAAATCACAACACACACCACTTCAGCACAACCATAAACAGAATTGATATTTCAAGAATTATTATCTGAATGCTTAATAGAAATGACAGATCTGTCTGTAGGTGTCTGCCTCACAGGTCCAAATCTCTCACTCAGGATCCAAGCCATGAAGTGACTGAGACTTTTGCTAAGATACTCAACACGTAGAGAACAATGGAAAGTAAACTCAATCCCTGACATGTTAAATTATTTTGTCTTAATGAACATCATTTGACTTTACAGCATTTTCTTCAATATTGCCACACTGTCCTGATATCACTGTCACCCAAAGACAGCACCTCTCAGTCCCTCCACTTCATTGACCAGCTACAGACATATGATGTAACATTTCTGTTTCTCTGGGACGGGCAACTCTAAAGTGCGAGACCTGTGTATGCTATCACAGACTAAGTAAAACTAATCCTAATTAAACTTTACCTTGGAAGGAGAAAGCTCTTATGGAAACAAACCTAAGGCCTTACTCCAGGTAGCAGGACAAATTACCCCAGTCAGCTGTATCCAACTGAATAGGAGATAAGCAAAATTTCTAAGCCCTGTGCCTGAAGTTTAGCCTTCCACTGATAGGAGGGAAAAAAAAAAAAAAAGAAAAAAAGCTGCTTCAAGTCAACAATACAATTTCCTGAGTCTCAGTTAAGAGACCCCTGTTCAATTCCTATGGAAAGGGACATCACTATACCTTAGTGCTGTAAAGAAGTCAATCAATAAGGTATTCTACTGTTAGCAGAACTGCAGCTAAAAAAATACAGATACTTCCTCTGTGATGCTCACTTCCATACTTCCACTGCAGTGTCTTGAAATCAAGAGAGACACCAGTTAATTTCCTGAATGGCCACGAGAACAGCCAGTCACAAAGCCTGAAGGAAAAGGGAGAAGAGAAGATGAATGCTTCAAAATAAAATTATTCCATCTTTCTCCACCTTTTTGATATTAGAAAAACAGGCTGTAAAAAAAAAATCCTCTCTCTTGGTAGTGTGATGAAACTTTATACAGCTAAATTCCACACTGACTCCAGAAAGAGAAAGGCAGTGATGAAGTGTAGGACGTGTACGACTGGCAAGACTTGTGGTTAAGTGCATCAAGAACAGGAGAGAGAGTTTGTTGTGGGTTTGGGTTGATTGTCTGGTTTGGGGTTTTCTTCACTTTACAGAAGGGAAACTGCAGGCATGGGGGACAAACTGGGCAATATGAACCTGCTGGGACACCTACAGTGACAGTAACAGAGTGAATACAAAGGGGTCATTAGAGCTGGAGGTGAAGCTTATAAAGCCTTCAACTGTGACTATTTTGCTTCATGCCTGAAAAGAGTACGGAAATCTGAAGCCAACGTCTCCAAGTACTGTAAAAGCCACCTTTGGGGGGGGGGGGGGCGGGGGGAAGGGAAACTGAAAACTTTTAAGAGGCAAAAGAAAGGATGCTGTCAGCTACAAAACCCGACAACATGAAAGACCATCTGTTTTCAGGTCAAACAGCACTGGCAGATCCTCTACAATAGATATAAGTGCTTTGGCAAAACACAGGTCTATTCCTGCCTATCCCTAAACTCTAACTGTTAAAATTTCTTTGATTGTGTCAGGACAGCCAGACATGAAGGCAACACCAAAAATAACCCCCTAGAAGGCTAGAACTCCTGACCTTTCTTTCCTACAGCCAAGGAAACAGAAATCCACAGTGAAACAGAGCTGTGCTTCAGCCCTACCTGCAGGTAAGAACAATCTAGCTACTGCAGACCATGTGTGAGGTTGCAGGATGCTTCCCTTCACTCTCCTGTTTCTAACACACAGGCCATTGCAGTGCCTTCAGCTAAGTCCTAGAAGCAAAGGCATTACCCTACTAACACCTGGGGATTGTGCTCTCTCTGATGGACAAAGATGGCTGCAGACCTCTATTGTATGGTTATTTCATTCCCAGATGATGTGGGAAAGACAGAGATCCACTAATGTGTCCCACAAATCCACAGCTTGAAGCACATGTCCAGACAGGTTAAATAAACAAGCATTCATCTCATCTGCTGTTGAGAAGCTTTTGCACCTAGCCATCATCTTTTGGCCCTGACTTACAACACACACAGCTTGAAGAGCTCACAAAACCATTACCACAGATGCCAATGACAAGTAGGGCAAGTAGATTTAAAGGCTAGAAACTCCAAGTAAAAAACTGCGCAGCTCAGGGAAAAACAAAAATAGCCAAGTGTTGTCAGCAAACAGGGGAGGGCACCAAGAATACTCCAGCTAAATACCACTTGCAAATACAAGAGGTCTCTAATTCAAATAGCTGTGAGCATACAAGGATCCCTGTGTGAACACCTACATGACTCATGCCTCAAAGGTAAAGCAATCCTCACATCTGTTAAAAACATGCAAAAATATTTTTTGTTTGTTTACTATAGTTAAAGCAGTATTACATTCAATTAGATGTTTGGACAAATAAGTTAACAGGTTAACTAAGTATTTGTCCAACTGTTGTATGCAGGATCCAAGCTCCAGCTTTAGAGCACATGCAGCCTTTGGCACAATGTGTGCAGAAACAGAACCCAGACAGTCCCAAGAGCAACAACACAGCCTCTGGACACTGGCAGTTCAGCACACAGCAACACCACTCATCTGAGCATATCTGCACTATTCCCGCTTTTTGTGTGAAGTTGGTCAGCATACATCATTGCAGCTAAATCAATTCATACACTGAAACTCAATTTCATTTTATTTCATCTAATAGATTCTGATTTCTCCAAGTTTTCTTCCACTTAATTCTTTAAGCATCATATATTTACATGGAGCTATAAGCACATACCTGTGCTAGTCTAGCCCAATCAGGCACTGATGTAGATCTATTTTGTTTAATTTATTCAAACAACACAGCCCAGACATAGATGGATTTTTTTCTCCAAACACTCCATTTAACTCAACATCACACTACATTATCCCATGCATGTTTTAAGAATTTTATCCACTGCTGTTTAAGTGTATATTAGAAAACTCCAAAATGCCCTTATTTTTAGGTTGTCAGTAGAGCAACTTTACTCTTGCAGCCAGCAACAGTAACAGAACAAAATAAATGTGCAATTCATGATAAACAGCTACGGATCTCCCAAGCAGGACTCAGGAACACAAAGGTAAGGAGATATGCCTTCACCCTTAATATATACATACTCTGTAGAGAACATGACTTCACTAAATACCTCTTGTGGACTTTATTAAATCATGAAACAGTATTTATGCTCTTGTCAGCCCTGCTAGCAAACAAGTGCCAAATCACTGAGGAAAGTTAATCCAAAATATCATTAGCCTTTTTCCTTGTTTGGCTTGAGAGCACTTTGCAGATCACTGGTTTCATTCTTACAGGCCCTTCATGGTTCATCCGTGGACACTGTGCTCTGCTCCTCTGCACTCCCACCTGCCCAGACCAACCAGCGTCCAAGAGCAACAAACAAGGGCAACAAACAAAGGCAACAACCCAGCCCCTGAAGAGACAGCAGACAGCACAAGGTGCTCTAGAATAGAGCAGCAAGATACCTTTGCTGACAAACAAAAGTTTCTGCAGCAAATTTCAGATCAGCAAGTGATAAGCAAGGGGGGGGGGGGGGGGAGAGAAGTGTATTTGAATAACTAAAAAGGCCTCATGTTAAAGCATTTAAAATGCATTCTTGGAAAATGTCAACTTAAATCGGTAGTGCTCCTTCAATCACTCTTCTACTTTATTTTTACACAATATACTCTTAAGTGGAAACATTATATACACAACGAGCCTCACTGAAGTAAAATCAGAAACTCATGACTTAAATCAAGCTATGTTTAGTTTGGGACTGAGGCCAAACCCTTCCCCAAAGCAAGTGCTTTTACATAGGGAATTTTACTGATACCAACAGGGCCCAGCGTATTTTAAATTAGGGTCTGACAATTAAGTTGTATCCATCCCGTTTTTGTAAGGAGGGAAAGAGGGTTGTAGCGGAGATTTTTACCTTTCCCTTCCTTTTTCCATCCTCTTGTTTTAAACAGAAAGCAAGGAAGAAAAATTCAAGGAGAAAAATACAAAAAACAGTAGCATGATATATAACTGCCCAGTAATAACATACCCTTAATATGGGAACTTCAAAAAAAGCTGGATTTCACATGAAATGTGACAGCATAATCTCTTGCTACTGAATGCTTACCCGAAAACTGTCTTTGGCATGTTAACTAACAGTTTGGACTTTACTGCTTATATTTAGGCACTGTGCAACAGATAAAACAATTTAGTCTCTGCAAAGCACTTGTAATTCTCAATCAAAACTACAAAACTCTAACTGCACTTAACATGAAAAATAAGCCTATAATTACTCTTTCCAAGGCCCATCCAGATTTTAAACTCACTTAATAAGAAGGAGCAAGGTAGTACTGACAACTCAGCAAATCACACATCTCTTCCAGCTGATCAGTGTCCAGGTTATTTTGCCTTTGATTAGGAAACACCTTTTTATTCCTGAATGGTATGTCCAAAGTATCTAGAAACAACATGAAGTTTATTCACTTCATCTCTCACAAACCTACTCAGTTCTCAAGTCAATGAACTAATCAGCTTTTTGCTCTTTAAACTGGAATAGCTGAATGGCAAACTTTTCTTTTGATGTATTGCAGGTGATAACGCAAGAACTCTTTGGGTCAAATTGTTGCCTCAGTGCTGTCTATGCTACCCCACACTCAATTTCTTGATGGACCAGAACAGTAATTCCACTCACCAGTGCATAAGGCACTAGTAATATTTAGATGGCAGCTAAAGAAAAAAAACTTTTTATGTAATTACAGATACCTCTCAAAGCACAATGATCCTGGTGCTATAGTGAGCACTTGTTTATTTTACAATATATTAAGAACCATTATTTTAACTGAAGATACAACAGAACATTTAAGACTAAGTCAAATTTCACTGTTACATGTGTTACTATGCATGCTAAATCCTTCTCCTGCAGTATTTCATTAAGCATCTAGAAATCAGGACCCAGAGATTATCTTGACTATATGAAATTAAGATAAAAATATATGTATAATCCAAAAATGCTCCAAAGTCAAGGCTAGAGATCATGATATTTACATAGATTTAAATATAAAAATATACAGTATTTTTAGTAAGTTTTCCCAATAGTTTCATCCCTGTCTACCTCATATTCCAATACTTCTTGCTACCTATTTGTCAGCCTTTTGTCCCTTAAAAATAGCTCCTGTAACAACATAATAACAAAAGTATTTAAAACCTTTCCATGGCAAATCAATTAAAAAATAAAACTGGTATAATCTCTGTTCCTATACATATGTGAACTCTGAATACGTTTAAAGTTACAGTATCAATATGCGAAATATTTTTGAAAGTTTAACACACTCTTAAAACAAAAAAGCAAAACAGAACAAATTGAAAGATTTGAAAAAAGCATAGTGTAACAGTTCATGTTTAATTAAGAATATGATTAAATAATAGGTCTCTTTTTTAATTTGCTTTTAGTTGAATTGAACATGCCTATATTCATTTTCGCTCACTTTGACAAGAGCATAAAGAACTACAGAATAGGGAAAAAACCCCAAAGGTCTCAGACAGTACCATTAAAACACTAAAGCAACAGATTAGTAATACTGTAAGCTCCATTGTCCCCAAGACTGGCAATGAGAATTAACATGAAAGAAGCTATTTTTTCTTTCTTTGAATATATCAAAGAGTCTCTAAAGCTAAAATTCTGCACTGAATTTTTTTTAGTACTTTTCAGATCTTAACCAGCTGAGAGTAGTAGCACAAACAGAAGTTATGGGGAATTGTTAGCATATTTTGCAACTACACAGAAGAGCAAATCCCAGGTTTACACTCTTTATGAAAAGCACGAGTTCCCTCCTTCATTCCCTCACTATGGATAGAATGCAAAGAATGCAGCTTCTGTCTCCATTTAAAGTTTGAGAAGTGAGACAAACAGAACTTAGTATAAAAACTGCTATTCTTAGCAGTTAAATAAATTCTCTAAGTCTATTATAATGGATACTCAGCCTACAGTAGGCAAAAGTTCGACTTAGGACTTACTACTACAGAGGGGCAGGTCTGGCTCTTGGAAACAGACACACTTGGAAAGTAATTTGACTGTTAGGAAAGTATCAAAAAACCACCTTTGGGTAAGACAGGCATATAGACAAAAACTGAACAAAACCAAACTGGAAAAGAAAAACAACTGAGGCAAATAAGATGGCAGATTTGAATATTTTTCTCCAAAAAGTTTAATTTTGCCGTAACTCATTTTGCAAATTCATCCCAACTGAACTGTTCTATTTTGGGTCAGTCACTTACTAAGTGATGTTTAAAAAGCTGAACTTAATTCTGGAAATGCTGTGCTAAAGAAGTATACTTGCTACAGACTGTTACAGAAAAAGGCATCCTATATAGAAAGAATCTTGGACTTTATCTCAACTCAGCTAATTTCAAATGGATACTCTGTGAAATATCACATTAATCACACCATGAGCAGACCAAAACAATCTTAGTTCAACGACACATTGAAATGAATTGCTGAGCCAAGATCTTGCTCCATCTATGAAATACTTCCATCTATGACCTCCAAAACCCAATCCTGTGAGAACCACCAAGCCCAGCAACAGCTTCCTAGATCATGCTTCAGCTGGAGAAAAACACAGCAAACTACCTGAAATATCTCTTTAGAAACTTGTTCCTCTTTTCCTGATGTAGCAGTCCTCTTTAATTCAGTTGCCTTGCTGGAAATCAGAGATAATTTTTAGAGCCTAAGGCAGTGCTTGCAAGTCTGTCTAGCAAGGAACAGTTTAAAAATTACTTTCCTCATTTATCAGAGCAGACTCTGCCAACCAACTTCTCCATTCATTCTTACAGCAACTTTCTAGCCAGTTTACTGACTGGCCAGATCTCCTGGGTTTGCTTAGTTGCTCACTTCCCTGTCATACAGCTACCTGTGCTGGCAGACCATTGTTTGCCAGGAAGCATTAATGAAGGCAGAGAAAAAAGGAAGCACAAAGCTTTTTGTGGTGGTAATGATCATAAATAGCTTGCTCAGACATGGCTGTATCAAAGCCATTGCTCTCCAGCTGATACTTCACTCGGAAGGCTGACACCACAAAGTATGTTTATATCATTCGTCCATGATCTCTGTCCAGGGGAAACCAGCATCTTGCAGATATTCTTTCTGTGTCTTGCTTCCAAAAGAGAAAAACATGACACTCTTCTGAACAGTCCACACTGTCCAAAAACTGAATTCCCACAATTTTTCTAAAATCTCTCCATCTAATGCTTTTTGCTTCTGCGATGGGTTGACCTTGGCTAGATACCAAGTGCACACCAAGATGCTCTATCACTCTCCCTTCCCAGATGCACAGGGGAGAGAAAGTAAGATGGAAAACAACCCTAAGGATGGTTTACTAAAGCAAAACCAAAAGTCTGCACATGCAGAAGAGGAAAAAAAAATTTTTTCTCCACTTCCCATCAGCAATGTGTTACAATTGCTGCAGAAGACAAACTTTATAAAATAACAAATACTAACCCCTTTCCTCCTCTTTGTCTTAGCTTTTACATCTGAGCTGACTTCATATGGTATATGGAATATCCTTTGGTTATTTTGGGTCCCCCTCCCAGGATTTTGCCCACCCCCAGCCTACTGATATGGGGGAAGTGTTGGAGCTATAGAGCTGATGCTGTGCCAGAGCTGATCAGCTGTAGCCAAAACACTGGTGTGTTATCAACCCCTTTCTAGCCACTGATGCAAAGCACAGCACTGCAAGGGCTGTTGGGGGAAAATGAAGTCATCTCAGCCAAACCCACTACAAGTGCCTATAGAAAACACCTTTTTCAGGCTATGAATGGTAACACCAGCATTCTCAAGAAATGACAGATAAGTAAAAATAATTCTAAGAGACAGAACCTATTCTTCTCTGCCCTTGGAATGGTGAGCTGCAAGACCACATGCAAAGAATCAAAGAAATCACATAAATGAAGAACAGTTTAATAATAATAACTTCCACTTTATAAACCCTTAAACAACTTTCAGGGGACACCCTCCCTCCAGTCTTTAAAAGTATCTGTTTATCAACTACTAGCACCTTCCAGGACACTGAAAGCCAAGACAGGAGATGCAGAATCTGTTCTCCTGTTCCTAATTCGGCTGCAGAAGTGGAATCCTTGGCTCTGGACATTTACTTTTTACAACAACCCTATGGCAAGTTCCTTGGAGCTAACTGAGGAAAGCCAGACTTAATGCCTGTAGTGTCTGTGTTAACCCTTGAACAGAGACCTTATTTACTTAATGGGTTAACAGAGACATGAGAGACAAGACCTTACTTGGAAAGTCCATCAGGTCGTTTTAAGCATCCCAGTAACCCAAAGTGTTCTTAAAAAAGATGTACTTTGAAACAAACAGAAAACAGCACTCTCTGTCTCCTATCAGGATACAAGCTAAAGATATTTTTAATGGATACCATGCTTTTAATTTTGGTGTATTTCCCATAAGGTTCTGTAAAGATGATGTTCACTTGAGAATTGCTTACTTAATTCTGCAAAAAAGAAAAATGTACTGTATCCACAATCTCAGGTTATATCATCCCTCAAAACACATCTATATGTAAAAAATACCCAACTGTCCAATTTTAGAATATATACCTGATGGCATTATCAGTTTGGAGGCTGCAAATTAAGAGTAAACACACAGTCTTCACTACAGAATTACCAAAAATAGGAAAAAAAATTCCAGAAATCTCAAGACTTCTCTGTAAGAGGATGAAGATACATACACACATACAAAAGGAATCTTCACAATTAAATTTATTAACTGCAATATTGAGAAACTATTGGCTTTAATACAGAAATTAGGTCCAGCAAAGCTGACACATAATAAAACAGAAATTTCACCTTTTAGAAGAACTGACCCTTCAAGAATAAAGTTATAAAGCCTAACAGACATTTTAAAGAACAAAAACATCAGAAAGATAAATTAACACTGATACAACTCAGTGATTCTTGAGTATGTTACATACTTGACAAAAAAAATTCAATGAAAAAGCATTGATAAAACTGGAAAAAATGTAACCTGATTTTGAACTTTGTAAGGACACAAACTGATGACAAGAACTACAGCTCATATTTTAAGGAGGATTTTACAAGCAAAGTCTGTACCTTGGGTTAACTTCACACTGTCAGCATGGTGGCCCAGTAAGGAACTTCTCACAACAGATCTCAAGAGAGGTGCACAATTAGAGAGGACACTGAGTCACTGAGCAAAAATTACAGTTTGAAATTTTTTTATTCTGAGTGTTCTACTCCTAATCCAATTTATACTGTTCTGATTCATTAAGGGAAAAAAAAAAAGAAAAAAGAAAAAAAAGGCATGAAACTGTGAAACTGTAACTTAAACACATTTTTTAGTCAGAACTGGTAATTATTTATACAAGCATCCGAAAGGGGAAGCACACATTGAGACAGCAAAAGCAACACTACACATACTTATAAAATTATACATCAAAAAATTACCACAACTCTCAACCAAAGGAATCTAAATAAATTTTCTGAACTACAAACTCTGGCTTTGCCAGACAAAGAAGGCTGAAGAGGAAAGATCCCAGAGGCGCTGTGCCTAAAAAGCAGGCAGTAAGCAGCCCGTGAAGAGCCAGTAAACAAACCATAATTCAATACAGGCCCTTCACCAAGCAGGACAAGCACCACAACACAGGGAAGACAGAGCAGGGGAGAAAAAAAATACAAACCCAGAACTGATCCCTAACAGGAAAATATGCTGACCATATTCTCTTTTGAGATCTCAATAATCACTACTCACACAGGCAGTCTTCAAAAAATGCTTAATCCCATAGGGATCCTACTGACTATACTCTGTTGCACAGGGTTTGGTTTTGGGTTTTTGTGGGTTTTTTTTAAGATTATTCAAAGGTTTCTCAATCATTATTATACTGTAATTGCTATAGTGACACCAGGTTTATTCAGGTTCTTATGCTTTAGCACAGTCTAGCAGCTCTGCTGCCTATTTACAGAGGAAGATTTTTACCAAAACCTTGGGTTACACACAGAAAACAAGACCTGCATAATAAGAAAAATATCTCTATCTGGAAATTGAAGCATAAAAAGGGGAAGTTTTAGTTCAGCAACTCACAATGTCAGCAACTGGCACATTTAAGTCCATCCTAGTGAAAATCCCTGATTATTATTTGCAGCATATCTGCACAACATAAAGACTGGCTACATGTGTATTGCCACAAGCACAGCCAGAAAAGGAGGACAAGGGTAAAGTAACATTTACGAGGTCTCTGTCACCTGTTATACACATTGCCGTAACACACACGTACTCTTTCAGTTACACTTATTCTTTCAGAGAGCAAATGCTCATTTCTGCGGTATGCATGCATTTTCAAGGATACTTAAGTTCTTGCATTTCTTCACCTGGACTTCAGAGGCCTACATGCCTACCTCTTAGCCAGCTGAGGTCACAGGACAGCCATTTCACCTCAAGCAATGAAACTAAGTGGAGAAAGGTATGTGGGATAAATCTGGATCCTATAGCTGATACCCAAAGACTTATAGTTGAGTCTGGGTATAAAGTCTCACTTGTAAAAAACAAAGAAGTGGAGAAAATTAGTCATATATTCCTTAAATAAACATCTTTACTCTTTTCACAGCAGTTTTAATGCAGGTTAACACACCAAATAAAACTAAAACCTTCACCTCACCTGAGAACATTCACTCCTTTTATAACACTTTCACTTTTAATCACTTCACCCTTTTTCTCATGACATAATCCTATACCCTTACACTTAAAATATCTTCATTTACAACACAAACAATGGTAGTCATTCCTTAACCATGAAGTTACAGCTAACTGCTTTCCAATCCATTTCTAAAAATATCAATAATCTTCCTATGGATACAACTTATATCCTTAAGTGACACTTCCTTTCAGAAAAGAAAAGAAAAATAAAGAGCACAAAAATACTTTTTCTAAGCATTTAACTCCAGAGTCATTTTCAAAAGAAATCTTGGGCAGATAGCACCCTTTGAAAACTATGTTTTAAAGTTGGGAATTCTGAACAAAATCCTGTAATTTGAAGTTTATCCAACATTTCTAAATTAAGGATTTTCAAGAAATTTTCTATAGTTCTTCTTACTTCATGTTTAGAACAGCATAAAAAATTGCATGCACATGAAATGCACTTTAATCTGGGCCTTGTTTAAAACTGCCTTCAAATGCACTACTTTTGAAGAAGAAAAAGCTATGAAAACATACAGATTCAGTTTTACTAAATTAAGACCGACTTAAATTACAGAAAGCACAAGCAGAAATACTGTATTGTATAATACTAGTCATTAAGACCCCATATTCATTCACTTGACTAAATTACAGAATGCATAAGCCTTTTATGACCAAATACAACCTTTAACCATCTTTCAGGCCAAACTAATCAAATTTATCCTATTTTAGAGCAGCTAAGATAGTCCAATGTTTTTCAACAGAAAAATACAAAGTCCTTCCAGGTAGTTGTAAAAATCTAGTCTGTTGGGATGCTCTAGCGCTCGAATGCTGTGCTACAGTGACAAGTACAGTATGTTCTTGTTGTCTTAGGAAGCCACTGTGTACCATCACAATGAAGACCTGCTCAAATCTGCTTCACTGCAAGGCTCTGCAGCACCCTGCTCATGTGCTACACTGAGATTGGGCAGGCTCTGCTGATGTACAACACGTTTCCCCTTTCTGCACAAGAGCGTGGCGGGATGGTGTGCATGTGAGCTCAGCCATGGGATAGCTAAGGACCCGTCATCCTAGGACTGAGAAACACTTGTCACTCTCAAATACCCATTGGGTGCTATCAGGAGAATAGCGAGAACCCAGGGGAGGAGGAAACCAGAAGAGGAATTGGAGTTCAGAACAGGAACAGAAAAAGAAATTGCAGAAAGAAAGAGACAGATGTGTAAGATGCTGATGGGTAGACAGAGAATCCCAAAGACCCAGACAGTACAGCATACAGAGCTTCAGATCCTGGACCTGCCCATTCTGGATGACAGGGACTGCTGTCAAGATCTACTGCTATCCTCTTATAATGACACACACTACAGAAAGAAAACGTGTCAAGCTAAGATGTTTAAATGCCACATATGTAAACTGATTTTATTCCTGTCTATTACAGTTTGTATTTTCTTTTTTCTTTTTTAATAATGCTGAGGGAGCCACACAGATTTTCACAAGTGCCTTCTGCTTGAAATATTTCATGAGTCTATGGAGAAGCATTAACTATTCCCAGCTGCAAATTAAGTGAAGATATTTCTGTTATGAAATACTAAGCCAATGTCTCAGTTTCTCTATTTGTAATGCAAGGCTGTCACTTCAGAGAGGCAGTATAAAAATACAACTTTTCAAATACATACTATAAAGCACTTCCATGAAACTGTAGTGAAGAAATTGGAGAGAAAACATTCATGCTGTATTTACCTATAATTCTGGATAGCATGATCAGCGGGATTAAAAAAGAAAAATTCTCAGTGTGAGAACACCACGAATCCTCTCTAATCAGTGAGACCAGAGTGCTCTGGGGAAAACACTATTTGATAAAAAAAACCTGTGTAATATTGACATGCAGATGAAACCTGAGTTAAGATGGGAAAGAAAATCTTCATTTCAGCATTCCTTGAATTCAGATTCCCTTGAATTTGCAATTTTAATGGCCACTGAAGCAGGGTTTTATGTACTGCGGGAGGGGTTTGTTTGTAAGGAAACTTCAAAGACTCATTTAAACAGTGACCTATATCACTCTCAGTTTATAAACTGAAACAAGTCTGACATTGCAATACAAAGACTAAGCATCAGGAAGAACAATGAGGTGATCCTCAATCTTAAATTGCGGGGGGAGAAATGAAACTCAGTGAAAAGAAGTGATGAAAGAGTAGGAAAAGTACAAAAAAGCCCCAAACAAAAACAAACCAACAAATCATAAGAATACATAAGGTAGAAAAAGAGAGGCATTCTGGGAGTACAGGAAACAAAAAAAGGCTACCTGGAGTGTCTTGAGTTTACCTAAACCCCTGTCTTCAGACAAAACTATTTCTCAGCATCATGTGCCTATATTAACACTGGAAAGTCTTCATGACTTGATGGAACATAGCTGCTCCTCTCCAGATTTACGCTAACCCAACTCAGCTTCTCACACTAAGCAAAAAAAAAAAACTTAAATTTGTAATAGCTGAGATTTTAAAGCATATTTGATATTACAGAACCAATATGTGAAGAATATGACCATCTCAGCAGTGTTGCATAGATTTCCATCACTTCAAACATCAACCTCAAATTTAGATTAGATTCTCATAAACAGACGTGTAATTACAAGGTATCACTAGGAGTCCCATTCTTACTCAAGGGATGCATTTTCAGTAGTAAATATGCAATTTATAATTTTGATTTTTTGCCGATTTTACTTTGCCAGTTTGGCCGTTTCCACAGAAGTCGCACTGCTGACCGGAGCAGGACCTGGCGACATTTCCCATCAATGACGAGGCCTTGCTGTAGAACCCATTCTATTAGCAGCTATCTCGTTCCAAGAGAGCACCCTCACCACCCTTAGCCTTACCACCACTGGACTCTCACCTCTGGGAGGTAAATAGAGAGGAGAGAGGAAAAAAAAGAAAAGAAAGAATTATACTGGGGGCAGAACCGTGGCAGTTGCATTCATACAGAAGAAACACACCACCAAAGGGAATTTGTTTTGCAAACCAAGGCAAAATTTGGTCTATCTTCTGGGTTTGACACTACAAAGCATGAGGGCAACTGATTAAGCAAGATCATTTTCACTTTTTTTCTGTTTCAGTATTAGTTTAACACTGACAACTGGATTATTTTGAATGGTCTTCATGCATAACAATTTCAGAAGCTTACCTTCAAAGCAAAATCTGTCATTGTCTTGTGGTCTTATGAACATTTTGCTTTTCCAGTAAAAACAGTAACAGATACTTTAGAGTGTCACAACAATTATTAGACTAAAAGTTTTCACAGATAACATGTTCACCACCAAAATATTCGTATCTCAAGGATCAAAACATATCCACACGATTTTACAGCATGCCATGGCAAGGGCAAAATTAGAGGGATGTGAGCTCATTCTGATCCTGCGTTAATCAATAAAATAGACTATCCATTCATTCTATAAGCTGTAAGTCAAAAAGGTAGGTATTGAATAAACCTCAAACTAAACTTCAAAGTTTTGCTTAATTAGACAGGAAAGGGAGGTTATGCCACCTTCCACAAAACTCTGAAGCTTTCATAAACAGAAAGTTATGAGTGCAGGATAAAGGCACTAACATCACTAAGATAAATTATATTAACAGGACAATTAAGTGTTTAAAGTAAAAAGTGTGTACTGATTCTCCACAGAAAAGTAAATAGCACATTCTTTTCACTAAACTCCCATCACCTAACAATCCCCCACGAAACTGGTGATACCAACATTTTCTTGACACAGCCCTACTCAAACCAGGCCAAGAAGGCTCAGTGATAAAATACCAACTGCAGGACCTACTTCACGTTAGCAGTCTTCTCTTACCAGTAAACAAACAGATGACAGACAGCTGTGGTGAGCAAACTCTGGGATACACTCTTAAAAAAATGGACTGGGCACAAAAATGCTGAAATACACAACCAATGCATTATTCTTGCATTTGGCTCCCTGGACTCTTACTCAGAAGAGAAGAAATACAGGAAATAATACCAGACAGAACTGAAGAATGTATTTGCTATAACAATACTGCATTTCTTCTCTACAAGCACAGTATTAAGTGACAGGCTAGGCCTGGGCTGACACACCAAGATCAGAACAATATGGCATGGTCTGCACACAGGCTCTTCCTCTCTGGGATGGTTCCCTCCCCTGCCCAGCTTCTCCTTGCCGTGCCTATCAGAGGTGCATGCCTGCTCCACAAGGGCTTGGGCACAGCCTCAGCCTTTCTACACAAAGAACAAAACCCAGACATGTAGAAATGGTACATATTTAACTACCTGAATATGTGTATGTGCTGTTTGGCCTCAGGACAGACAAACATAACCCATACTTGGCCAAGGGTAACCCTAACACAGATGTTTGGGCTTCTGGTGTCATAAATACCAAGCTTTACCTTTTCAGTTTTTCCAGATGACCTCCATAGTTGACAAGAAAGTCTGAGGGCTGACAGTGCTTCCCCTGCCCCAAAGTTATGGATACCTGACCTACACATTGCTAGAAAATTAAATCATTTCAATTGTTCAGATAAAACAAGCATTAAAAGCATCTACAAACATCTCATTTATTGTTAAAGATGCAACCTAATCAAGAGGCTACCTGTTTGTTAGTTTTACAAGTATCTATTTCTTCTAATCCCTTTGAATTCATTCTTCACTGAAGTGCCAGATCTCTCAGGGAAAGAGAAGGACCTTGTAAAGTGAAGCATTTGGGGTGTCAGTGAACAACACTAGAGAAAATTAACTTTTAGAAGGACACTAACAGACCAAAGAATGGCTGCCTCTGTTCTGGCTCAGACTTTGAAATGAATTTTCAATCCCCTACTCTGAAATTTCAGCTGTGCTCCTAACATAAAAGCACAGCACCTACTTCAAGATGCGGTGAAAAGTGAGAACGGAGTTACTCAGACAAAATTGTAATTCTTCATAAATTTGATTTCTGTCCCTTAAATTATTTACATATGACAAGTTTGTTCTGTACAGGTGTCATCCTATCAGCAAGATATGATGCATTTTATCATCTAATTTAACATGTTATTTGCAGCCTGAATTCAAGAAGCGTGAGAAAATCCACATAAAAGAGATCAAAACATTGCTAAGACTACAGCAAGAGGTGTACAAGAACTAACAGAACAGTGTAATTTGATCATAAATGTCACCCTTCTTTTCAAGAAAATTTTGAGTTTGCCCTCAAAGCTGCATTAATACGATTAACATCTCGTTTCCATGTCTGCAGCATCCCCAGACTTTTAGAACTCAGAGTTGCAGTGCAGAGCCAAATTAAGTGAGAGCTCTGAGAAAGGGCACATACCTGTGAGCAGGAATCCACAGAGCTGCTTTAGGGAAGCAAATGTCTACTGGACTGTATAGTACCTTTCTAACTGTTGTTTTGCTCAGATATGCAGAGGAGTAACATACCTCACCACGCAAACAAGATATCTCATATTCCTAAAACTATCACTCATTCCTAAAACAGAGCTTGTCTTTGCCCATAGACACTGACAGAGAAAGTATTTCAGATGTAAATACCCACAATCAAAAATTATGTAGGATGTATTCCACTTCATACCAGTGGGGATGAAGCCTCTAGGTGCTAACAATACAAGATGTGTTACATAAGACTATGCACTTATTTTTAGAAGCACATTACAAAATTAAGTACTGCACTGGAATCTGTTGCAGAGCCATGGACAGTTACATCAATATGCACAATATTGGAGCAGAATATTACATTTGATTCAGAATGAAGTTCTCTCCTGACAGTCCCAAAAATACTGAATCATCTGAGAATATAAAATTTAATTTACATTCAGTATATAAAGAAAAAACAAACCAAAACACAAAAAACTACTAATCATAAAGACCTTTGCTATGAGCAGCAAAATTAATAAAAATTAGTTTCTTAAAGATTTGTTCTGTTTCTTAATACTTAAACCATGATAACACTGAAATTCCTTCTTTTCCACATCTCTTTGTGAGTTTCCCCCCACTAAAAGAGCTGTGGTAGAGACACTGAAAGTCTGCATGTGTTTACAGGATGCTTAACCAGCTGCCATCCTACCAAATACATACCANTTATAAGCAATATGAACATTTTATGGCTGAGGTTTTGGTTTTCAGGTTAGGGTTTTTTTCATTTTTGCATACACAAACACAAAAATATTTTCAATCCTATGTAAGAATCTCTTGCTGATTAGCACAAACCTTGCTTAGTATATACACACCTGCTCCAAAACCAAAATAATTTCACAAGGACAATTTAAAATATCCTGCTGTGCAGTATTTTCATTTGACACAATTCTTCCTACAATATTATAATGCTCAATAAAAGCATAGTTAGCTATCAAAATACGCCATCCGTCCCGAAAACTCTCATGCACGAAGTTAACCATCAGCATGTGAGCAGGTGCTTCTAAGTCAAGGAGACTACACACAAACTTTCAGGTGTTCCTATGCTTTTCCAGGAACCTGGCTCAGGAGACCAGTGAAACACACACAAACACAGCACCCATGTGCTAAAGCACACCTGGAAAGAAAAGAAAAAAAAAGAGGGGGAAAAAATGGCCAATTCTATTCAGGAAAGACAAATTAAACAAGTTGTATTGAATTGTTCAGTGCAGTGCAACAGAGACAAAGATAAATTTCAAGCAATTATATTAACAGATCTCCACTGTATAGCAGAATGCTCACATACTTTTTTTTACTTATTTATGTCTCAAAATCTCAGATAAAGCAAAGTTAACTTAACTTCAACTTCTATGCTTCTGTCAATCCCTGAAATCTACATACACACTGTATTAACAGTAATTTTTCTAATGAGAAAAACTGTATCATTTACAGAGCAATCATTTAAATCTGTTGTAAAAAATATTGGTTTGACTTCCTAAGGCACTGTACTTCTGTAGAAACTGGTACAGGGCTTTCTATTTAAGCTAACATTTATAAACACACACAACAAATGCAGCAAATATTCTGCCAAGAATTTTTCTTTTCCTTTAAGAACACATTTTTTTAAGGTGCCTTTTAAAAATCTGTATTCAGGCACATTCTAGCTTTAAGAGAAGACATCATTTAAAAAAGTTAGATACAGAGGTCTACTTTCTTTTGAACAAAATTCTGTACCTGGCACACTTTCTATACTACCTCACAGGAAAACAAGCCATTCAGTATTTCTCTTCAGTTTCCAGATAAAGTCAGAAAGCCAGGTGATAGAAACTTGGTGTATTTTTAAGTTCTACTCACTTCTTGAATCCATAAAAAGAAGGAGGTGGAAGATATTTTTGAACATGAGGTTACAACTTAGCCTACACAACAGACCTTGCATCAACATGAATATTAGGGTAATTTTTAAGAAAGCTGCAGCAGAGGCTGAAAAAGCAGTAATGTTCCTGATTTCAAAGCTAATCTCTATCCAGACAGAAATGCATTTAGAAATATGAAAAATACAACAGAAATACTTTCTGAGATCTACCATTCCTATGTGTGGGCACAGAGAATTTTCATATGAAGTGACTGAGATTTTCAGGTGAAAACAGCCACTTACAGGACAAATTTTTAGCATCAAACTTCAGGACACACTAACTGTCCTACTTTTTCCACTAAATAAGAATTATCTAAAATNTCATACCACAGTAGCAAAGGAACCTGAATTCACTTCGACTTCCACCATGAAATAAAAAGTGATAGTGACTTACTCTCATGTGTAATGCTGACATTAATCAATTTCATCTTGATCAATTTACTGTGCATCCACATCCAGAAAATAAGCCAACAAATTAAGATTTCAACATGAGGTACCTTTCTACTTTATGATAGTGCTTTTGACATGTTAGAAAAAGTACACCACACAGCTGAGTATCAAGACCAGTACCAACACTGCAATAAATAATCAAGCATCTCATTAAAAAGACCTTTTGTGTCAGTTTTACAGGTGGACACAGCAGCGCAAGGTACTGTAACATTCAGAATTGCTCATCACCTAGTCAGTCTCTGGAAAGATGACAGTGCTTACAGTTGATTTCCTTCTGAAAACCTTTCAGACTTCCACTTCTCCACACAACAATAAATGGTACAAACATTCAAGAGACTACCTTCTTCTATACATTTTTTTAGCCTACTCAGAGGCTTTGCAGCTATTTGCCTGTTTTATAACTTTTTTTTAAAAAAAATTTATATGCAACAAGTGCTTTATCACAAACCTCATCACTACTGAATGGTAAAAGACCTCAAGTCCCAGACAAGTCCCCTACACAGCACAGCAACAGAAGGAAGGTTGGCAGATATGTTTTCCATCATTATAATTCTCTGGCAACATTTCCTTTACAAGAGTAGTTTTCAGAATTCAAATAAAAAATGCTTACAAGGAATAGCCATTCTGCCCCAAACAATGCAAGGTTTTCATAAGCTGGAAGGGGAAAAATACAATTCCAGTGAAGCTCAAAGCAAAAGCTCACAGTCATACAGACTGCAAGACAAGCCCACAGTCCACTGACACAAGCATTAGATGTTCATTTTATACCAGGACAGGCATCTTCCTACAACCCCTTTACAGAAAAGATAATCTATGTTATCACATTATCACTGTCTGTGTTACAAAGCCAGCCTTAGAAAAACTTGTTTGGCAAGACACTGCCTACAAATCTAAATGTTAACGTTTTATAATTAAAAATAGTTGGCCGTAATGAGTCCGACTGCCTCTTTTTGGTGCCTGAAAACTCCCTGCTACTATTCCAAATGCACACATATTTAGATTGTAATGAAAATATTGTGGACATGCCATTCTGAAACATGTAAGGACAAACAAAACAACTGCTGCCTACTGAAGTTGGTATAGGGTCATTTTGGGGGGTTAATATTATTTTTGCTAACCATATGTATTAACTGCTACTGGTAGGTGGCTCCACAGAAGTCTTGAACCAGGCAAGTAAAACACAGGAAACCATTACCCTCTTATCAGAGACTAGAACTTGGCTAAAAACTGGTTCAATGACTTACCTAGAGGAACCCATCCCTTCAGCAGGTAACTCAGACCACTGGATTACTGTCTGCTCAGCAACAGCAATGCCAAGTAAGAGTTTCTATTTTACATACCATAAATACAGCAGCATTTTATACCAGTTTTCAGTTTAAACAAACTACATTTTTTGATGGATAACTTGACCTCAGTGAACTACATTCAAACATCATTGATCAATCTCAAGTACATAAAAAATCTGAAAGCAGGATTTTAAAAATGCTTCTGAAGTTCAATAAACCAAAAAAAAGGGAAAAAATCTCAAGCAATATGGGGTAAATAATAATACTTAAAAATATCCCCCCACAAATTATCCCAAATCAAAGGAGAACAGGAAGAAACAATGGTTTACTGAATTTCTGATTAACAACTCTTGCATTGCAATTTGACAAGATAAGGATATGTCTGAAAAAAATCTTCATTGTAATCAAATTTTAACCTAGCAGCATAATCTGAAAGGAGTCCTCCCAGGAAATGTAGAGTTGTGAAATTATACATATTAGCACTGCAAAAAGCCATCAGATGGCAGAGTAACCAAGTCAGGGGGAAAAAATAATGCACACTTTTCTGTAATGCTACTGATAACCAATGCTACAGCAAGACAAATGAGGGGTTCTCAGCAATCTCTTTGGCCAAGAACCACTTACACCTTGACTTGGAGCCTGTTACACAACCAGACCAGAAGATGAGCTAGAGCACACCACCACTACAAAAATTCTATTTTTAGGAGAGTATTAAAAATAAAATATAAAATATATATTATAAGCAATATGAACATTTTATGGCTGAGGTTTTGGTTTTCAGGTTAGGGTTTTTTTCATTTTTGCATACACAAACACAAAAATATTTTCAATCCTATGTAAGAATCTCTTGCTGATTAGCACAAACCTTGCTTAGTATATACACACCTGCTCCAAAACCAAAATAATTTCACAAGGACAATTTAAAATATCCTGCTGTGCAGTATTTTCATTTGACACAATTCTTCCTACAATATTATAATGCTCAATAAAAGCATAGTTAGCTATCAAAATACGCCATCCGTCCCGAAAACTCTCATGCACGAAGTTAACCATCAGCATGTGAGCAGGTGCTTCTAAGTCAAGGAGACTACACACAAACTTTCAGGTGTTCCTATGCTTTTCCAGGAACCTGGCTCAGGAGACCAGTGAAACACACACAAACACAGCACCCATGTGCTAAAGCACACCTGGAAAGAAAAGAAAAAAAAAGAGGGGGAAAAAATGGCCAATTCTATTCAGGAAAGACAAATTAAACAAGTTGTATTGAATTGTTCAGTGCAGTGCAACAGAGACAAAGATAAATTTCAAGCAATTATATTAACAGATCTCCACTGTATAGCAGAATGCTCACATACTTTTTTTTACTTATTTATGTCTCAAAATCTCAGATAAAGCAAAGTTAACTTAACTTCAACTTCTATGCTTCTGTCAATCCCTGAAATCTACATACACACTGTATTAACAGTAATTTTTCTAATGAGAAAAACTGTATCATTTACAGAGCAATCATTTAAATCTGTTGTAAAAAATATTGGTTTGACTTCCTAAGGCACTGTACTTCTGTAGAAACTGGTACAGGGCTTTCTATTTAAGCTAACATTTATAAACACACACAACAAATGCAGCAAATATTCTGCCAAGAATTTTTCTTTTCCTTTAAGAACACATTTTTTTAAGGTGCCTTTTAAAAATCTGTATTCAGGCACATTCTAGCTTTAAGAGAAGACATCATTTAAAAAAGTTAGATACAGAGGTCTACTTTCTTTTGAACAAAATTCTGTACCTGGCACACTTTCTATACTACCTCACAGGAAAACAAGCCATTCAGTATTTCTCTTCAGTTTCCAGATAAAGTCAGAAAGCCAGGTGATAGAAACTTGGTGTATTTTTAAGTTCTACTCACTTCTTGAATCCATAAAAAGAAGGAGGTGGAAGATATTTTTGAACATGAGGTTACAACTTAGCCTACACAACAGACCTTGCATCAACATGAATATTAGGGTAATTTTTAAGAAAGCTGCAGCAGAGGCTGAAAAAGCAGTAATGTTCCTGATTTCAAAGCTAATCTCTATCCAGACAGAAATGCATTTAGAAATATGAAAAATACAACAGAAATACTTTCTGAGATCTACCATTCCTATGTGTGGGCACAGAGAATTTTCATATGAAGTGACTGAGATTTTCAGGTGAAAACAGCCACTTACAGGACAAATTTTTAGCATCAAACTTCAGGACACACTAACTGTCCTACTTTTTCCACTAAATAAGAATTATCTAAAATTAGATTCTGTTGAAGAGAATTCAAATCGATTTTGTAATATAAATTTCTGGGTTTCTTTATTTTCAGTTTTTAGCCAAGAGCTTTTCTTTCACTTCTTGATAGAACTGACACACAAATAGGTTGCAGTAACAATGACTACTCTGACAGCAGTATTAAGTTTCTAGAAGAGATGTGCAGACAAGGTTTATCTACTACTACACTCTTAACTTTATCTACAGCTTCCTGAAAATGAAACGGAAATACACTTGCAAGTCAAGTCAGTCAGCTCTTGATAAGTGAGTATTCAAATCCCTTTCTAAAATCAGAAGCAGCCAACGCCTTGAAGTTTAGCATACCAGCTGAATAATCAACATAAACAACAGTGGAAGTTGGGGGCAAAGAGAAGAGAAAAAAAGGCATGGGACAGATACATCATGTTCAAGATCACAAAACTTGATCCTGTGAGCTGTGTTCTATTAATATGTCAATATAAGAGAACTCAAACTACATCAGCACATACACAACAATTCTTCCAGGTCCAAAGAAAGATGCCTTTGCAATATAAACTTCAACAATTATTTTGCTCTTGCAGGGCTCTACAAATCTTAACAGTCTGAAACAAATCCAAGTTTCCCAAAACATGAAGTTTTTCAATAACAAATATGACAGCAGGTTTGAACACCTTAATCTCTCTTTCCCCAGCTCAACAGCTAAGACTAGGAGCCAGTCACCAGCACCAGATGTTGCTGCTGTGCAGGCAAACAGGAATGTCTCCTTCACACACTCAAGTCACACAGACACAAACACACACATATTCATGAAAGATGCACAGAAAGTTCTTATCCTCCCCTGGGGATAAAACAGTGCAAAGTTGGAAACAACTTTTTCTTGATAAAAGAGACAGCAGAAATTACACATGCTTGTGTTAGATGTGAATAAGCAGCAGGAGCAACTAACACCTTACACAAGCATATTTTCATTTTCCCACATTACAGAGCTCCAAAACAAAGTTACTTGTAACATCACCAAGAAAAACCCACCCTAAAACCGAGAATACCCATTAGCTGGTACCTTGTTTTCACCAGGAGCACACACACACTAACTAGACCGCTAACACTGACCCTTGCATCTTTCCCCACCGCCCTACTGTCCCCCTCTTATCCCTAACCTGTCACCCTGTGCCACCTCCTCTGCCAGCACGGGTCAGGTTCACGCCAGAGCTTGTCATCGCCGCTCAGGCGGGCAGGGGAAGGCTGGTTCCTTCCTCCGGCGACCGCGCTCGGTCCCTTTCAAGTTTGTTTTACAAACACATCCGAGGGAAAGCCAGAACCTGTTTACACACCGCCTTAACCGCCGCCAGGAGGAGAGTGAAACAGGCGCAGGGGGGGGAAAAAAAAAAAAAAGAAAGAAAAAAAATTTCAACCGAAAGCCAGCTAGCAGCACCCCCGTCTCACGCCCGCTCTCCGCCCGGGGCCCGCGGCGCAGGCCGCACGGCCGCTCGGCGG
>VZRX01003747.1:111680-192224 GCA_013398075.1 Notiomystis cincta
GGCCCCACGGAGACGCCGCCGGCCGGGGACGCGCCCGGCTCCGATCCCGTTCCGTGAGGGGAGAGGGCGGCGCGCAGGCCTGGAGCGCCGGGCCAGACCGGGCCGTGGGGGTGAGCGGGGTCCGGGCGCAGCGGGGCTCCCCGATCCCCCCCGCACCCCCTGCACCGCGGGGCCGCCGGAGACCTACCTCGGGTGGACGCGCTCTTCTTCCCCTGGGAAGCGCCCCGGCTTCCAGAGGGGCTGTCCCATGCCCCGTGGCCCCGCTCTGTCAGCTCCCTTTGGGTTGCAGAGCGCAGAAGGAACGGCCTGGCCTCGCCGGGCTGTGCGTTATCCTGAGGGGGTTTCAGGTCAGGAACCACCCGACGGTGGGGTAAACTGTGCGAAAGTTCCTGTTTTCTCTGCGGTGTGGTAGCAGTGGAGAGACGGGTCCCGCCATCCGCTTCTTATGTTAAAAAAGTGGAAAAGCATTTCCAAGATGACACGAGTGGACTTTTAATGTATCGACCCTCAAAACATGTACGTTTTAGCAATGGCTTGAATACAGCAAGTGCTGGTGCACAAAACACTCATGTAAATAATCCCCTTGAATTCGATGAGACTGTGAATGGTATAAAAGCTAAGCCTTTGCACAAGTCTTTACAGGATGAAGGCCACCATTATTTGTGAACTGATTGCTCTGCTCTGTCAAGAAAAACAGTGGCATTGACACCTTAGTTTGGTTATAAAATAATAAAGTTCAAAATTTCAAGCAAAAAGGTGATCCTGTAGTACTTTGTGAGAAATAGCAGGTTGCTTTCAAGACTTTCACACGTGTGCTTTCTTCTCAGGTTTCATTTTGAACCTCCAAACTGAATTTAGTATTACTGAAGAATTCAGTAGGTTATGCAACACTAATATTTCATAGAGAACAATAACATGTCTGTCAACATAAACACGTTTTGAAGATAAAAGAAAGTCTTCATCTAAGCCAGGAGACCAGTTTTTTAATGCCACCAGCTTTATGTACTGTACAGCTGTGTGGTAAGCATGACTGCCATGTCATTTAAATGAATGTGTATATACACCATCCAGGAAAGCACTGCATTTTATTATTCTAATCATAAACTCTTCCTTTGTGACTCAAATAGTCATGCATTTCCCAAAATCAAATCATTAGAAAGCACCAAAAGTGACATCTATTTAGAGTACGAACTTCTGTACTGGTTTTGTTGTTCAGTCTGAAAAATCAAATATTTCTTCTTACCACAAATCAAATATAAAAGCAGTGCTTTTAGACTGAAAACACAGTCAATGTTATTAACCTTTAGTGTCATTAAAGAAGGGTTTGCATAGTCTGATTCTTTTATACCCGTTTATAAACATTTTGCTTCATTATGTTTCATTTCACACTTTAGTGGTCTAAGTTTCTTTTTTAAAAGCTAATTTTCGTTCCATTTTCCCAAGGAGAGGTCATTTAAGACAATACCCAACAACAGGATGCAAACAAACTAAGAAGCTGGTATTGTCATTGCATCTACATGAACTAATCCCTGTGTATACAAAAAATTACAGTTTACATGTAAATCAATCAGCATTTATAGGACAAAAAGCCTGAATAGCTGAGGTAATGGGAAAACAAGTGTGTTACCTTGTGTTAGAGTGGTGAGCTTAGTATAAACAACCTAACCAGCACTCACAAGGTGTGTAAATTGTGATTTAAATTCTGTTAATTGAAAAAATCTAACTTCTCCTTCTATCTAAAACTATGTTTAGTTGAGCAAGCTCATTACTCAAGCTATAGTAGCTGTGTACTCTACTTCCTCTTTTCTTAAAGAAAGTGAAAGCATTTAGTTTTTTAATGCATTAAAACAGCCTGCAAAGCCACGGAAGAAAGTGTGTTGTCAATTATGTGCTCATACATTTTCTACTTTTAGTCTTGGCTCAATACATTTTGCTACAGTTTCCCATAGCTGCACCTGCTTAATTAAAGAAGCACCCTGAGCTCATTTAACACAAGGACTGCTAATTTGTGTGGACAGTCCTAATCCATTTTGAACCATGTATGGCACAGTTTTACCTCCTTGTTTAAATCTTTGTCTACAGACTGATAATGCATCTGTTATTTTTAATCTCATTTAATCAATGGTCTCTTTCTGTTGACTTATTTCACAGGCTAGGCTGATACACACCCATCTTAAATCAGTGTAAGAATGCCTGTAGGAGCCAATCTGAAAACTTTTGTCTGTAGCAGCACAGGGGAAGGAGCTCTAAAACATTACAGAAAAATGTCCTGCAGTCCTGCAGTCAACAATCCACGTGGCACCATTGGCACAGCCTCCTACCACGTGTTGCTGAGAGCTGGGCCTTGGGGGTGTGTGTTCTGGAGCAGTCACAGCCTGTTTACCAGCTGTTTGGGCTTCCCTGGCCAATGCTGCTGCCATACCTACAGAAGGCTAACAGCCTAAGCACTTCTCTGGAAAGTTTGGGAGGAGCTCATCAAGAGGCTCAAGTGCTTAGAATCCACAATGCTTTATGGATCTCAGTGTTCATTGGGACTTCTCTGCAGTTTTTCTGTAGCTTAGCTCCAGAGAGTTCATGGGTGCTTGGTGACTCAAAGTATCACCCATAGATGTGGGCAATGCTGTTGCAGAAGTGGGAGAAATTTCCCAGGGTTAAGGCTGTTCCAGCTTCACCAAAACATGAAATTAAATTAATCATAGTAAGACAGCCATCCTCAGTTATGAGTGCAGCCAGAACATGGTAAACAAGCAAGCTTATAAGCAATTTTTAAATAGAACAAAAAAGTTAATTGGAACGTAGCAGGGGTCTTTCCTTCTCCCACTAGATATTGTCACAGTATTCTTCAGGAAATACAAGTACAGTGCAATCACCTAGAGCAAGAGTTGGCAGCTTTTCAGCAGTGGTGACACAGGTTGTATTTTTCTTTCTCAGATTAGGGATTAAGTCTCTTGAAAGAAACCTCTTGACTCGGAAGACACTGCCCCTTGATTGCAAGGTGCATTTGATCAGCTAAAACAGTGAAAGAGTGCTTTGGCAGAAGGCAGATGTTTCTGGACTTACCACTGTGAGTGTGAGACTCATGAATTTGGAGCTGCAGCTTCTCCCTAATGTCTTTCTTATTGAATGATGTTAAAAAGCCTCTCCATTGCTTTCTTTGGAAGGTTGTAGGGTTACAGCAGTGCTCTGCATTAATCTTTGCCTTAGAAGAAAGTAGCAGATTTTTTTCATTAATATAGCCTAATTGATTTTTTAAATATTTCTGGAACACAATGATAAAGGTATGTCAAAGTGTACACCAAATCTAATATTAGACACCTCACTACAAGAAGGTGTTGAGAATATGGTTTTTCTCCAGGAATAAAAGCACTGAGACCTTACATTTTCTTTCTGTATTTTCTCATAGTCCTTAACTATTACGCAGAAGCTGAACACAAAATGTTTAGATTTGTGCAGATTTGTTTAGTTAGTTTGACTTTTGCAAGTTAGTCTCCAGTTGGTAGTGTATTTAGGAAAGGTAAGGGAAGGATCAGCTGTTTCCATGGCACTGTCCTTATCTATCCTTTCACTCCTACAGGGGATTTCCAGGGATGGCTGCTGGCAGGGAAGCCCTAGAAGTGCAGCTCAATTACTATTTTAGCGTTAAAATGCATCACAAGGTATCCACACAGATGGCTTCTCATCTGCTGGATTTGTAGTTTCCAGGAGGGAATATTGGGAGCAGAAGTATCTTTATCTCAGTCTTTCATATTTTTACTACCAGGAAACCCTTTCTCAGCCTTCTGCTCTAGTGCCTTCAGTGTCTGATTTAGTGCTAATTATAACAGAGTATCAGGGGGAAAAAATACCAAGTTTAAAAAGAAGTCTGCCAATTCTGGAAAATAATATGACCCCAAAGAGGAGATAGAATGTAGCATTTTCCCAAAATAAGATGGTTCACACTGCTGTATAGCAACTAAGAAGTCTGCCAGAGTGCTAGTAAATGAGAGGATAAATCAAGAATTAGAGATAGCAGTTTCAAGTGTTTGTTCACACAAAGAGAATAATAATGATGCAGATGGAAATATGTTTTCTGGAGGAGAGAAGTATTAGAGACACAAGCCAGTGCCAGATTAGGTGCTGACTGACATTCCTGAACAGCATAATCCCCAAAGAGATGGGAGTTAGGCAGTGGTGAAAGAGAAACCCTTCTTATCTTAGTTCTCAAGATTGCAGCCAGCTGGTGGTCATTGGAGAGCTGCCTGGCCAGAAGTGCTGTT
Organism: Notiomystis cincta; assembly: GCA_013398075.1. NCBI lineage: Eukaryota > Metazoa > Chordata > Aves > Passeriformes > Notiomystidae > Notiomystis > Notiomystis cincta. The sequence continues at coordinate 115,937 of VZRX01003747.1, forward strand.
TCTCCTTTGAAACGATTGAATCGTGGGATGATAGAATTGCTTCAGCTGGGAAAGACCTTTAAGATCAGAAAGTCTCGTTGTTAACCCAGTACTGCCAGGTTTGTCACTAACCTCTGTTCCCAGGTGCCACATCCACACATTCTTTGAACACTTCTATGGATGATAATGCCATCATTTCCCTGGGCAGCACATTCCAATGCCTGACGAAACTTTCAGCAAAGAAATTTTTCCTAATACCCAATCTAAACCTCCCCTGTTGCAACTCCTCTTGTCCTGGTGCATGGTACCTGGGAGGAGACCAATCCCCACCTGGCTACAAAGTCCTTCCAGGTAGTTGTAGAGAGGAGTGAGGTTTCTCCTGAGCCTCCTTTTATCCAGGCTAAACAACCTCAGCTCTATCAACTGCTGCTCATCAGACTTGTGCTCCAGACCCCCCCATCAGCCCTGTTGCCCTTCTCTAGAAATGCTCCAGACCCTCGATGTCCTTCTGGCAGTGAGGGGCCCAGAACTGAACACAGGATTCAGGATGTGTCTTCATCATGCCAAATGCAGGGGACAGTCACTGCCCTGGTCCTGCTGGCCTCACCATTGCTGATACAGGTCAGGATGCCATTGGCCTTCTTGGCCACCCAGGCACACACTGGCTCATGTTCAGCTGCTGTAGATCCAGGACCTTTTCTGATGACCAGCTTTCTGGCCACTCTGCCCCCAGCCTGTAGTGTTGCACAGGCTTGTTGTGACCCAGCACTTTGCCTTGTTGAATCTCATACAGTTGGCCTTGGCCCAGTGATACAGCCTGTCCAGGTCCCTCTACAGAGCCTTCCTACCCTTCAGCAGATCAACACTCGCATCCAACTTAGTGTCATCTGTAAACTTACTGAAAATGCATTCAATTCCCTCCTTCAGACCATTAATAAAGATATTCAACAGAACTGGCCCCAATACTGAGCCCTAGGGAACATCACTTGTGATCATGTCAAAAGACAGGCAATGTTTTATTTCAGGTGTTGAGGTCTCCTTGGCATGACTTTTTCATATGACTAACTGTTGTAGTTACAATGGGCCACATAGGACATTCTCTCCATTAAGTTGCAGTGTCTATTGATAAAAACATAAACTTAAGCGTTTAAGATGGTCATAATTAAAAGTTAAGCTGGGAATAAAGAGTTATTGCAACAGTTTTTTCAAAAATGATGGGCAAATATATAACCAGCAGCCTGAGGAAAGCCAACTATCTAAGGCAACAGGATGATTCGTTTCCCTTATGACAGGTCTCAGCTAGGGAAGGGAACAGCCTGGGGGGCTGGAACATGCTGAATTCTAGTTCTTGCTTTTTGACAGTTTTCAAGATTGACAGTCAGGCCTATTTCCAAAAATGTGCTCTCCCCTAAGTAAGTGTTAATGAGCACAACAAATGAACTTTAGCTGACGATAGTCTGCCATCCCACCAGAAGCCCGAGGACTCCAATATCACTGTCCCACTGGGCAGCATGATGAGACCATGGCCCCTGCCCTGTTCTAGCGAGTTGTGAGCATGAAGCTACAGAAGATCCCAAGGGACTGCTGCCTGGGCAGCCCAAATTAGCCAACTCTCTTCTTTAGTAGAAGATTGGCCGTACTTTGGGAAGAGTTCCTGAACTCCGCAGTGCTCTCACCCACCTGTGACTCATTCTGGCCCCACAGCCTGCAGATAGTTTCACATGTGGACAGACCCAGGGTACTCATCTGCAGAAGTATTTGTCTGGGCTCTGCACTTGCTGGAAAAGGAGAGTCAGCTGTTGAGCCACGTTGAAAGCTTTGCTGGAATGCTGACCATCACACTGATGACTCTGAACATCAGCAGAGGGTCTGATGTATCTGCATTCATCTCCTTGAAGGCTGAAACCCAGATCGTAAGTCCAGAGCTGTTGCTTACCTCTGTAGCCAATTCAACCAGCACCATGTTGCTGGGCTGATGAGGGAGGGAACTTCCTGCATCAAACTGATCTCTGTCTGCAGCCAGCACACTGAACTGTATTACTTTCTATTCTGGCTTACATAAACCCAAACCCTGGCATTCCTGGGAAACAGGACTGAGCCTTTCCAGCTGAGCAACACCACTGTATCGAGGATTATAGTGCTCTCTAATGGAGCAACAGCAGCTACTTTTGACCTCTTATTCACCTTTGTCACACTGCCCAACAAGATATATAAATATGTGCACATCCCATCTCAGAACCCTCCAGAAGATTCCTAGATCTGAGTTTTGCTGCAGCTGATCAGGTGCTGGTGTTTTATAAAGCTGTCCCAGACACCTTGAATACCAGAGTGGTTCCCTACTCCTGTCCCATTCAGGGCCATAAATTCAGACTTTTGTTTTCCATGAAGCCAAGCTATTTGTGAAGTCTCATGATGCAGAAATTCAGCTGTAAATATTGCATGCACAAATATTTGAACCTCTCACACTTCTTTCCCACTCCAGTCCTGCTCATCATTTTCAGTACTCTTAGTGGAAGAACTGCTCACATCTGAGAGCAACAGAGTTGCTCTGCACACAGAGATCGATTGACCAGGGCAGTTTGCTGCTTCCTCAGCCAGACATGTCTCAGCAGAAATAAGCAGAATTTTAAGTTCAATGGCCTGCCATGCTCCCATCCCCACCAGCAGAGCCCAGGGTTCCTATTGCAGCCATGCCCCTTGCCTAGCTCTGCTTCTTGCTTGGGTAGCACTGAAGAAAGTGGCAGCATCTTGAGAGAAGAAAATTAATATTTTTTTCTTTTTCTCCCTCTGTCTCTCCTCCTCTCCTTCTCTCTCTCTCTCAATTTATCTCTTTCTTTCATCTTGCTCTTTTTGAGATCACATGCCCAGTGATATAAATATTCTTGCAGTAAGCAGCAAATCCTTCTGCTACAGGAGACTAACCCCACTCCAGCTGTGGCTCCTGTGCAGACAACCTGCTGTGCCTGTTGGGCACCCCTACAGATTTTGGTACAGACCTGAAACACAGCTCATATTGTGTAAAACTTATGGTTATGATATCTGCACCCAGGATGTTTCCTATTTCATTTTGGATTGTGATAGGGAGAAATGGAAACATTAAAGCCCCATTTCTGCAGCAGTGTCTCAGGCAGAGGCTGTGGTAGGAGGTGCATGCCTGGCACATTCCCAGGTACACATGCTTTCCCTTCTAACTAAGCAATGGAGTAACACCGGTTCGCACTGGTAACTGAAAGGATGCAGTATCACAGACTGACAGGAGATTTGCACAGATATATTTCACTTTTTATATTTTCTTTTGATGGACTTGAAAGCTCAGGATATGATTCATCTCACCACCTTTAGCTGTCTGAGAAAGGAGGTACCTGATCCAAGCTATTCATCCTGTCTTCCTGTAAGTCTGTGGGGAGAGAGGGGACTTTTTACTCCTTCTGCTGCCTCCTGAGGGTGGGTGTCCCTGCTGGGTCTGGCATAAGTGGGATGTGTGGCACTTGGATGGCTGGTGCCACAGTCTGTTTCCTCAAATGAAAAGCTTAAATATTACTTGTTCTGCATATTCAGGAGGCGTTTCCTAAAAAATAAGTTGTGCACGAATATAAAGATCTGCTGTTCATACTTGTGTTTGGAAAATATGCACAAAGATCTTTTTTTTTTGTACACTATATGGTAAAATATATGGTGAAATATAATTTTGGCATAAGAAAATCAGAAATATTATCTTGATTGCAAGATTGAATTTAGTAGAAAGATCCTAGATAAAAATAATGTAGTCCTAATGTATATTTTCCCCAAAAAAATTCAAAAGGACCTGTTTTAGGGCTGGAAAAATCAACTGCAGGAAAACAATTTCTTAACATGAAATTGTTATTAACTTCTTAAAATGTAGGTATCAACTCTAACATCCTCTGTTTCCATATTGATTAAGTTATGCCTATTTTTTTAGCATGAAGCCACATTTATTTTAAATTATAAGCTCCAGAGATCAAGGTTCTAGTGTTATAAATACATATCTGGACAATCTTTCCTGAGTGCTTACTGTCAAAACAGATAAGACAAAAATGGAGGAGTTGATGAAAAAGACCTGAAGTTGCTTGCTAAAAGTCATTTAACAGTATCCTCTCCCAAGCTCCACTGAGGGGGTAAAGCTGCTGACTGGGACTTCAGATGGACTAGATTTCCCTACAGTTAACTTGGCCTTTCCAGTTCAAGCATTCCCTTGGGAGAAAAACAGTGTGACAAATCACTGTTATATTCAAACATGGAATATCACGAGCAAGAATTTTATTATTTTTAGTGTTGTTAGAATGGCAAACGATTTTGTGAGGAATAGTTGTGGTTGCCACATCCTTGTTAGCAATCTGTACTAGCACTAGCCAAAGTGCTGATGAATATGATTTTTTTTTAAGTGTACAAATATGAGATAATATGAGATATCTTCAGTGGGCCAGATATACTCTGGCTCAGTGCCAACTTCCCCACTCAGCCTCCAGTACTTTTTCGTTGAGGACATTTATGGATATTTCTCATGCTCAACCAGGAAAAGAATAAGTTGGTACTCTGAGCCCTGAAACCAATTGAGGTTTGGTCAGAAAATAAATCTGACTTCATAATTCCCAATATTGTTTCTCAAAGACCGTGGCCCATCTTCTGTTGGTTCATATTTGCTTAGAATTTTGTGGCAGCAGGTCTTGTGCCAAACCAAGAGCCCAGCTGCATGCCAGATTATGTACTGTCCATCTTTCAGCAGTTGACATAAAATCAAGAAAAGCTTTGAACTGGCTCTATGTGGGTCAGCAAGCCCATTCTGGGGTGGACCAGAGTGTGCAGTGATCCAGCAGTGTACAGATCTGGCATGAGCATCATGACATCAGAGCCTGGGGGTAGATAGCCCTATCTTGTGTTGGGTTTTTTTCCACAGCTAGTCACATTGCAAACTGACAAAAAGCTGCTTAGCCCAGGAGCCCTAATAATCACATCTCTGTGCTCAGCTAACAAAGTTGTGTTGTTTTCAGGGAGGATGAGCCGTGGGAGAGGCCTCACATCTGTCTGCAAAACATCGGCTTGACCTACCCTGAGAGCATTGCCTGTGCCTTGCTCTGCTGTGCAGGGAAGCACCAGGAAGCTTGGCCTTTGCACTTCTTCCCCCTTTTCTTGGGTGAAGTGCACGAGTCAGCCATCATCACAACTTCTGGGGTGCTTGAGATGGCATTGCTCTCTCCTCTGGTGCAGGTGGGGGTTTCACTGTCCCATCAAACATTGAAGCAGTGTCTGTAGCCATCACTTCCAGCTGTTGGACCAACAAAGCAATAGAAGGGAGTGAACCGTGGGAAACTCATTGCCAAAATCATCTGGGTCTGAGCTGAAACTGAAACACTGATTGCTAGGCATTAACCTCTGCTGGCTTATCTCTTCATGAGTGAACTCACATTTACCTGAGGAGTTTTATGGACGCCCTTGCAATTCCCATAGGCCTTCGTATGCAGGATTTGGGGAGACAAGACTCAGTATTGTAATTGGTATTATGATTGGTATTGTCACTGTTATGGTTGCTAATTTCCTGTGGGAGGTTTGTGTTTAACAGAGCCCAGGTTGCAGTGTGTTAGGTCAGGACCTGCCCTGAAAGGTTCCCTGCACAGCAACCAGCTGCTGTGCAGCCAGGGTTATCAGTTCAGCAAAGCCTGGGGCACATCACTTCAGCCCTGCCCCCAGAAGCAGCCTGTTCTCTCTGTGTTTCTCCAGATGGTTGCTCTGTTTCAAGTGCCCATCCTCAACTTCTCTATCCATTATCTGCTGCCATTGTAAATAAAGGAAATGCATGATTCAATGAAATTTTCAGTAGTTATCAGCAAGTAAATATCTTGAGTCTAGTGTCAAGTGACTTCTGTGTCGTGGCCTCACAGTAGTTTCTGTAGATGTTCCTGATGCTATAGATAAACTTAAGTTGGAGGAAGGAATTGACCCTAGTCATAAAAATGTATCTTTAAATGTTTTTTACCACCACTGAGCATTTTCGTAAGTTTAATCATATCTAATGCATTAAAGAATTTATCATTTGTAACACAATTAAAATCCCTGTGATATAGTATAGCAATAATTTGTACAAATTATTCTGGAAAAGTGCAAACAATGATGTTTTTGTTTACAATATTATCAAATATTTTACATTTTATGGCGGTTTGGGGAAAAGAAAAGCTATTGAATTAGTTTAGAATAATTCCTCATTTGTATTCTCCAAACTGGGCAAACAGTCTTTCACTTCTTTATAAGAGCATTGAGGCTTTACCCACCCACAGCAAGGAAAATAACTAAGAATTGTGTTTTAAGGGCTGTGTCACATGCATGTGTGTCGTGTGTGTGAATACTGTACTGTTACAGTTCTCTGGAGAAAAACAGAGAGTTTGTGGATCCTGCTTTCTAAACTCGTCTCCTGGGATGGAAATAAAAGCTCACTAGTCATCCTTGATGCTGCATATCACATTACTTTCATTTTCATTTGAGTTTCTTGAGAAAAAGAGATGCCCAGTTATAATTTTCACACAAACATTCCCTCCCTGAAATTCTGGTATAACAATTAACTGGAAAAAATTGATAAAATCAAAATATTTTTAAATGCATTTTGATTTTCTTGTCTGCAAGAGATATAGCTGGCATTTGCACTCATTGGCCAACAGACATACTTTTCAAGTCCAAGTTCTTGTTTATTTTAGACTGTGAACTTTTCCACAGGGGATATACCCTGATTATTGTATGTCAGTGGAGGAGGTATTGAAACACTACTTCTACAACGAGCTAAAATTGCCAGAAAAATGAAATCCACTTCACATACAGAAAGAATCAAAATGCCGTAACACAACAAAAATGTCAGAGATATTCACCTCCCTGTATCAATTCTACTGTAGATACATTGCTATTTTGTTTACAGCTTACATATAAAAATATTTTCCTCCTCAAAGGTGTGACCTGAAGTGATTTTCTTTTCATATCTTATAAAATAAGCATTTTTCATCCATTGGTACTCTCTAAATAATATATTCAACATTGAATTATTTTAAATCTACCTTTCAAAGTGAAATTCTGATCTTGCATGAAATGCCTGGAGAGTGTCATCAGCTGACACAGAAGTCCATGCTGGACATCCACTGTGTGTCTGGGTGTTGTGTGCCAGCACTGACCTGTGTAGTTGCCAGCCTCTCCTGGGCTGGGTAACCCACAGCACTGCCTCTGCCATTGGTCCCTTCAGGCCACTCTCTGGATCCCTGTGTCACTGTAGATAGTAAAGGTCTATGATATATACATCTCTATATCATGATCTACTAACTATATGTGGGATGCTCCTGTACAGCTGTGGTGAGCATCACTGGAGCAGTGATAACCACTGAATACACCCTATTAGTTTGGTTTGAATCCAAATCCTGTGGAAACACTAATTCTGAATTAAATGTATTCAACTGAATTTCATTTTAAGCAGCGTTAAGAAATTTAGCATTTGAATCTCTGCTTGATTTCCCTACTGCATTTTAGTGTTATTTGGGATTTAGGTCAGTAAATTTTTATTGTTCATGACACCATTTGTCATACCTCCTCCCCCTGCTTCTGGGATTCCCTTCTAGGTTACTCTCTTCATCTCATCAGGGATTCTTTCTTTCTCTCTCCCTCTGGCCTTTGATGATTTCTTCAGCTCCATTTGGCTCATCAGTGGAAAAGGGCATTCTTGTCCATAAACCTCTGTCTTTTAGACTGTTCTCAATGTCTCAAATTTTGGCAAGCACTTTGCTAGCTTGGGTACTTCCTTGGACCTTTGTTTTGTGTTCCCTGCTTGGTATAGTTCAGCATTCTATACTTGCCTCCATCCAGCATTTTCTTCAGCATCTCCCCTCTCTTCTCAGTGTGAAGTCTTAATGACCTTTTTAGCTCCTATTTACTCTCTTGCATGACAGGATTTTTATAAGCCTTTAGCTATGATGCTGCTCTCGGAGGGAAGGTATAGTACACAGATTTCTTCACTGCCATCAGAGCACACTGATACATCAGGGATTGTACTCATCCCCCACCATGCCAAAACAAGATTTTGCATCTGGGAACCCCACCTTGGAGGCAACTGCTTCTTTCCAACAACAGCACATCATGGAGGATCACCTCTAAGGCCAAGGATGTGGCCACCATGGCTATTCATCATGAAATCTCTCACTGTGGAAGGCAACAATGGCTGCAGTGTGGCTCCAGGCACACCAGGATGCTGCCTGTCATATGCTCTGGCTCTCCCTAGCACTGGCCTTGCTTACAGTCATGCTGTGGTGTCACACGTGAAGTTGGGTCATAGAAATGAGCAGGATTGCAGCCACAAAAGTGCTTGGATTAGAAAAACATCCGGCATTGCTATTAGCAGATACACACACATGAGTCTGGCAACCCAGGATGTGCAATACCTAGAGGAGCACCATTCTCTGCAAATGATGCCCCTCTTTAGCCACTCCCCTTGCAAAAGGAGACTGGAAAAAGACAGAATAATAAAGATAGAATCCACAGTAGGTGGCTCCTTTACATTTTGCTGCTTACATCTTCTTTCTGTCTGAAAGAACTGTGACTGCAGCCTCGCTCAATAACAGCAATTTTTTTCCTGGAAATGTATTTTATGCACCTCAGTTTCAAACTCTAGTGACCCTCCTAGTCAGATGGAAATATGGCATTCATGTTTAAAAGGTAGATAAAAGCTTTTGCTTTCCTGAAACATTCCTTCTAATTATGAACAAACTAGGTGACATTTTTCCTTGAAAGATGCATTTACGTAGATATTTTGGTTTGAAAGAAGAAAAATGTTCAAAAACCTGATCAAAATTCAGACAGCAATCATGCTAGTCATCTTCTAGTGTGAAGAATTCAAACAGGATTTCTTATCTGATGACTCTGAAACGCAAAAAAATCTGACAGCCTGAAAACCCTCCAGCACATAAAACCCCTGCCCAAAATTTCCTTGCAAATAATTGTTTCCTCTTTGTTCATTTAAAAACTCAATCCAACAGTTTCTCATATGCAGCCATTAAATTCTTATTTAAAATTTTGGGTATAATCTACCTGTGGCCTGGAGTGACACAAGCATGCTCCTCTGTCCACGTGGCCCACCCACTACTAACCTCAGTCTAAAATGTTTAGCCAAGCACATTGGCACCCAGAGCTTGCAGGTGTGGTGCTGCTGACCCCCATGCTGCTGCTCCTGGGATGAAGTCAGCCAGATCCCTGGCATGGCTGTGCTGCTTTTCAAGTGTCCATGTGGCATCCAGCCCCTGGCAAGGGCTTGTGCCAGCCTTGGCCACCGACCAGTGCCGTGAAGTGGGTGTAGATATCTCCATGTCCATCACAGGCACTGCTGTGTCTGGGCAGCTGGGCCACAGGGCTGTTGGAGCACACAGGCATGGCAGGATACCTGCTACCCCACAGCAAACAGTAGCTTTTGGGGTTACAGAAGCCTTCACTCACTGTCCTGAAAAAGGCCATAAGGTCTTGACCTCCATTTTGCATCCTGCAGCTGTTCAGACCCACCTCTTCGGAAACGTAAAAATACACCAGTAAATGCTTCACTGTGCCCCTCCTCTGACAGAAAACAAGTTCCTTAACAACTAAATACCCTCTAGCAAGATACAGAAAATTCATATTCCAGACTGTTGTACTGGAAGATGCATAAGAGGTACCTGTGTATTTTTTCAGACATTCAGTAAAACTGTTATGAGCAGTCCAAGTTACCTGGACTTACTCATCTTACATTGATGGACAGTCAATGTAAGTGCCCATGTTTGTCTTCTGAAATGTTTTTGTCCTGTGTTGTCAGTCCTTGGAAATAACTTGCAAAATACAGATTGGCAATGTTAGATTGGGTTTTGATAGGTTCAGAAAAAGGATAGGACAATGGACAACTTGTCAGATAACTTATTTGCAATTAATAATTTAGTCTTAATCAGCTAAAGTTTTAATACCTTATATCTTTCACTAATCAATCTCATTTAGCATGTGGGGAATCAAGATAAATTCATCCTTTTGAATAGAAAATCAAAAACCTTTATATGCATATTGGTTGATGACAGGTCTCATAAAAGCACATCACCCAACTGCTGATGCTTCAGAAATTGTCTCATACAGTGCAACTCCTTGATTATGAGAAGTGTTTTTAATCAGGAGATTAAATTCTGCAAGGATGCCTGATGCCAGCACAGCAGCACCTCTGGTCATGCTCTTTGACTCCAGCCATCTTTTAGACACCAGTGGTCATTGCTCCATGGCATCCAGGATGGGGTTTGAAGTGACAAGGCAGAGGTCACACAGTACCTTATGGCAGGCTCTCATTTTTCAGGTGCCCTTAATGGGTTTGGTGCCTTTTCAAACAAAGAGATTTAAGATCTTCAGGGGAATGTGATCCACTTCTGGTAAGAGATGCAGAGACAAAAAAGTTTTATGGTGTTTTACTACCAGAAATATCAGCTTTTAGAGAAGCATCTTTTCCTTAACGGTGTGCTAGTGTGTCGTCTTGTGTTTCCTGAGTAGCCAGACTAGAGAGAGTGGGGTAATTGTTAAAAACACTAGCACAGGAAACAAACCACCCACTTAAATTAAAAAGTATAAATTTAAATTTTTTGGTTGTTTATTTTTAAAAAATGAAAGACTAAATTTAAAAGTAAAATTAAAAAAAAATTAAAGTAAAACTCAAAACCTTTATCTAAATGGAAACAAAGTGAGGGAATGTTTACTGTATTAGGTCCTCCCCTGAAAGAGGATATATTATTTAGGGATGGCTTCTTTGGGGTACATTCTGCTTCCTGTAATGGCCCAACCTTCTTAATTTCCAGTTTACTTTGTAAGTGAACTGATTCTTGCTTTTAGTAATGTTTTTAATAGATTAAATTTTTTAAAAGAAAAAAAAAGGAGAAAAGGGCACATTTTCCAATTTTTGTCCAGCTGTGGATCATAGTTAGAGATCCATAATCTAAAGTGTACATAAGTATGATTGATCCTTATCCTGACAGTGGCTGCAGTGTACTGAAAATGCTGTCCTGGGTTTTCATTTCTTGAAAACCTGAGCAGATGTTCCTCCAAAATAAAAGGAAGAAGAGTAAAAAGGGCTACAGATATCAAACTCCAGAGTAACAGCTGAGCAGTCTCCATGATAATTTGCCTCCTAGTGATGACATCTCTTGCTTTCACTGTCCCAGGGATCCACAGGTAAGATGAGGTCACTGCCAGCTTATACAGGAGACCTAAATTGCTAGAGCAGAGGTGCTGGGAGTAGCAATGCTGGTGACTCATGGAGTGACACATTTCCTTCTGAGTCACTGTAGAATCAGTGCCCTGTCAGGATGCTGAGAGCCATCAACAGGGGCTGTCTCCGTCTCCTGAAACCAACAAAAAAGTCACTTGTTGACAGTGAGCTTCTTCAGCACTCACTGGCTGACCAGGAGAGAAAACAGAGGGGAATTGCAAAATTTTTCCCTAACAGGAGCACCCCTCTCAGAACAGACTCTTTATTCTCTGCACCATGCTTAGGTCCCTGGAGGTCCCTGGTGTTGGCAGGCCACAGCAGGGGCTTGTAGTCAACACCCACTGTGCAGGAACTTGGGGTTATGCAGCAGGCACCTTCCACCAGGATCAAATCCTGAATTTTGCTCTGAGTTTTTCCAGTGTTGAAGCTCTGAGATTTAGTTATATTATGTTGTAGATTTCTAGATTGAGCTACTTCAGTGAAATATTTGATAATGGGAAGGACAGTGTAATTCACTGGTACAAACAAAAAGGGGCTGTAACTCAGACCTCTATATACAAGAAGAATCTTCCCAGCTCTAAGAAAATAAAATTCCACAGTACACTTCTTTGATTATATAAATGGATATTTACTGGTAGTGAACCTAAAAGAATCAACGATGCACAAAAATATATATTTTAAAGTAATATTTAAAGCAAATAATGACAGGCAACAAAAAATCAGTGTTTTAGTAAGTACCTATCATAGTAGTGTTTTAAGCATAATGCTCCAAAATCCCATACAAGCAGATGCTTGTAGAAAGAGGTGATATTTTTGTTAAACCATCTGCAAATACTAGGAGAAACTTCTGAGCACACAGTATCTCCATCAGCTTTGGCAAAAAAAAGGATCAAAACCCCAAGACTAGATATATGTTCTTCTGATGTAATATTGTCAGACTGAGGTAAGAACTGTTTATCTGACAGTATGTTCATTTAATTCAGTTAATTTAATAAATGTGTTATGCCTACCTACACATTTGATGGTAAGAAGAGAAATGGAAGCCACTGCACATCTCACTGTTTACTTTATTTTAAAGGCAATAAAATAAGATCACATAACTTACACCGATAAACTTGACTTTCTTGACATTCTTTATGTCATGATGTCTTCATGATAAAATTCACTGTACTATATTTAAAATTAAAATAAACATAAGCACTGTGTCTGCAGAATTAAGCAGGAATTTGATGATGCTTAGACAATGCTTTGTTTTGTAGGTGAATAGGTGACAGTAAGAACATGAACTGTGAGCTCTGTACTTTAAACTTACAACTTAAATAGTGAAAAGAAATTGGAGTACTTCAGGTCATGTAGTTTCCTTATGTGAAAGATTTTTTTGCATTTTAAAGGTATATTACTTCACATTATTATGTGTCTGAACTCAGCAGATTAGGGCCCATGAAGAATCCCAGAAAAAACAGTTAGTTTTAGCTATTCAGTGGAGATGTTCTGGTACAGCCAGTGAGCTAGTAATCAACATTTAAAAAAAATATGATGTGAAATTATGTCAGACTTTTATTCCATCTCTTATTTTGTTTAAATTGAAACACTCCTGCAAAATATTTATATTTTAATGACAGAACACAGTTCAGCCAAAATGCTTTTGAACAGCTTTCACAGGCTATGTAAATAAAAATATTGCAGAAATCAGTAATTTCAACATGAGCAACAGCTTGCCTTTTTATTCAGTAATTGAGAGACACAGATAAAATGCACACAATATAACCTGAAACTGTGACATGATTCCCTGTTGTATTACCTTTGAAGTATTCAGTATATTATTACCTCTTGTTTTTTTTTTCAGGAAGATGAAAGTTAAAACTTTTCCAAAACGGGAAATCCCCTGTAGGTGGCAATTTGGAATTCATTCACTCCTTCAGCAATTGCTTTCAACTTCTGGAGACTCAGTTTCAGTAACAATTAATGCCCCGCACTTGCAAACAGGACTCGGTGATGCTGAGGTGCATCGCTGAGTAAAGAGCCCGATGTGTCCGGCTCACACGGAGCTATTTTGCAGCTGGTTTATTGCTGGTGGTGGCCAGCGAAGCCAGCACCGAGTGAATCTCTCGGACACGGCTGCAGCGCCGGCTGAGGCGCTGCAATCGGACGGACTTGGATGTCTGCTCAGCAGCATTTCTGAGCCCTCTAGTGGCCCTCGCGGTGCTCCACTGGCCACCGGAGCCGCCCTCCGCGGGCTGAGGGGGCTCCCCGCGGTGAGCGGGGCCGGGGGAGCCAGACCCGCTCCCCTCTGGTGCGCGGTGCCGTGCAGAGAGCGGGGCGCTCCTGCCGCTGCTGCCCTCGCTCCCCNTCCCAGGGCCTCCGAACCTGCTTCAAGCTGTGGCGGGCATCTGTGCTGAGCAGGCAGCCAGGTGGCCCCACTGTCTCCTTTCCCACTGCCTTCCATCCCGGGAGGAAGGTGGGAGGGACGCACATTGGTGACAGCGGGAGATGAGGCTGGAGGTACAAGAGAAAACCAGGGGTGGCTTTTGGGCTTCGCAGCCCGGTCCTGAGATCACATGGCCACTGCATCTAACTGCTGGAGCACATCAACTACCTCAAAACAACTCATTTGTCTGTCCTTAATAATGTCTGACTGAATGATTAGCTCTTTCTCATGTTCCTTGGGCATCTTGAAACCAGAAACAGCCTGAATACTCTTCCCCATGTGTGTAAAACAATTTCTAAGACTCCCCACCCAGTCGTCTATAAATAATCCCAGCCCCGTGTAATTACCACGTTATAATGGGAAGTATTAGTGAGATAATTTCAGGCATCCTGCCAGCTCTTAACAGCACTTTGCATCCCATCACATGGATCTCTTCTAGTACCTCCTCATGAAATTTACCACCACAAAACAAATCCTTGTTCTGCTAATGCTATGACAGCACATGTTAAAGCATGGGAATGACAAATACACATATGTCATCATGCATCACTTGATAAACATAGCTAAATTTGGCTGTTTCTGGCACAGTAGGTAGGCACCAGAGCTTGGTGACAACGCCTTGGTGATATCACATAAAACCTTTAATGAGCCCGTGTTCAGGGCATCAGTGAAGGTTCAGCAGAGACGAAGCAGAGCTTGGAAGTATGAAAATGGAAAATGTCATCTGTCATGTCAGATTTTAGGGTCTATTTGCCAAGTGAGAACATGGAGCATGGCTGACTGAGTGGCAGTGTGACGTCCTGGGAGGACACAAGGGGGTATTCATGTTCAATCCCTGCTTGCTGCTGCCTGACCCACTAGGTCCAGGTGCTTGTGCTGAGTGGAAGGCACCACACTACGCTGAGTCCTGGGACAAAATGTCCATCCCCATCTGGCCCAGGATATCCTCCATGGTCCTCAAAGAGAAAAAAAACATCCACAGTTAAGCACTTGCATGGCAAAAACCAAGTCAGGCTCCACATTGCCTCTCTAGCTCTGCACACCAAACAGAGAAATTCTTTTCTCTGTAAAAGGGGTCGCAACAAGCACTTCATGGTAATACACACAGCATTTCCAGCAAATATATATATATCTCAAAGCTATTTGCCTTCCCACTATTTTCACTTTTTTCTGTCTTTTTCTATCTTTTAAAAATGGAATTTGAAAGAAAATAGAGGGCGCTTTTTTCCCTCCTCTCCAATTTAAGTCCAATTTTTTTTCTAGGAAAAATTTTTGCAAGCAAAATTTAACCAAGCCCTTAATGTTTTTTGAAGTTCTTCGTGAGTAGAGTAGCAATTCTGCTGTTGTAATGTAGTTTAGATAAAGTAGTTCATCCCACAAACAAAACAAATTAGTCACCAATGTTAATGCATTGTAACAGATATGACATGGTGATGTATTTTCCTGAAAATTTGAAAGACCTTTAAAATACTAGGATAATTTAGACTTTAGAATACATTTTTCAGCTGTGTTGTTGTTATTATTTTGCAAACTGTAGAAAATTACTTGACTAAGGCACATAAAACTTGAGCAAGTTTAAAAACCCAGAGTATCAGTCAAGGGATTTTATTTGATCATGCCTTGCTTAGCTTCAAAATTATTTTCTCCTTCAGTGGACTTTGTGGAAGCAAGAGCTTTATGGTGCATATCTGTTATCTGCATTTTGAATTTCACACTAAA
The DNA here is from genome assembly GCA_013398075.1 of Notiomystis cincta. Taxonomy (NCBI): domain Eukaryota; kingdom Metazoa; phylum Chordata; class Aves; order Passeriformes; family Notiomystidae; genus Notiomystis; species Notiomystis cincta. The sequence goes on from VZRX01003747.1 coordinate 131,305, forward strand.
CACTGCAATTATATACAGTGATATTAATATTCATAATCTGTTCTCTCCATGGTGAACATGCTCATCTTAAAATAAACTTTACTAATAAGTGACCTGATAAAATTCGTGGACAGGAGAATAGGCTTTTTAGAGTGTCTGGGGCAGCATGTGATTGAGTGCAGCTGATGGGATTATATCAAAACTAATAGAGGCCTAGGAAATTTTCTGCTGCATTTCACTGTAGAAGAAAGCAATGGAACAATGATGAAGTTCATATGAATAGGGAGACTGAAAGTGTGGAGTCCAACCAAATAACCTTTGCAGTTGTAAAGGCAGAAGTGACTCAGAGATTTTGTCTGCAGAAATCTGGGCAGACAGTCCGTATTTATTATAATTGCTCTGATGTGGTGAGTCCATTATACAGGGAATTACTTGTCAACATTTCATACTTCATAGATTCTTTTTGTTAAAAAGCATAGATTTTAGCTGGTTCATAAAGACTGACAAAATATTTTAAAAAGTTTTATAAGTACATGATTATTATTGCTTTTGGCAAAAGAATCTCAAAATGCAGTGCTGCATCCTCAATTACCTTATATGTAACTGGTTTTAAAAAAAAAATCTGATTTAATAAACTCTAGGCAGAAATGGCAGCAAACAACCCTCATAAAATATAAAGAAATAATTTTCCCTCTAAATTATACATTCAAATCACACCACAGTACATAGTGTTCTTGCATGTTTAATGAAAATAAAAATTTCAACAAGTTCCAGATACCACTGGTGAATAAAATACAAGTATTTTCACATATCCATCTAGTCAGATTCATGAAAGCTATAGGCTACATGTACAGAGCACCTGCAGCTATACTATTGCTGAATTCAAGGTGATTACAGCACAGACAGGTCTTCCAGCCCCTCATATACAATGCCCACCATATTATATTGGAGATGTCCTTCAAATAGGGATACATTAGCTTAAGTGGTCTGACAGAAGCACAACATTACCAGAATGGCTTTGAGGAATTTTTGGGGAATAATCCAAAGTGGCTTCTTGGGGAATAAGCCGGGCCAACCAGAGCAGCAACAAATCTTCCTTAGCTACCTCCCTAGATGAGAACCAGAAGGTAAACCACCCCAGGGGTGTATATAGCTGTGGGGGATCCTCTTGCATCCCTCCTGGGATGCTTGATTACCTCTCTGCAATGCCTGTCCACCAACACACAGAGCCCAGGGAATATAGAGGAATAATCAGAGGTCTGTGTGTGACCCCAGTGCTACGAGCCCATTGCAATTACAGGGACGTGGTGGCACTGCTCACGGGATGGGAGTGCTGTCATGGATGGCTTGGAGTTCTCAGGTAGGACAGGACAGCAAGACAAAATGGTGGAGCTACTCCCTGTGTGAGAGAGCAAGTGGCATGTGTGGAGCACTGCCTAGGGACGGATGAAGAATGAGTCAAGAGTTTATGGGTAATAATCAAGGGGCAGGCTAACATGGGTGGCACTGCTGTGGGTGTTGGCTACAGGTCAGCTGGTCATGAGAGGAAATTGATAAGACCTCGAGTTTGCCAAGCTAATCACAGTATTTGCCTGTCTGTGACAAAGACTGATCAGTGTGGTACCCACATCACCATGGTTCATTTTGTCATTGAACTGTTTCCCTCCAGATATCATTAAATTCTAAAATGGCTCAGTGTTCTGTTAAGATCATTTCTTACCCTGTGATCCTCCAGGCCTGATCCAAACTCCAAAGTCAGAAAACTTGCCACCTCCAAATGTGAGCTTTGCCATCTTTATTGTTAAGGTTCACAGATATGGCAGGGCAGAGCAGAGACTGTGGAGGGGCTAACCTGTGTGAGCAAGCAAGAGGGTGTTTAATCCACATTGCTTTATTTCTTCTATGCCTACGTAAAATCTCATATTTTGCTCTCTTATTAGTATATTTGTCTAATCTTTCATGGCTACATTCTGAAATGGACTGTAAAAAGCATTGCCACAGTGGTAAAAGAACACTTATTTTGCAATGATGAAGTTATTTGTCGTTCCATGGATGGATTATACAGTTTTCTCCTAATACTTTTTAATTCCAGTACCTTCTCAGTAGTTGGATGTTTCATATATTTAGCCTAGAACTCTCACAAAAATGGCAAAAAGAAAAACAAAAGTAACTCCCAGCTTCCTAGAGAACCCCCACAAACTGTCTTTCTAAGATTACTGCATTAGCACAGCAGATTAGCATGATAGATTGAATATAATGGGCTCTCATTTTAGCAAATGCTGCTTCACTGAAGGGGCTAACAAACTTAATTCTATCCAGGCCAGGATAGAGTAACTGAGTACTTTTGTGTGCTTACAGATAGGATGAAACAGACTGACTCCTTTCTTTGTTCTCCTTGCATTGCTTTGTTGGAAATTACTTCTCCCAGGACTCACCCCTGTGGTCTTCACTGTTGGCTTGAGGCTGCAGTGAGGTCTCACTCCCTGGAGGGGTTTGTCAGCTGGGGCCAGGAACTGAAGGCTCATCAAAACAAACAAACAAACATGTTCTAACTACATCTGCAGCCACAGTCTCTCGTTGCCAGCACCTGCCTGCTCCTGCACAGAGTGGGGTGGCCACTGGCAGGACACTGGGCCAAGAAGTGAAGCACTTCTCCAGGACCTTGCCCAGGTGTTGGGGCCCTTGCCTCCCCCCGACTCTGGGCCCATCACATGGCTTCTGAGCACCCAGGGGGGTATTTTTAGCTTGTGCCTGCTTTGCTGAATGATGGAAACCCCCTTGGGGCCAGGGCCAAACCACCTCTGGGTCTGTCCTGTCTCTGTCAGACCCTCAGGTCAGTGGGCAGCCTCCCAGTCGAGACGTCCTGCGTTGCTCTGGGAGGTATTGCACTGCCTGGGTAACCTCACATTCACTGTGCACTGGACAGTCACAGCTCAGCAGGGAAACACTGAGGCTGTGACAGGAGGCAAGAGCCAAATCCATCTGGGAAACAGTAAATAACAAGGTAGACACAGCATGAGTCGCAGGGCTATAATTGACCCAACCTGTAGTAAAGCAGAAACCACTGCATGAGTAACCTTCCTCTAAAAGGCAAACAGACTCCAGACCTTCTCATCACTTTAATTATATGGTGGCTACCAGCAGTTAAAACAAACAGCTCTTTTTTTATGTGTGTGTTTGGGTTTTGTTTGGGGTTGCTTTTCTGTTGTTTGTTTGGGGGTTTGGGGGGTTGTTTGTTTGTTTGTTTATTTGCTTATTTGTTTTGTGTGTGTGTGTGCTCATCATTACTATGATCATGCTGTGGAGCCTCATGCATTTCAAAGGCCCTCTCTCCTAACAGAGACTGGAGTGGCCATAGCAAGGCTTCTTTGAAAAAGAAATTCTAGCAGTGAAAAACTTCTGCAGCTTGCTGCTGGCTTCAAACAATCTCCACAGTGTTAAAAAGCAAGAGAGGACATGAAAGAGGAAATTCAGGCCACAAGAAGAGACTAATGGGAGATCAAATTGCATATCCTAAGAAAGTCCTTTATGTGAGGCTGAGGATAAGTGACAAAAGGAGTTTCATTCTCAGGGAGTTTAAATTATTAATATCCTTGTAAAGAGGTCACTGTAAGGTCTTTTCTACACTCAAAAAATAGTAAAAAACATGTCAAATGTGAGAAAACACTGGAGAGAAAAATAATGATGGCAATCTAGATGGGATGGCACAGCAATCTCATTGGGAAGCAAGAAAATTCTCCATTGAGAGCTAAGTCTACAACACCTAAACATTGTTCTCTGGTACTTTTGTCCATGAACTTTAACTTGCTTTACCAAAGATTTTTTCCTAGGTTCCCCTATTTTACCAAGGAGGGATCTTAAATAAATTGAACAGCTGAAAAGTCTTTGAACAGGTGATCGCTGTTTCCTTTACCCAGTTTCACATCCCTGCAGCATGGCTCTTAAAAATTGTGGAGGACCACAGACTCTATCTCATTAATTTGTTTTTGAAGAGCATAAGCAGTACCAGTGTAACCAAAATCACTCCAAATAGCAGTAGAAGAGGCTCAAATAGGAAGTGTATGGCACAATTCAGCTTGGCATCCCTCCCTAGGGAATATGTGCTAGACATTAGGTCTAATTGAGCTATTTTGGGAAAAAAAATTAAAAAAAAAGAAAAGAACTAACATATGCAATGGCAAAACTAAGAATCCAAATAAATGTTGAAATCTGACTCTGTTAAAATAGCTTGCCCTACAACACTAGTGCTGCTACATTTGTATTACTGACATCAGAAGCAGATCTGAAGTGTGACTGTTTCTGAGACTATTCAGTGTTCATAATCTTTGGCTGCTCTCCCCTTCTGAGCTGCCTGGCAGATCTCTGGTAAGTGGGGTGTGCAACCTTTGCAGGAAAACTTCAGGCCCTGACTGGACTATGCAATAAGGGTGTTGGTCAGGTTCCTGGAGCCAGATCAAAACCACACTGAGCAACAGTATGTGTCCTGTCTTACACACTCATAATTCAGCTTTGCTCAAAAAGTATTAAAGATCAGACTTTGCATCAAGAGTGTTTATGTCTGATCATGTATTGTATCTCTTTGCTACCTTCAGTTTCTATAAGATCAGGTAATGCCTGTGTTCCCACAGGCAGGCTGGAAACACGAACTTTCTGTCATGTGGATGGGTTAACTTCCCTCCAGCCTGCAGACATGCCTGGGCAAGACTGCAGTTGTGCTTCTCCAGGCTGTGGCATTAATTCAGTATTAATGAGTAAAGGATGCCAGGATCACTGATTTTGGCAGGCCAGCCTAAAAGACTAAGCACTGGTGAAAGAGTTGTGTTCAAGCCTGAGAGGCTGTCTCTGTAAGCAACTGGTTGAACGCGAGTACTTTTCCAGATGACATTTTGTTGCCGTGGACAGTTTGAGGTACTGACAACAGCTTTGCCCCTCAATGAGCCCAGTGTGAGGAGCCAGAGGTGCTGCCCTGGCAGCCTGCCCAGAGCCCGTTATCCTGCCATTTGCCTTCAGGAGGAGGTGTGGAACTTTCCATGCACTTCAGGGTGAGCCTGCAGTGGAGACATCCTGGCACAAGGACTCTGAGACCTGCCCAGAAGCAGGGTGCCTGCAGTGGTAGGAAGCCAGGTGCAGGGGTGCAGGGGGAAATCAGGGAGCAGAGCTACAGGAACAGCTGGAGGATAAAGAAAGGTATGGTTTCCACCATCCTGTTGTAAACTTCAAAATGGATAAGGCAAAGACTATCCTAGATTAGCCCAGGCAATGAACAGATCATACACGTCCAACAGTTCTACTTCTTTACATCATTGTCGTAAACCAAAACCAAATACAAGCTTTGCATTTCAGAGTTTTAATTTCTGAGGTGCTCTGTGTTGATTTTTCCTACTGGAAGAAACTGCCTCATCTTCTGTGAGTTTGTCCTCACAAGAGTCCCTTTAAAAAAGGAAAAAAAAGTTCATGTACAGAACTATATTTCAAGTTTATGTATAGAGGTTCATTATCATAATTGAAAATTTCCTGGCACCATTAATAAATAGAAGAGTTTCTATGTTCTGGTTCATGTACACAAATTTATCTTCTTGGAATGCTGTGTTGTTGCAGGGAGTTCCCAGGATCAAAGTCCTGCCTGTACAAAGACATTATCTGATCACCTTCATGCTGCTAGAGACTGAAATAGAAATTTAATACCACAGGAAAGGAATGCAGTAGTTCCTGCTGTAAAACTTCTTTCATAGCACTGGGTAACACATATGGCATTTTAAATGCTGGTTAACAGGCCATTGTACCCTAGTTGATTCCAGCTGCTGCCAGTAACCCGACACGTCATGGTGAGGAGCAGCCCAGGAATAATGCAGATATTGCCAGATGCTGGAAGCCCACATTAGGAGAAGTACTGCTCTGTCCTTCTGCAGCAGCTCTGTTTACACATCTTCCTTCTAAGACAAACTTTTTTGTTTTCTTATCCATTTATAAGTCAGCCCATTGTGATTTGTCTGGGAGAATGCTCTGGTCTTTCAATTTTGGTAAAGGAAGTGAGTCTTACTTTTATGTATCTGACAGAGAAGATGTTGCATTTTGTAGGATCTATAAATGTAGCTCATATTGACATCAATAGATATATTTCCATATAGCAGACTGTTCATTATTATGAATGAAAAAATGCATGCATCCCAGCAAAAATATAGATGTTTTTGGGTTTTTGTAAATGTAAGAGACCCACTTATACCATTAATATGGTCAGAAGGAAAGAGAATATTTTTGATTAAAAGACAAAAATATGAGAGTGGCCCAGGTCCAAATTAGTATTTTAACCAGGCAATTTCTATTTCCTTCTTCTATCTCCAGTATTTTAAATTTTTCATTCTCTTCATTCTCTAGTAACAGTAGATACACATGACAATATTTTCAATGTAGCTAGATAGCCAAGGGCCATGGAAAAATAAATATATTACCTTTTCATCTGTACATATTCTAAGCATATTTCCTCCAACTTCTAAAACATTTTCCTAACACTTTTTTTTTTATTATATGTTTGTAAAACACATTTGAAATTATTTGGGATGAGGACAAAAAAGTATATATCAACAACAATATGAAATTAAAAACAAAGATAAATATTTTTCTCACATTATTCAGTGCTGTTAGGAGACTTCTTGAAAATAAGAAATGTTTAGTGAGTGCCATTTTCTGTATACCCACAGAAATGGACTTCTTTCCTTAGTGTAACCTTGAAAATCAAACAGTGGCTTTTTAAATTCAGCTTATAGTAAACTGCTTTTCTTCTCTGAATTTACCAAGAGGTTTTGGGATACATGTTTTATTGGTGCTATTTTCAGAGATTTTCATATTTGGAGATTTTCACATATATGATATTTCTTTTGTGGGGAGGGGAAGAGGGAGCTGACCTCTGCAAATGACACTGTGAATTTTTTTAAATTTCACCTATGCTTTAAGGAGTAAGTGAGAGAAATATTGCATGCAATACTCAGAAACTTCTGAGAGCTTTGCAATGAAGCTCTGCAAGCTAGGAAATTCTTAACACGGGCTCAGCCATACGAATCAACTTCGCTCAAAACCTGAGAGTGGTTTGTTTAGTGATTTTAGTCTAATGTAGTTCTGTTCACTCCTACCAAACATAGCATCCCCCCCAGAGATGAAATGGTAGAAAAGACACTTGAAAAAGGGTGACTGGAAGTTTCTGCTGGCAACTTCAGTCTTGCTCTTCACCACAGAACACACAAACCTCGTGACGCATTAATTGACATCCTGTCAACCACCAGAGAGGCCAAGGAGCAGAGAGGACCAGAGTGCTACATCCATGCAGTGTGTAACTCCTGTTTGCCAAGCAGTTAAAGATTGATTTTGTTTGCCTGCAATATTATCCTTTATGTGGTGTTTGCTTTTGATGGAAGATTCCCACACAAGCTGAGTTTATGGATTTTCCTGCCCATCAGGCTTCAGTCCAAAATATTACTTTTAGATGCACTATTAAGTGACCTTTGATGTGGTGTGGCCTTGAAGGACCACATTCAAGTTGTTATATTAAGATCTAGTTCCTGACATTGCTTTATGAGATAAAATAGTATGCATTCTCCCCAAATGAGCTTTAGAAGTCCATAAATTATTGTAACTTTTAATTTAGATTTATAAGAAGTAAGTAAAAAGAAGAAAGAAGTATCTGTACACCAAACTGTGACCTTCACCACCAGTGTGGAGAGCAACATGAGAAAAAATAAACCCTAACTTGGACTGATTGTTGTGGGCTTTTTTTTCCTCAAGAAATGATACTTTATTTTCGACAATTCTGTGAACTAATTCATTGAGTCTATGCATATTCTGCAAGTGAACAGTTCAAACTATTAAGCATATCTTAGTTCAGTGGCTCAGATTCATCTCACCTATTTCAGTGTGTGGGCAGGTTCTGTGATCAATAAGGGACATAGGAGTCTTCCTGTTGGCTTATTAGTCCCCTGAAATTTCTGCACTGACTGTTAAGGAAATCCAGGTGAATACATGCTTTGCCTCAGTAGCTGTCTCATTTCAACAGGATGCAGTTTGCACCAGTGAGCTTGCAGTTATACACACGAGAGCAGAATTTGGCACTGCCTGGGTGTGGTACCAAACCTTGAGAAAGGCATCCAAAATCATTCAGCAGGAAACCTCACAGTACTTAAAATGCTAATGCAATTACATGTTGAAGTCACATATCTTCACCACGACGAGGGAAAGGTTTATTGTGTTGTTCTATGAGGACTGCTAAGTATAGGCAGCCTTACTAGTATAGGATTCATTAATAGTAATGAGTATATAACAACTGTAACAGATGAGGGTAAAAAGCAGTGAATTTGTGTTGCAACACTAAACTTAGTGAAGCTATCAGACCGCTCACTGCAGTGAAAGGCCATGCCTTGCTGCAGCAGCAGTACATTTGGATACAGACTGAATGGCTCTGCAAGTAGCACACTTAGAAGCTCCAATTTACAACACCTAATTCTCAGGAAGTCATAATTAAAACCACTGCTTATCAACGATCTTTCTAGTCCTTGCTTAAAATTAAAACAAAATTTTTTGTACCTGAATAAACTCTAAGAACTATAGATGACTTATCTCTTCACTGCCACATGCCTCTTTTCTCATTCTAGTCTCCTTATCTTTACATTTTCTCTCATAGCTCTTTAAGGAGACCCATAATAATTTGGGCTAAGAAGGGCTTTACATCAGTATTACATCACTGGGCTTTCACTCACTTCCACCTTGTCTAGGCAGAGCTCTTAGGGCCAGAAGCTATATAACCTTAGCCAGGTGCTCTATATCACCTTAACTCTTGGAGCATGTAAAGAAGTCAGTTGGATCAGTGTACAAGAAGGCTGGATTTGCTTGAAAGGACACAGGAACTTGGCTTCCATGATTATACAAGATGTGCACGTAAAGCCTATTTTAATGTAATGATAATTTGACAAATGTTGACTCCTGCTGATAGACCTGCTAATTATATGCTGCAACCGTGCTACTAGATCAGAGGCATTCATACATGACATTCATAAAAATTCCTGGGTTTATGGATACCATGCATTAATTTAGTAATTCTTCATACATTTCTGTAGTCCAGTGAAACAAGGAAATATGGGCTCACCAAGGGCATATGTAGCAACACTACTGTTTAGGAAGATCCATGCTTTTAAGGCCATCTTCACTGCTGCTTTTTATTTTTCTTTGGTATTTACATTTTCAGTGCAAGAGCAGGATTTCAACTCTTGTGCTGTGCAAAATAATGCAGTGCTCATTGCAAGAAAGTAAGTGGCAGGAACAAATATAGACTCAACACCTGAAGAGAGAGTTCAAGCCCTCTTCCTCCAAGCTGTTTCTTAACTGCAAGACCCACCTCCAAAAGGAAAGGGACAATTCAGGCTACACATCCATTTACTACTTAGTCCTATAACTGGGATTACAGACAAGGATTCAGCTCTTGGTCATTTTTGTGATGCATCTAAGCAGAGTCACTTGCAAGCATCAATTAGTAAAGACCTGGGTGAATTTCAGTCAACTGCCTGCAGACAGCTGAATGAGTCTGTAAATATCTGAGATCCCCAAGACATCCAGACTGTGAGGAGCCCTGTTCATATAATAATGAAAGGTTTCCAAGTGCTTAAGCTTGTGGAATTTCAACTTTCTTGCTACTGTACTTTTAATACAAACTATCATTGGTGATATGTCTCATCAGAGCTCCAGGCTCTGGTACATCTTTGAGAAGACCCTTCATTTTTCTAAAAGTCAGCTCCTAGTCCTGCAATGACAATTTCTGCCATAGCAGGTGCCACTGGCTCCAGGATGACAATGTTTTTATAGGAAAGACACATGGCCTGATTCTCCTTTCCTCTAGGATCACTGCAGAGATGGTAAGTAGCTTCTCTGGAGTTAGAAGAAGCTGTGAGTGCAGGACTGATGCAAGGAAACACAGAAAGCAAGGCACTGCAGAAGAGTAATTTTTAGTGTTAATTGTGACAAATGTGAGCCTGGAAGTTGCCTCCCTGGTGCCACACATCATCCAGCAGGCTCAGGTCAGGACCCTGTTGAGGTGGGGGCAGGTGTTTCAGAATGGCAGCTTCACTAATTCTCAGTCTCCTTAAAGAAAAGTGATCCTTACAGAATGAACACTGGTCTTCTCTAGACACTGTATTTCTTCTTTCTTTGCCAGCTTTTCCATTTTCCCAGACCTCTCCAATCCAAAAGCTTTCTGCCTGGGGAAATGGAGAGCTCCACAGCATGAGTCAGCCTCAGGGGCAATCCTAGCTTGAGGCAGTGACACGAGCACAGTCTCAGCTGAAATATTTGGAAGTCACCATAAAGGGCACATGAAGGGATAATCCCTCATTTTTTTCATATGGTCCTAAGAGACTGTTTGGCAGGGTTCCCACAAGGCTGTGGCAGCAGGCAAGCAGAGTCTGGCCAGCAAACATAACATATTAAGGAAACAATTCATCTTCATTCCAAATTATCTGCCATTACTGACTGCATACATGTGCACAATAATTAATCCCCTTTCTTGGTAAGGAATTGATTCAGTGCAATTTAACTCAAGTTTCTCCAGCTGCTTTTGCTGCCCTCAGCAGCTTTGCTGGGGCTTCCTCCTGATCACACTCTTCTTTTTCTCCTCCTGGTGCAAAACTGATAGTAGAGATTCAAATACTATCCCAGAATAATCCCTTATTGAAAAAGGTAAATTTATAGCCAGACAGTTGAAAAAAATCTGTTAAAGATTATGTAATATGTAATTAGACAAAAATATGAACAATGCAGACACATTACTGAGAAGCATTTAAAAAGACTGTGGAGTGAGAGATCAAAGTATGTGGCTTTCTCCCTCTTTTCACTCAGATCAGTAAATCTTTCTTACATGCAGTCACGTGTGATGATGGAAGGTGGGTTTGAATCAAACCCTCCTCTTGAACAGTTTAAAATAATCCAGGCTTAAATTGATGTTGCTTACATATTGCTGTATTCCAGGTAAGCCATCTGCCCACGGGTGTGAGATGCAAAGACAATTTTTACAATGCTTGGGGTTCTTTATACTTATTTATTGCTATTCTAGCAATAATGTAGGATTGGGAACTCGTTACCTTGGCATTATTTATTTGGTTGCTTTTTTGTAAACTGAGGTGGGAATCTATGAAAAAAAATTCCTTTGGTCCACATGTTTATTTCATTTGTACTATTTTAAAGTCAGAATTTGAAGTCTTGTTTCTACACACTTTGGCAGAAATAATTGTAGAAGTAATGTCTGGTTAGAGTAAAACACATATCTATCAACTAATTATTTTTTAATTCAAACTATGATTGCAAATTGCAAAATGGAGGAGTCTCTTCCAAAATTAGAAAGACTCAATAATTCCTTTGTGCAGAGTACATTTAGCACAAAATAATTGCTACAACAAGTAGTCTTAAAAGTATTACAGATTAACAATTGGATGTATCCAGAATATAGACAAGGAGGTCCACACAATTAGAGATTCCAGCTTTTTCCTTTAATACTCTCAGTAGCATTTGCATAATTAAGCAAAGTGGTTGCAATATTAAGGAATGCCACCTGGGGAGGGATTGCTCTGAAACTGCACTCTCCTGTTTGTGCCACACAGTGCTGTTCTACACACAACACCTTACATGCAGTCAACCCAAAGAACAGCTTTAGGCTGATATCCACCACTAATACTTGGTCAATTATGAAGCAAAAATAGCATTTTCTAGTCTTATTTTCCCAGAACATACCTTTTCTGAAAACTTCATCTTCTTTTATCTCTAAATACTACCTTCTATTTTGGCTAAATAATTATCCTAAATTAACTGTTATTAAGCTTTTTAGCCTAACCATTCTTCTGTTATTACTTCACAAGCAGTAAACTAAAACCCAATTTCATCTGTCTTCAAATATTTTTCCCAAATGCTTTCTGCTTTGTAAGAAAGGAAAAACATAATAAGTCTTAAAAACATCTTAAAAATGAACAGGGCTGGGGGAGGTCCTGTATTTTTTTGAATAGTTTTGTCAGGAAACTGAAAAACCTGTCATACCACAGTTGCCTTAATACATGAAAGAAGAAATAATTTTAGCATTTGTTAGTGCAACCTGAGGGAGGTAAAGCAAAATATTTAAAACATTGAAAGAAAACCAGTAGCCTAATCTTGCCTAACCTTTCTTCTATTTATCTGTATTCAGTCAAGTAGATTATTTGGAATTATGCTGAAGATGTTCAGATAGCTGGGGTTTAGCTGGTATGGGATTTAGCAGGAACATCCCTCACGCATCTTTTCCTGTCTGGGAGATGCTCACTGTGAACATTCACAGAATAATGGGTAAAATATAGCTTAGACTAAGCTGCCTTTGTACAGCAACACAAAGTGACTGCTCAAAGACAGGCATGGTGAGAACAGCTAAGACTAAGTCAGCTTCTTGTTTGAAGTTTGCAGATCATATGGTGCATGGCCCAACCAGCCACCTGTGATTACATATTGGCTTCTCTGCCACTAAAAGTCTTTGGTGAAGTCAATATTATTTGCTTCTGGCTGGAATGTGGGAGAAACAAACTTTAATGCATGATTAAATTAGCTCCAGACAGCTAAGGTGGACTCTTAGACAAAGGTCCTGTTTGGCTTCTCACCATCTCAAAACTGAGGTTTCATAGCAAGCTTCTGTTTGGCCTTGGTGGAGCAGGGCTGTAGAGAGGGCTCTCCTTGCTGGTCTCTTCAACAGCACCTCCCTTTCCTCTCTCTCTGCAGCACAGGATGCTTGTCCTCACTGCTGCAGCTCCCCAGTGTTCATTACACTTCCCTATCTCTGCTGCTCCCCACCAAACAAGGACAAACTTTCCTTCCTCCTTAGGTATCAGGAGGGGATCCTCTGTTTCATCTTAACCTTCGTCACTAATTTTCAAACCAGGTCCTTCATGTGCATTTTCCTGCTTGCAGGATGCTCCCTGTCACCACCCCTGGAGCTCCCTTGTCACCCTTTTATGGTCCCTTCCTTCAGCCTCTGCCTGGCTTTGATAGCAGTAACAGACTTGGTGGCAGCTGTGTTGCAAATGTTCTGAGTTTGCTGCTTCTCTGCAGAAAAAAACCAGAACAAACCTTCTGCAGATGGAACATTCCTCACAGAGCAGGGTTTCAGGGAGCATGCAGTTTTTATATGGAGCTACATGGAGATTTATAGTATATTCAGTAGCAATGGCTCCATTCAGAGTCAGGAATATCCTGCCTAAAGATACCAGGGATCAGCTCACTCTCAGTGCTTCTGAAGGATGGCCAGGGAATCTTTTTTCCATCTCCTGAGGTCACTCAGACCTTCCGGAGGCTCCCAGCGCACGGCCAGGCTGCCTGGGTGTCACATGAGCTCCCTGAAGCAGCCACAGCCCCTTTGGACAATAACTGCCTGTGAATAATGGATCACTGCAGCCAGGCGTGCTGGGGATATATTATTCAAATGGCAGCACTACCCAAAAAAGAAAAAGCCACGCTTGGATTCTGTGTAATCACAGGATAGCAATCGGCCTCCGAGCACACGGGTGGCTGCTTCCCTGGCACCACACGTCTGGCAAAAGAAAGCCAGGCTTGCAACCCTTAATTAGTACTTAATAAACTGAAAAGGTGTAATTTACACTGCTCATTTACCTCTAGAGACTTATTCTTCTTCCTGCCTTTGTGCCTTTCCGGACTTCAGGCCTTCCTATTTTCCCTCTGCTCTCAACTGCAATGAGAGAAAATACAGTGGCAACTTTAAGCTGGGTGAGACTGTTCGTTTATTATGGTTGGTGACACTGTTCTTGCAGCTAGCAAGCTAAGCCAAAATCACTTGTCCTTTTATGTATAACACTCAGCTAAATCGATTCAGGAGCTGTATTTCAGCAAAATGTGCAATGCTGTGAGGGAAGTACCCTCCAATGGCACAGACAGACAGTCCTCCCACCAAAGAGAGTCTCCATTTGTCTGTGTTTAACCTGCTGTGAGCATAGTCTTTAAACACTTTATGTAATTATTTCAAATTATTACATCTGTCCAGAGAAATACAGTCCATGGCTATGGGGCAGGTTATATTCTAGCTGTTAGGTAAAGTCTGAGGATTCAGGATTTCCATCTGACTCTGGCTGTGCCCTTGCCACAGCTTCACCAGATCTGGCAGCTTGTACGTCTCCTCTCCTTAAATGCAGGCTGTACATACAAAAGTAGGTCACACATGCAAACACATCTCTGCAGTCCCTCCTGAATGTCAGGAAACTCAGTAATTTCCATTTGCTCTGCAAAGACAATGCCTCAGATGATAAATCTTAGCCCACAATCCTTTTGTATAATGGGACACCAGTTACCAAGCAAGGGGCATTAAAAAAATGTTTACTCAGCCACAGACAGCAAAAAGGCTTTAACTGTGCCCTTATGTCCAGTGAAAGTATGAAGAATATTGACAGGGTTTATTTTGAATGATTAAAAAAAAAAAAAAGAAGCTGCTAAATGCAATTGCAAGAAAATGAATGTGGAGAGCAGTTTTATAAAGTATGTGAAAGCTTAAGAAAAACTTATAAATTTTCTTTCTATCCCAGAAGAGACATTTTCTGAAAAACTATTACAAAATACACTTATTCTGATACTGCAGTAATGCTACCATTTTCAAGAAATTAATTCATCCACTTATATTTCTAAATACTGACTTTTACTCAGCCTTAATAGTGCCCCTAAATTAACTATCATTAAGCTTTTCAGCCTTGTCATTCTTTTCATGTTACCATGCAAGCATAAAACTACACAGCCCTTTCAGCTGACCTTCAAAAAATGAAGCAGTATTGTGGATAAAGACCTAGAAAATCACAGTTAAAGCTCTTGTTGACTTTAGCAGTGCCAAAGTTTCATCCAGATGTTCTCTAATACAATGCCTTTGTGAAGCTATGAAGGCACTTGATTATAGGTAGCAAAGTACATGCTGATGGCCTCCAGCTGAGATGCCACTCCTTGCACAGTGGATTTCAGCCTGTTGGCAATAGGTTTGCATCCCATGGTTGTCTTTTAACCCATAAATACCTGTGCACAGAAGACCAAAAACCTGATCCCCGCTGGAAAGGCACAGACCCATATCTGAATGACAGGTTCAGCAAACAGCAAGAACTGGTGGTGTGCAGGTACAAGGCTCTGAGGGCAGGCTTTGTACACCACACAAAGTGAGGTGGAGCTATCTTTTCCACTAATTTCGTATTGCTGTTTCCCAGCATGACTGTGGCATCTTCAGAAGCCACAATGTCATTTAACAGTCTAAGCCTCCTTAGGTTTCACTCCTGGAAGTATTGAAGCACCTCCAAGCATTGCACAGAGGTTTTTCCCAATTAGTTGCCAGAACTTAGTGCATCAAAGGAATGTTGAACTTGAGATTATTTACATAATAATCTGAGCAGATATCTGTCTCTCATAGGCTGATGCTGATCCTTTAGAAATTCTTCTGGGATCTGAGTGCTGGCTGATGCAGACAGACTTACTTTTCTGACCTATATATAAAAAACCACAGATGATTTTGTATAAAACCAACCCAAAACTTTGTAAGGTTGCCTTTGGAAGCCCAGATACTGTATCTGCAGAGTCCCCTGTGCATGCCAGTCTGCCCAGAGAAACAAGTCAACAGGGCTCCCAGGGCTCACTGAAGGATGCAGAGGTTTTATGCTGGGTCTGGTGATGGGAAAGCTCCTCTGGTCTCCAGTGGTCATGGAGGTGTTGTGGCTAATGCAGCAGAGGAGATGAGTTTGCAAAACACAACCATTTGGTGACCACAAAAGGAAATCTTTAATATGGACTATGAACCTTTGATGGAACAGAAAGAAAAATTGAGTCCTGAGCTTCCAAATACTGAACTGAGATAAAAGAGAGAGTGCTTCATGGAAGTGATCATTAATCAATTTGCAATACATTTCATTATTTAAAACATTAATTGCCTTTCTGCTAAATTAAGCTGAATCAGTAGCTCTGTTTGAATCTGCCTACTGTAGCAAAATCCATCCTCATTTTCTGATCACTCTCCTACCCTGCAATGGGAACCGCTCTGCGAGGCGAATCTTTGATCTGAAAGAAGTGAGCAGCATAAATACTTTGGTTATGGCCATTTCATTTAGAAACTCAGTGCCTTCAGAAAAATAACACTGAGTTTGGATCCGTGATACATGTGAGGAACAGGACAATATATTCAGGCTAGTGGTTTGCTTCTATAGAATGATTTGTTGATTTTTAGGTAAGTTGACCCTGAAGACATTTTCCTCTGTATTAGAGCTCAAGTGGTTCTTTTTTGTGTCTGCTTTTTCTTTTTTCTTTTTTTTAGGAGAAACCTTGCAGGATTTTTTAACATGTCTTCCAGCTTTTTTTTTTTTGTTGTTCCAGAATTGCCTATTAGTTAATGGACAAAGTTTAACAACACACGTTAACTTCTTCACTTCAGCCCACCAAGCTTTGAAAGTAATAAAATATAAGGTTGTGATATGAATTTAAAAAGGCATCTGAGGATTGTTTGCAGTCAATGCCAAGATATTTATTCTAAATAAATAATGAGCCAAATTGATTTATATTTGTAATGCTTTCTACTTTAAAAAAAGCCAAACAAACAGACAAAAAAGCCACACCTTCTTATTGCTCTAGTTCAGACAAGTAGTTTCTGGTTTAGAATGTAAAAATAATCAGTAAAAAGATAAAAAATAATTTCATTAATGGAGAATATCAGAAAATGCTGGTTCTCCTATGACTGTCTTTGGAAATTGTCTATGGAGTTAAATATTCCTAGTTTTGGACATTCAGCTGTGTTTGACTGGCAACATTGCTCCCTCCCACCTGGGAAGTTTCACACAGCAGTTTCTCACAACTTTGGAGTGTTGTGAGGAGCAGAGCTGCCTTTATGGAAAACTGTACAAAACAAATAAATTTCAGCACAAATCAAAAAATAGTGAGGAGGGGGGCTCAAGTAGGGAAGTGACTGCAGTGGTATCTCTATTCCTGGCAAATCAGCTGACATTGCAACTGAGGAATGTGAAGGAGGAATCAAACACTGTGCCCAATATCCATGGTTCTCAAACTGCACTGAGACTGTCCTGGCTGAAAGCAAAATAGCTTTACTTGGTTTGTTGGAAGTCTAGTGAACATCTGTGCACTGCAGCCTGCCGTGGTTTAATGAGGTATTTTACACACTTACCTCTAGTTAATGCAGATTAATTTCCTGAGGCATATCTATACATGAAGTTGCTTTCAAAGGGGACCCCTGAGCACTCCTGTGTGTGCAGTACAGCTCCCAAGGATGCCCCAAAACCGTGCAGCAGGGCAAGGGCAGCTCCCAGCCTCTCCCCCAGCCCCAGGGTGTCCATTCTTCTCCTACATGGGCCCATGGGTGCAGGAGCTAGGAGGGCAATCCCAGAGGATTGCTGGGAACTGGGATTTGCACCCTCTCCACCCAGTTTGTTCTCCCTCTGGCACCCCAGCAGGGACAGACTGCTTGGCAGAGACAAAAGAAAAGTTTCTGGCCCAGGGACAACTTGGTCCCCTGCAATATATCATGGAGGAAATTACTTTGTTGTAACTTTGTCAGTACCAAATGAATACACCATAATTAGTGTGAATCCCAGTGGAAGCAATAATGATTTTCAGTTTATTCAAAAAGGTTGCTATTTTCCCTGACAAAAAAATTATGACCTAAAAATATCTGATGTATTTCTCATTACTTTAGTGACTGTAATGATATGTTTGGGAGAAACACCAATTTTCCTGTCTACTGCTTTTGACACAACAACAATTAGTCATGAGCAATGAAAAAAAGACATTATTTAAGAAGTGGTAAGAAATACACAATGTTTCTGTGTTCATGGCTATTGGATTATTATTTTGTTACATTAGTCTAACTCAATTTGTAGAATCAGGGATTTAGAAAACACACCCTGTAAAAATTCAAACCTGTTGATTGTAAAGAGGCAAAAGAATTGTATTTCATCAGTATACTCATTCCAGAGGGAAAAGGCACTTTGGTAACAGCCAGGTAGCACATCATGTAGTGAAAATAACAATGCAGTTTTCAGGATGGAAAGAGAGAGAGAGAGAGAGAGAGAGAGAGAACATAATCACATCATGCTATCTCTGTGCCTTGTCACTGAGTTTGGCTGTTACATCTCTAGTTATTAAAGGAAATATATGGAAAAATAGATCTGTAAATGCTCTCCTTAACCATTTACTTTATCAATGTTTTTTGGTCACTTCTTTTATTCATCTATTTGATAAACATAAAAAACTATTATGAAAATGGTCACTATTAATATTTCAGAAACTTAAAACCCCTTCACTATGACAACTGTACTGCATCAATTTTGGCCTTTATTTTACCCTTCTTTACTCTCCCCAAGTCCTTTCCCCTCCAGACAGTGCACTTTCAACTATTCTCTTCTCACATGTTATCTTACCCTTGCTTTCCAATGTTGCAGCATTTTCTGTGAATTCATAAATAATGTATGGGGGAAGAATCTACAACTTCTCTGTCAGTCCCTACCCAGAGGGTAGGTTCATTCTCCCAGCACCAACAGGTGAGTCCCTGACACACATCACCCTTGTCATACAGACTGATTCTCTCAGACTGAGCTGCACCTTTCTCAGCTTTTCCTAGCACCGTGTGCTCATGATATAATTATGAATTTACTGCCTGTTAAACATAAATCTAATGTGGTTTGGAAGCCTAGATTGTCAAGGCTCCCATCTATACTCTTAACACAGGAGAGATGGTGGCTGAGGTCTGGGGCTCTGTGAAGGTTTTACTGCTTCATTGGAACTTGGAGCCTTCTCATGTAATGATGGGACATGGGTTGGGTTACATATGCTCTCTCTCTCTCCCACTTAAAAGAAATCCAAAACTGGCTGCTCTCAAGCAGGATATTAATCTGAGCATGAGATAAAGCTATGTGGTTAAGAAGACACATTGTCATGGGCTCAGCACAGGCAGCTCTGATGAGAACGAAGGTTTGGCACCTGTAAAAGTCAAAAGGAAATTTGCCTCTTTCTCAATGCAAAATCAGGTTCTACCACAGCATGAGGCTATTTCTCCATTTGTTTCCTTTTCTTTCAAACTTAGATAATTTCCCTCCCCTACTTCTTCAATTCTTACTATTTCTGGAAGACTGGGAAATCTCATTTGGGTAATTTTTATATCGTGAACACAGAAGAAATTGGTTTTGTTTCATTACTGCTCACCCTGCAAAAATTGGGTTTCTGCTGTGCTCTTTGCCTTCCAGTTTCCAATTACACAAAAAGATACACTATTAAAATGTAGAATAACTTGCACTACTCGCACTTTTCTAAACCTTGCTGCTTATAGGAGTGATTTAAGCAGCACCCACTGCATCAGCTAAACAACTTGGTCTTATTATTTTCTACAGATAATGGGGATTCATCTGTTATTAATGAAGCTTAATTTATTCACCTCATTTTCCTTGCTGAGTTCTCTCAGCACCAGACCCCAAACAACAAGAAAATGAGCATGGAAAGGCTTTTCAAATGACAGCCCAAGCTCTCCAAGACAGAGGCTATGCAAATGCTGCCATGGTTAGACAAGTCCTCTTTGAGGGTTCTTGTTTGCAGAAGTCCCTCTGAGAGTGTCTTGCCTCTGATGTATGGGATCCAATGAGTCCCACCAGAGGTAATGTCCAGCAGTGCTGCACCTTCACCCACTGATTCTCCTCCTCTGCCCTTTCCCAGAGGGTCCTGGGGCAGAGACTAGCTTTTAAATGGCACCAAAATTACAAAACTCACTAAAATGGAGAACTGCCTGCACATCTCTTTGAGTTATGGTTTGAAATACTTTACAAAGTGTTACACCCAGTGACTATTGAAGAGCTGATTTATTGTTCAAAATTCATTTTGCTTTACTCACAGAATTGCTGGCTTCTCATAAGGAGCAGATACAGATGATTATAGTTCATGAAATAAATGTATATGAAAGTTTCCAGGTCTCCTGAGCCCTTCCCTCGCTTATAAAGCTCTTTGAAGTTAGAACAAAACAAGCTTCTAATTATCTGGAAAAAACCCTGTGAACAAGGAGCCTTACCATCAGAAAGGAATTTTCCCATCATCTGTTCTCTGCTGGTGTTCCCATGCAAAATCTTTATCTGCACACTTTCTAAGGCATCTTCCTTCTGTGTGACTTCTGAAAGTCTTCACATACCAGGAGCCCAGGCCAATATGATTTCTCTGGGTTCCTTGTATTTAATGTGGCCCCTACTGAAAAGTGGAACTGTTGGAGTATTCTGTAATAACAACACCAATCATTAAATATTTGCTTTAAGAAATGCAATGAGAAAATCTTACACTTATTAAGTTCATCAGCAGCACAGACTATTTCACACAGTGAAGTGACACACATGGCCCCAAGTCTGGATTGTACATTGAGAGAGGCAAAAAAGGTGTTTGAGGGAGAGCTCTGTGCTGGCACTAACTGAATTTAACAAACAGCTTCCAAATCATCTGTTGGGTACTAAATAAGTTCCAGGTGCTCAGAGAAACCTCTGGTCAAAGGCAGAAGAGTGATTTCTGTATCTCTGTGGGAAAACAAGTGATCTCACATCCATAAGCTGCCACTGCTATGGATACTAATGCTAATTTTCACTAATTTGGAAAATCAGGTCAGCTGTAAATCTTCATGCTCAGTGCATCCAGGGTCACCAGTCATGCTCAAGAAGCCCACCAGTCTTCAGAAGGCAGCAGTGAAATGAACTGCCTTTCTGAAGGATGGAGGTGGCTTGGTGGATGAGGTACAGCTGTACCCCTCTCTCATTTGTCAGAGCACATTATGCTATTTCTGAAGTTTGACACTGGCTACCCCCTCTCCTGGTCCTGTGGGCAGCACCACAGAGCCCAGGGGCACAGATGGTGAGAGACAGGAGGTGAAGAGATACCTGGCTGCCTGTGCCACACCCTGCAGCTGCAGAGCAGTGCTGGCCATATCTTAGCTGCAAATGAGGAAACTTGATGGTTGCCATAAATTATGTTTCCAACCCCGGGGGCTGTTCCTGCAGTGCTGAGGGCTGCCACCTTGGAGTGAATGCCAAAATGCCAGCCCCCAGGCTGTGGGGGCAGATGCAGTAGCTGTGTGTCCCCTGGGGGCTTCCTGATGCTGGAGATATCTTCAGAGAGGCAGATGAACCATATTAAGGGCTGATTTGCATGTCAGTCACTCATACCACTACTTCAGAACTAATGATCTCCTTCTTAGTATCTTTGAAAATATCAGTTGTACTGAAAAAAATAAATGGGAGCTCATGCATCCCAAGCAGCTAATGCCCATAAAGAGATCACATAGCTTAAAAGGGATTGCCAAGGAAAGGATGCACCCATTTGAAGCTTTTGGCAACAGCCAGACTCCAGATTGATTTCCTTAAAATTAGCCCCAAGGGCAGTTGAGAGCAGCTCCATACATCCCATGTCCCATGTCAAAATTTCATTGCCTGAAATGTAAATGGTTCATAAATCACAAGACAGTGCAAGAGCAAGCCAAGCAGAGGAACATTAACTGCATATTAGAAGAAATAAGCTTTTTAACAGGCAAGTTTACTAGGGCTACTGTAACCAGAGGGGGGAAAAAAGAAATTCTTTGTACTATCCTCAGAACTATTTGCCTTCCTATGTCCTGCCCTCAGAAGCCTGTGAGCTTCCTTCACAGCATAATATTTCATTCTCCTCAGCAGCTGGAAGGTCGGTGTTCTATTTGTTAATGCACAAGGTGCAGAATCAGTGACAGCTGTGCCTGTGCCTGACCAAGGGCACGGCATAAGCAGGCATATGCTGCATAGAGCACGTTTCACTTGCTAAGGCAACAGCATTTCTGTTGTACTTCAAACCTTTCATTATTGAACCTCAGGATAACTGTATCTGTTGGGCTTGCTGCACCAAGGCTGCATTGAGGATTATGTCATGTGCAGGTCAGATGTTTTTCAAGGAAAATGTGGTTGATTTTGAATGATGAAATGCAACAGATTGTCCACTGTGTGTGCATGTATATCATGTGCAATACTATAAAACCTGGGATTTGCAGATAGAGCTGTTGACTGTGAGTACTTGTGCTTCTTCATGGGAGGAGAACTGACGTGACTAACTTACATGTCAAGAGGAGGCATGTGCATGCTTGTAAACTTGAAATACAGAATAATCATCTACACACATACATATACACACACACACACACACACACACACACTCTCTCTCAGACAGGGCTAAAAGCCTGCAGACATTTCAGGGTTGACAGCATGCCAGACTCTCTGGAGGAGCTGGTTTGGTGGAGGGTTTGGGTTTTTTTAAAACTTGTAAAACAAGAATTCCCAGAAGGCAGCCAGTCTGCAGGCAATTAGGAGGAGCCTGCAGTGCCTCTGCTGGGGCGCTTCACTTGTACTGAGCCGAGTGGGCATGAGGGTGTCACACGGGCTGCTGCACATGGGACAGCAGGAGAACACCAAACTGCTGCCTCAGCTTCTCCTGCAGGGCCCCACTGGACGGTTTTCAGCATCATTTTGGTATGCAGACCAGCCAAGGGCTGCACACCTCCATGCTGTGCCTGGGAGGAGCATGTTGTTACACTTGGGGAAAAAGAAATCTCTGTCTTCCAGCAGCTTTAAAATTTCCCCCCTGTCATTAAGACCCAATAAAACTGTTAGCACCTCCTCAGATATCCTATTTTCTCATGCCACCTTTCAGGTGTGCTCTATGGGCTTCCCTGTTTAGTGCATGCAGGATACATTTTAAGAGCCTCGTGAATTATTTTGGGTAAAGCAAAAGGAAGCAAACTCCTGGCTTTGGAGGGAGGTTAATGTGGCAACAGCTCCACAAATGGGTATCCTGGACCTCAGCCCGATTCTCTGTCCTTCTCAGTCTCCTTTCCACTTGGGTATGCTTTCCAGGCAGGCAGCTGGAGCATGGGAGGCAAGGGACTCGCTGGAGCTGCTGTCCAGGGCCGGGGAGATCCTGGGGTGCCTGAGTGCATCCAGTGTGAGTGCTTGCCCTGAGGCTGGAGGGCATCCCCAGCTCTCCTGCCCTGCTTGGTGCAGAGTTTGGGTTCCGTGGAGGATGTAACTGGAGAGACCAGGGATACCCAGAAACATGAGCAGATGATGCTGGAGGAAGCGCAGCGCACACAGAGAGGACGACTCCGTGGACAGCGGCCGTGGGAGGCAAAGGGAGGTCCTGAGGAAGCTCTCCCACTGGATTTATCAGACTGCCTGCTTGTGTCCTTGGGGGTTTGTGTCACTTTTTCAAATTCTGGACTTTCTTTTGAGCTTTGTTGCTCCAAAGGGATAAAAACTAGAGAGCCAAGATTTTACAAGACTCATTCTGGCATTGTTCCAAAATAAGGACATTCTCCTTTATTCCTTGGCACTGCAAAGACTTGCATAAATTTACTTACATCTATTTATTTTGCATTAGCATATCCCTTCTCCCTTTGTCAAATCACCATGCACCGGATTCTCAATTTATTTCAGAAATTAGTGCAGAAAGGATCATACTTTCAGGAGGGAAAGGGCATTAGAACTATCACAGAAAAAAAGATTTTCTCACACAAACATATTTTTGCAGATAGTTTCCTCTTTTGGAATTTTTCTGGGTTTTATCACTTGAAAATTAAATGTTTTCATTAATAAGTATGGATTTGGGTAGGTTTCAGAAAAAAAAAAAGGGGGAGGGTATATATATTTTTTTGTTACTTTTCCTCAAACCTGTTGAAAACAATTGACATAATAAGATACTTAAGCACTCCGTTTGCATCAATCCCAATAGGAATAAGATATCTAAGAGCTAGACACCTAAATAGCTTAACTAATTGCCTCCTGACAAAGAGACTTTATGGAACAAGCCATTCAGCCCACACAATTGTCTTCCTTACCTTCAGAGAACACCATTATAGCTGTCAAAGGGCTCGGAGACCTGGTATAAACTAAGGATTAGTTGAGGATAGAGGGATTGCTAAATATCTTGATTTTTGTGCATAGGTCTGATGTGAATCTCTGCTTTCCACGAGTTTTTTTGTACAGAATTAATCAGTTTAAAGATGGAACAGCAGACGGAATATTTCCACAGGTGTGGCTGTAAGAATGGGTACTTTCTTCTCCTTCCTCACTGACAGAATAATACTGGCATGTTAAAACTGCTGCAAATGGCAGTGGCTATAAATGGGTGGGTATAAATGATCTCCCCTTTAACGAGGCTGCCACACCTCAGCAGCTAGCCCAAGATGCCATTAGTTATTCCAGTGTCCATCTTTGGAGGATATTTGAGAGGGGAAAGTAGGAACAGGCACCGTCTCCCTGGAGACTGCAGAAGTCCTCATTGAAGACAGGTACCAGGGGATGGAGAGAGCAAGGCCTGGAAATACCCCAGGGTTTTTTATGCAGTGGAGACACTGCACAAAACCTCTGCATCATCATCTCCAGCTGAGAGCTGGGAGGGACCCCAGTCTGGGGCTGCCAGAGGCTGCTGGGTAAACACTCACTAGGCTGAGATCCCTGGCCTGCTGTGGATGTTATTTTTCTGCCAGGTTGTCTCAGTCCTTATAGCAAGGCTGGGCTCATACCTGAGACCTGGGACACTGTGCTACAGTGGCACAACAAAAATCACCACAAAAGCTGCACTGAATCCAGATATGGATGGGCAGGAAGTCCAGGCGGAGCCAAGCAGGAACCAGGGCAAAATAGGAAGAAACACAGCTTCAAGTTTTGCCAGAAAGAACTGCAGCAATGGCATCTTCCAGTGTCTGGGTGGGGACAAACCACAGGTGGATGTGAGGTTTAATTGTGCCCTCAGAGAAAGCAATAAATAAGAAAGCACCGGCAGCCATTGGAGAGAAGGACTGAGTGGAATTGTTAATTGAAAAATGAAAAGACAACACCATCCTGCTGAAGGCATATTTAAAAATACAACATGGCTCTGAAAACCACAGCTAAATAAAGTGTTGTTTTAGTTAATTCCATATTAAGAATCCTATTCTCAGAGACAAGCAGAGCCTTGTTTAAATTAGCATGTTGCCTGATAATTAAGAAATTTGCTACAGTAACAACAGCACAACCACCCAAACCCAACATTCTCAAAATAACTTTGTGATAAAGTTTTGACTGTCTGTTAAGGCCATTAATTAGAGTAATTATGTCACAAATATTCTATTAAGTTAGTGGCAGTGTAAACCGAGGCAGAAACTGCAGGTGAGCAGAGACTTTATGTGATATGGGAGGATATTACAACAGACTGTGAACACACATCAACATAATAATCATGTGTGACTCATGTATTTTCAGTAATCTTAAACTATTGTGTATATGATATAGCTGGAATTGCTACTGACTCCAATGGTTTCAAATGAAAGGCATCACGGAGCTAAATCCTGTGTGGGTGTGGAGTGGAGGAATTCACTTTCAGCAAATCTGATTCTATGACCACAATATTTCCTCTGGACTCCCATCCTGGAATATATTTACCCTTTTTTTTTCGATCTATGATGCCATGGGCATGACAGGCCTCAAAGGCCATTCCAGGATTGATTGGTTTTCACTCATCTTTGCTTATTTCTACACCCATTTTTGGGAGAGTGAGTGTCCCCATGGTGCTGTCTAAGAACACATCCCCTGTTCTTTCTGTGTGATGCACATTTGTTCAAATCCTGCCCTGATGCCTCTTCCTAGCACTGTCCACTACAAACTTCCTGTGGGAGTCTTTTTATTGCTTACAATTTTACTGTCCTTTCATGTAAGCACCATTCTGTTCCTTAATTAAAAAATAGTTAAGAGGACTGATTGATCTATGCTATACCCATCATAATAAATCAAGTTCTCACTACATTGTCTTCCTCCCCAAGATAACCATTCCCTGGTTTTGAATGCTCTTTTTTAAATGTAAGTCTCACCAAATCTTCAATTTTGTTATTCTTTCTTGAATCTTTTCTAATTTATGTTTTTTCTTGAGATCAGAAACAGTATGGAAGAAAGCATTTCAGAGACTTTGTAAACATGCACACACATATTCTGTTTGTATTACTCAGTGCAGCAGTTTCTATTGTTATTTAATGAGCTTTTATGAGCATTTAATCAGCATTAATGTGTGCTGTTCACTGCTGCTCTACACTTCATTGATATCCAAAAATGCTTACAGTGTTTTCCACAGACCCAACCCAGAAACCAGCAACATATGAATATATGACTTTTTTTTCCTAATATTCATACCTGTTATATTTAATCAGATACAAACCTGGCTTCAGTTAAATACGTATTACCTAATATAAAAATTGGTTTAAATTCTTTTAATGAGTTTCTTAAAATTTGCCCCAATTTTTACTAATCAAATTATTTAGAATCAGAGTTCCTCAGTTCATGTAACAGGCACAGCAGGAGGGTGTGAATCTAAGATCTGCTCAGCGTGGGACCCTAAGTTATTATCTGTGTGGTCATGAAGGCCTAAGTGCAATCATATTTTTAATTCTCTAAAGCTGATTTACATCAGTGTTTTAAATAGGAGGACATGTGTGAGAAGGAAAACATTGCACTTTTGGGGAAAAGATGCTGTCCTCTCTTTCTGCTGTTTAAGCTGTGTCCCCTCACTTCTTTTGTGCTTGTTGTGTGTGACTTTTATGCCAAGTCTTTCAGATTTATCTTCTTTGAAGAAGATGGTCTTGGTGGATTTTACTACACACTTGTGGCATGGGTTTTAGGGTTTAAGTATATGCACTCAGGAAGCTAATATTAAAAAAATTAATTACTTTGTACTGTAAGGAGTATCAGACCTCAGGATTGTTCATCAGGATGGATGGAGCAGCGGATTCATTTCGGAAGACAAACGTAACCCAGGCCTTTCAATTCAATTCCTGCACACACCTCTCTCAAACACACGTCTGCCAAACGAACTTCCTTGAGTAAACACCAACTTCATCATACTAATTACACTGCAAAATTCATATGCACTCACTCAATATTTGCAAATGATCTCCTTGCAGCAGAGTCCTTTTTATTTCTTTCTGAACTGCACACACGTGCTTTGCGGCCCATAAGAATGTGTACGCTGAAAAGAAATTTAAACACCAGCTGGCCCAAGCCTATATACATTAGAAGAGAGCTGCAGTTTACTCAGCTGAATTCATTTCCCAACAGTATATTTAAGGGTAGAATGCAATTTCAAGGTCTAATGGCTGATAAAGTTAATGTGCACATGGGAGAAACAAAAGGTGCTGTCATTGCTGCAGATGATCCCAGTGCAGATCCTTTCATGTACATTCCTGTCCTGAAATGAGTCTCCTCAAAACCATGACATCCTCAGCCACGTTCCCCAGGGAGCACAGGGGCTGTAGGGGGAGCCAGGAGGGGCAGTGGGGTGTGAGGAGGAAACAAGTGGTTGAAGGCACTGGCAGCCAGTGACTGGAGGATGGGGGGCAAATGGGAGAAAAGGGCTTTTGGACAGAGGGTCAGGGCACAGAAAATACCCTTTGTACACAGCTGGAAGGAGAAAAGAGACAAGGAGCAGGAACAGAGGGATGTGAAAAGAAAAGACAGGGATTAACAGCTGTGTATAGCCTGTGATCTGCTCCTGCAGGGAGGACAACCCCCAGATGACACAGTTGACTCGACTCGGCCTGAAAAGCCACCATCACTTGATGGCCTCGCTTGTCCTCCCTTCCAAGGGGACCAGCTGGCTCCTCATTGCCAAAACCAATCTGAAGATTGGTTTAAAAATGAAGGTCTGGGGTTTTTTTGTACTCTTCTTTCATGAGAACTCCTGTTCTCACTTATGACTAAAGCTGGGAGCTGAGCAGATGTCAAGACAAAAGAAAGGCTTTATTAAAAGTATTCTCTTCAATAGAGCTGGAAAAGCACGTTTTAGGCAGTTCTAGCCCAAACAATCCTCATTTTACTGAGCTGAACTGTGAGAGCTTTCAGACACAAAGGCCAAAGCAAATCTCATATCTTTGTGTGTTTATCAAGAATGGGAATTTAGTTTATAGAGTGGTTCAATTTGGCCATAGTAAAGAAAATAAGACCAGCACTGAAACACTGGGGAAGGCTGCACTTCAGTTTTGAAGAAGCCACAAATGTGAAGGGCCAAACCCATGCTGGGATATTGGGACAGATACTAAAGGAGATCCTGGTGCCTGAAGGGGAATGTGGCACCTTAACCCCAAACCATGATCTTCTGGGCTGAACTCCACAGCACCTTGTCTGCTACCAGAAAGCTCTCCTGCTCTCACCATTTACCCCACCAAAGCTTTTATGTTTGTGGGAGAAAAAAAAAAAGGTTTTTATGCCCAATGCCACAACTCATGGACAAAACCAGCACTGCCTGGATGCCTTCCCCAGCTCAGCCTTCCAGTGTCCCCAGCAGACATCCCTGTCCCTCCCACAGCCCAGTAATCACAGTGCCTGGGGCAGCTGGTAGAGAGACACAGATTCAGTCCCTTTTGGGAGCATGACCAGCACTGTGTCATGAGAGAAAATAAAGACCAGAAAGAAAGAAGCACAGACATCCCTGTGTCCAAAGAGGAGCCACCCCATTGGGAGGGAGCAGCCACAGCAAAGGCACCACCACAGAGCCACCTAATGCTGCAAATACTCAGTGCTGAGCCTGCAGCAGCCTCATCCAGGGAGCAGGGATGTGGGATTGTGTGCTTGCTGCACATCCTCTGCATGGCTCTCTGTGGGAGAAAGTCTCTGAGACCTGTGAATGTTGTGTCCTATGTGCCCCAGGCCACAGTGCTGTGGCTGTGCAAAGGGCCTGTCAGAGCTATGAACCATCACATCAAGGACATGAATGTTAATCTCTGCTCAGAGAGGGTTTCAAGTGCTGTTGCACAGGGCTGGAGGTGGCAGAGCTCCTGTTTAACCCGGGCAGAGAGCAGCCAAGGGGTGGGCTGCTGAGCAAAGGAAGCAGCAGATCAGATTCAGCAGCAGATCAAATAACTGGACCAGCAAATTCACAGCAAAACCCTGAATGCTTTCTGTTCTGAGCCAGACACAAAGCCTTGTGTTAAAGAAACAAATCAGACTTAGGAAAAATGAAAAATTAAACCCAGAAAGGCAATGCTACTGATACATAAAGAAAAGCCAGGGGCTGTAACTGAAAGGTTTGCTGTGGGACATCTCAATGGGCCCAAGAAGAGGAGGTGAACACGAGTGCTGTCAGCAGGTGCCCTGCACCCAGCAACACAAACTGGGCTGCCCCAGGCCAAATGGCCAGGATAAGGCTGAGAGAGACCCTTCATCCTCTAGGGGCACATGGGAAGATGTTTCTAAGCATTTGTCTGTTCCAGCAACAGCCAGAGTTTCAGCCTGGCTGCTCAGCCTCCCAAAGCATTCTCCTGCTAATCTGGGCTAGCGCAGCAAGGCATCAGTAGCCTGCAATGTCTGAAAACAGTACCAAAAATGGGACCTGAGGTCTCCCTCTGAGCAGAGGGACTTGAGTAGGGCTGGTGGGACAGATGAGTTGAAGAAAAACTGGCAAAGATTCATTTTGTACAGAATGTTGTACAAAACGAGGATTTAAAACCAGTTTTCCCTCCCTGCAGAAGCATTTCTCATTCATATAAAAAGGGTTGTGATTAAAATCACATTCATAAATGGGAAAGTGGACAACTTGCTAATCCTCACTCTAAGAGGGAGGGAAAGCAATTTTGAGGGGGAAAAAAAGGAAATTAAGTAAGTTATAAAACAAGATAGTGCCAGCTGGTGACAGCTTAGGACAGTCTGGCAGTTCATCCGCTCAAAATCCTCCTGTGTAATGGAGATGTCTGCCCAGGCATCCTGGCCTGGATGCTGCACTCAGAGCCACAGGCTGGGCAGCTGCACAGAGACCTTTGCTGCCTGCCTGCCCTCATCTGCTGGGGCTCTCTCTGAGGTGAAGCTCTCTGCACTAGGCAGGGTATTGCTTTATTTTTCAAGCTCTCCCCTGCACACCCTGCCTTTGTCTTTCATGGGGTTTCTGAGTGCTACAGCCAGGTACCTAAAGAGGTAAGGCACTTATTCTCTGCTACTGAGATTCACAATTAGGCACTGTAATACTACAAGCAGTTGAGCAGTCAGAGGAGACCATCTGATTATGCCATAAAAAACGTCATTAAAATGTTGGATTTAAAAGAAAAACCCTTAGCTCTGGAAAAACTCATTAAAAAGTCATTATTAGGTAGAACCACCACAGCAGAAGGAGGTGGGTGTTTGGGTAATGGACCTTGCATATGCACAGAAGGACCTCCTGGTGATGCCATTATGATGCCAGATTACAGTGGCTGATCAATTTCAGTGCCAATCTATGGACACCCCATTGAGTTACAGAAATAAAGCAAGGTTCTGCTGTGCAGACGTCCTGCTACTTATTACAAAAGTAAGAAAAGAAATAGATATACATTGCTATGGTTTTATTCTGCACCAGAGGTAGCCTCATAAAGAGAACCTCCCACCTTTTTCAGGGTTCCTGGGTGTCAGCTGTCACAGGGTGCTGCAAAACAGCATGGACTATGAGTACAGAGCACACACCAGCAGCACACACTGGGCAGGATGTCTCAGTAAGGGACAATCCACCTAAATACACCGAGGCATTTTTAGTCCACCCTCAGCAAATGGGTAGGTGCATAGAAAGGAACATGTCATATTTTGCTAATAAAAACAGCTTGCTCCGTTAAATAGTGATCTGGCTTCACCAGCAAACAAAGGTTTTGAGTGTTTGTTTACCCTGTCCTCAGGAGGAGACAGGTACACCTGGTGCACTGCAAGGAGTCTGACTGTAGTTTGCTAGAGAGAAAAAAACCACATTTCCTTACACTGGTCACAGTAGCTTCCATCCATCATGGCCCTGTAGCCAAAGAATGTGCTAAAATCTGTTAATTTTTGGTTTTAACCAAAATGTTTGTTGCACACAAAGTCACAGTTGTATTTAACGCAAGTAAAGCCTTTTGGGTTCCCAGCTGAAGCCCACTCAGCTGTGGAGGTTGATGGAGGGGGTGAAGGGCCCTGGAGACCTGCAGTTACAAGGTCAGAATCTGAGCCAGTGTCTGATGCTCCCAGCTGTGACCCTGCTGTCTGCTCTGGAAATGCTCTCATGTACATGAAGTAAAACATCTTTGATCAAGGTGTGCAAGTGCCTGGTCTCAAAAATTCCCAAATCAGTAAAAGATAAGGTAACATAGAACCCTTTTCTTTCCTGCTCTGAGACTGAGGGTGCCCTGCTCCACACAGATGTGGCAGCCCTGGCACAGCAGCAGGAAGCCCAGTGTTGCAGGTTGTGTGCCCCTGGAATTTTTTTCTGGACAGCATCTGCTTCCCATTAGCCTATAACTGACAGTTTACATCTATTTTACAGTAAATCAGTAGCTATACCATCATGGTAGCTGGAATAGAGTCTACAAAAAAATCCACTTTCAGGACAAAAAGACTGAATCTTCTTTTGTTTTGTACTTCCATCCATCTGCAGTCATGAGGATAAAAACTGAGCAAAAAGCTCAGGCAGGTGTACTGTTACACACACAGAAACTCATGAAGCCATTCTCCAGTTCTCAGGGATATATTTCTACCTATTTTCAAACCTTCTGGCATATTCACAGGAAAGGTCACCATGAACTGGTTGCTCAGTCACCTGTGTTGCAGTGACCCAAATCCTTATGCCCACTGGCAGAGAAGTTGCTGCACTTCTTCAGCAAGAATTTAGGGTAAAGGACCTCACTTCTTGCTGGGTTTGTCTGGGAGAAGCTTCCTCTGGGCTTCAGAAGTATTTAATGTGCTTACAATGTGTAAACACTGGCCAAGGTACATGTGCAGGCTGTTGTTCCACTTTTAAACATATTTCTAATATTCCTATAACGGTGTAACTAAATATGTAATTAGAGTGGAGCCAAGTTTCTCAGAGCATAACTTCCCAATTTAGCTTTGACCATAGCCTGAAATAGCTGCATGCAGGCAAAGCATCATTTGAGGAGAAAACCTTTGCTAAGAGTGCTTGCCTGAGAACAGCCCAAACCCAGGTGGCTCAAAGGGAGGGCTGGCCTTTTGCCAGGGTTTGTCCTGTTTGTTGGAATAATTCCCAGAGTAACTTCAGGAAACTTCCTGGACCTTCTGCATTAAAAAACACCTCTTGCTGTAAAAGGTTAAGCCTTAAAATACCCACTGGGGAACAGATCTTGGAAGCAATTGGCATTACAGGCCGGTAACTGTTGGCCCAAGGAGGAAGAAGACTGAATGGCCATAAGACATAACACCTTTCTTTGCATTTCCTTGGGCCCCCTTCTCTTCACTGACAGTAAAGGAACTCACAGTGCTGAGTTAAGAGAGATTACTTGGGTTTCCTCTGCAGAATACAGGCTGTTCAGTGAACTGGTGAGCAAAGGTTATCATTGTGGACAAGCTGTGTGTGGACTTGCATGGAACCCACTCATCTGCCACATCTGCAGTGTGAAGCTGGTTGTGTGGACCTGACTGCTGCATTCAGGCCAAAAGTAACACCAGCTTAAGCCTTTCACCCTGATTTCTTCGGGTAGGAGAGCATCACTGCAGGAAGACTCTTGCTGGGTTTGTTGAGATCAATGACCATCTGTCAAGTGATTCCTCACCAAAGAGTCTAATAACACAATACCTCAGTTATGGCTTCAGATCCCACTGTAATATTTACCTGCATTAGCTTTGGTTTCTGTTAAATGTTAAGAAAAAAAATTAAATAAATGGGAACAGCCTTCATGCCCTTAGGGGTGCAGGTGTGGAATGAACATGATTAGCACATAAAGGGGACTCTAGATGCAAATGTGGGCCTGTATTTATTTACTGTTATTGTGGGATCCTATATGCCATATCTAGATTTAAATTTGCTTATTTTAAGAATTCAGAAAATCATCCTAGGCATAAAAATATCAGGCCACTCTGTTAGAATTAATTACATTATTGACAGAATTAATCAATTGCATTCTAATTTGAAGGTTTTGGTTAATCTCAACTCAGGTTTTTAGGGCTTTTTTGCTATCAGGAAGAAACCTGGATACAGTAATATAAACATGGACCATAGAACTAGGGCTGAAAGAGATGTTGAGGATCATGTAGCTGACCCTTTGCTCTGATGTCTGGATTCCATGCTCCCTAAATCACTTCTGCCAGATGTTGGTTTGGCCAGTTCTTAAATATCTCCAGACATCTTTACAGAGGTGCCATAATTGCAATTTATTCCCATTTGACAGAAATGCTAAGTCTGAGTGAAGAATGGATGGGATAGTCCAGGGGAAAGAGCAAAAGAATGGCAGGGGTTAATAGCACCTTTCTTAGCAGGTCACCAGAGTCCCATCTGCAAGGAGTTTCTCCAGACATCAAGAACACAAAAGTTACCTAACACAGGGGACAGCCTACAAGCAGACTAAGAAAAGTCATCTAGAGATCACCCTCTTAATGCAATCCAAGTAGGAGGTCAGGGTGGTGGCTGCAAAAGATGGCTCCTGCAGAGACATCCCAGTTATCAGGGAAGAGAAAAAAAGCAGGTGAGGCAGTGGGCTCGGCTCGTGTGCTGAGCACCTCCCACCCAGCATCACTCACATGCTCTGGCAAGATCTGGGGGCTTGTAGTTTCCATCACAGCAGAGAAAAGAAAGCACATTTACATGTGGGACAACTTATGATAACAAATGTATTGACAAGAAATTCAGCACCTGAAGCCACTCTCCTGTGTCCACACATTCAGCTCCCTGTGACATCAAAGCAGATATACCTGCTGTGAAATGAAACTCCAGTGACACAAAACAATTATGTCAGTGGCAACTGAATCTCTGACATGTGAATATTTGTCACCAGACACTACTCAGGAAATGGGCAGTTTAAGCAAGCTTAATTTATCAAGAAAACCATAACCTGAGTACTAATATTTTCTTTATTCTATTATTCATATTTGAAGATTATAGATGGAATAGGAATGATCTTCAGTTTACACACATTCTATGATTTTGCAAGCAGGGGCTCTTGCTCTCAACCTCTTTCTTTGAAAGGCACCTTTTCTAATTTGGAGTAATTTCACTAACCTGATGTAGAAGATGGAACTGTGGTGCTGTAAAATATCTTTGCTCCTTAGCATCAGGCACTGATCCAGTGCTGAGTGCCAAAATTGCAGTGATGGGCACTTAATTTTCTACTGCTGTGAATAAATCTAGATGTTCAAAAAAATGTTCCTAATTGCCAATTGGGTTTGCTGCATTTATGGGTTTTGTACCTCTGCTGAAAATTAAAGTCCAGCCTCTCAAATACAGGCAACTGAATTTTCGCCAGTATCAGACTTGATGCCTGCAAGTTTACAAACCAGGGTAACGACAGACTGGAGCATCACACCTTACCTCATTTACCATCACTTGGTTCCTTTAGGCCACAAATGTCTGCATTATTTGTCCAACAGTTTTATGGCTTTATGAAGTCCTTTATGAGCTGCTAATTACTTGATGGTGCTGAACTGTTGCAGGCTGTGATATTTTGTGTAACACCGCCTGCCAGGGCACTGCTGTGAGCTTTGCAGCACAGCCCAGCACCCAGCCCCAGCTTAGCAAAGCTACTTGACCAGGTGGCCGTGGCACGAGGTCATCCCTGGATGCACTCTTTCCTGGATGCATTCTTCCCTGGATGCACTCTTTCCTGGATGCATTCTTCCCTGGATGCATTCTTCCCAGATGCATTCTTCCCTGGATGCATTCTTCCCAGATGCATCTATCATGCCCCAGCATCCATCCACTGCAGCCTTCCCTGTAAGCCCAAAGCAGGCAGAGCAGAGACCTGGCAGCTCACTCTGCCCAGTGTGGGGGATCAGCACAGAGGCTGTGGTGCTTCCAGGGTGTGTTGTGGCCCCAGCACACACAGGCCCTGCAGGAGATATACATCTGGTTTGCTCAGCAGCAGGAGTGCTGCTGGATCTGTCAGGAGGACACATGCACTGACATGCAGCTGGGCCAGGGCAAGGAGATAGCCAGGCTGGGCAGGATGTGTCCTGGAGAAGAAGGGATCCCTGGGGAAAGGTGGGTGGAAGATGCCACAGCCCTTGAGTGAGGGTGTCCAACCTGTCACTGTGTCCTTGCCCAGCACTGCAAATTGCTTTGTGAGGTACTCATTTCTGACAGGTTGCATCAATGCCAGTAACACCCCAAGGCTATTTCTCATGTGTATAGGGCTGGTCACTCAGGAATGTGTTACACACAGTGCCAAGGTGCCAAACTCAGCACTGCTTCCATGACCTTACCTTCACATGGAGAGGGCAGTGAAGAGCCCAGCCCCTGAAGAGGTATAAAATCTGCACGGAAAGTTACAATCTTTGAGCACTGTTTGCTTTAACCACAGAGACTACTCATAAATGTTACTAATAAGTGTTAATGTTACTGCCAATTTCTGGGAAGTGGAAGGCACAGGTATGTTATACACACTAAACTCAGGATTGCTGCTGCAACCCAGAGGCAGGGATAACACCAACAAGCTTTGTGCCACCAAGCAAAGCAGTCAGGGAGACCTTCCCATAGGGCAGGTAGTGAAATAGTGACAGCCCTCTCACTTCTTGGAAGCTTGCACACAACCCNTATGGGTTTTGTACCTCTGCTGAAAATTAAAGTCCAGCCTCTCAAATACAGGCAACTGAATTTTCGCCAGTATCAGACTTGATGCCTGCAAGTTTACAAACCAGGGTAACGACAGACTGGAGCATCACACCTTACCTCATTTACCATCACTTGGTTCCTTTAGGCCACAAATGTCTGCATTATTTGTCCAACAGTTTTATGGCTTTATGAAGTCCTTTATGAGCTGCTAATTACTTGATGGTGCTGAACTGTTGCAGGCTGTGATATTTTGTGTAACACCGCCTGCCAGGGCACTGCTGTGAGCTTTGCAGCACAGCCCAGCACCCAGCCCCAGCTTAGCAAAGCTACTTGACCAGGTGGCCGTGGCACGAGGTCATCCCTGGATGCACTCTTTCCTGGATGCATTCTTCCCTGGATGCACTCTTTCCTGGATGCATTCTTCCCTGGATGCATTCTTCCCAGATGCATTCTTCCCTGGATGCATTCTTCCCAGATGCATCTATCATGCCCCAGCATCCATCCACTGCAGCCTTCCCTGTAAGCCCAAAGCAGGCAGAGCAGAGACCTGGCAGCTCACTCTGCCCAGTGTGGGGGATCAGCACAGAGGCTGTGCTGCTTCCAGGATGTGTTGTGGCCCCAGCACACACAGGCCCTGCAGGAGATATACA
This sequence comes from Notiomystis cincta, assembly GCA_013398075.1. Classification (NCBI taxonomy): domain Eukaryota; kingdom Metazoa; phylum Chordata; class Aves; order Passeriformes; family Notiomystidae; genus Notiomystis; species Notiomystis cincta. The sequence continues at coordinate 167,505 of VZRX01003747.1, forward strand.
TCTGGTTTGCTCAGCAGCAGGAGTGCTGCTGGATCTGTCAGGAGGACACATGCACTGACATGCAGCTGGGCCAGGGCAAGGAGATAGCCAGGCTGGGCAGGATGTGTCCTGGAGAAGAAGGGATCCCTGGGGAAAGGTGGGTGGAAGATGCCACAGCCCTTGAGTGAGGGTGTCCAACCTGTCACTGTGTCCTTGCCCAGCACTGCAAATTGCTTTGTGAGGTACTCATTTCTGACAGGTTGCATCAATGCCAGTAACACCCCAAGGCTATTTCTCATGTGTATAGGGCTGGTCACTCAGGAATGTGTTACACACAGTGCCAAGGTGCCAAACTCAGCACTGCTTCCATGACCTTACCTTCACATGGAGAGGGCAGTGAAGAGCCCAGCCCCTGAAGAGGTATAAAATCTGCACGGAAAGTTACAATCTTTGAGCACTGTTTGCTTTAACCACAGAGACTACTCATAAATGTTACTAATAAGTGTTAATGTTACTGCCAATTTCTGGGAAGTGGAAGGCACAGGTATGTTATACACACTAAACTCAGGATTGCTGCTGCAACCCAGAGGCAGGGATAACACCAACAAGCTTTGTGCCACCAAGCAAAGCAGTCAGGGAGACCTTCCCATAGGGCAGGTAGTGAAATAGTGACAGCCCTCTCACTTCTTGGAAGCTTGCACACAACCCATGGCTCTTCAGATGGTAGTTCCCAACTCTACCCTGCACCATCTTTCTGATGCTGCTTAGCATGGAGAAATAAGGCTTGGCATGGCTCCAGCATCAGCAGGCACCTGGAAACTTAGTCTGGCATGGCTTCGAGCAGGGGAGAAGCTCCAGCCTCAGAAAGAGGAGCAGGAAGTCACTCCTGCATCTCATAGAGTTGGGACCTCCTTGAGCACTGGAAGGCTCCATAGAAAATCCTAACAAAGAAAATCCTGAAATCATTATGTTTGCTGTTTCTCATCTCCAGCTTGGATACATCAGAGGTTGTATCAGACTGTACTGAAGCAGCATGCTGTTGCAAAAAAAGCATAAAAGCAGCACCAAACATTTAACTCAAAGGCTATGTCATGGTTTGTCAGCTGCCAAGCAAACATCACCCAGCCCTCACTCAATCCTCTCCAGCAGAATGGGGCAGCGAAGAGTAGAAGTAAGAAAAAACACATTGTTTGAGAAAAAGGATTTTAACAGGACAGAAAAGAAAGAAAGTAATAATAATTGTAGTAGTAGTAATAATAATNGGTGTGTCTCCTCCCACTCTCTTCTGCCTCTCCAGCCCTCACATGGGCAGGGCATGAGGAGCTGAAAAGTGCTTGGTGTAGTACAAGCACTGCTTGGCAACAACCAGAAACAGCAGTGTGTTACCAACATTACTCTCATATTATATCCTAAACACAGCACTCCACCAGTTACTGAAGGAAAATGAAGTCTATCCCACCCAAAACCACATCAGGCAGCCATTCATAGTGTTCTCCTGGAGACAGACAGCTGTTTTCTCATTATTTAAATAGGACCCAAACCCTGTAAGAGGAGCTGCAAGTAACAGCCTCCTTATGTCTCCACACAGAAGGCTTCCCAGTTGCTGGCACTAAACCACCTCTTATTAGACAGCCACACTATAATTACATCTGGGTCAGAAGGCATAAACTGACAAGCTTTTCTTGGAAACAATAACTGGGAAAAGAAGCAATAACCAAGCAGAGATAATAATCTGGGATCCATTTTGTCCTCCTGAGAAAGCTTTTCACAAGTTCTTATTACCATAGGAATTAATATAAAATCCACATCCTGAAGGGTATGCAAAAGAAATTGTTCTAAAAAAATAGGCACAACCAGAAAAATTTGTAATGAGTTCTGAATTCTCAGCTGAACACACTGGAGTGGGAATGTGAAGCAGTAGTCTGAGGGTTGTTGTAACATCTGGGGAATTTGGCTAGTCTGGCAGGAAAGAAAAAGTTCCCTTTTCCAGATCTTTGGGAGACAAGACACCAATTTGATCATCCTTTTTTTATTGCATTCAATGCTATTTCTGAACTCTTGCTAATTACATTGGTTAGTTATTATACCTTTAAAGAAGCCTGGCGTCTGAGCACTGGCCATCATACACTAGATCACAAGATACTTGAGGAAGGCAGTTTTTCTTCCATATTTTTTGAACTTCTGGTAGTTCAAGGAGAAGCCTAACTGAATTAGATCATCAGTGACTGAGCTGCAGCCATGACACATGTTTATAAAAGCAGTGCCAAGAGATCAGCAAGAGGGTCATAATGGGATTACCAACTGTTTGGCCTGAGTTCCTGTGTGATGGATGCCAGTCAGTCATTCCAGTGTTCAGGCCATTTCTGATATTTGTGCTACAGGACACAAATTTGGTCTAACAAGTAACAAACAGACATGGAATGAGACCTTCCAGGGAAAAGCTTCAGACTGCCAAGCTTTTCTCTCATGCCAGCTGTCCAAGCTCTACACATACCTGCTGCAGGCCACATGTTCCTCTGGGGTTTTCAGCACCCCTGCCTTGGCTCCAGAGACACAAACTGGGGAGGCTGGATGGTCACACCAGGTGTGTAAAGTTGAGCAGTGTGATACTTCTTGTGTGACCCTGTGCAAGAAAATGTGTCCTGAATTAGTGCTGCCATCCTGAGTGTGCCACAGAGACCAAGTGCTTCAGTAGGCTCTATCAGGGAGAATCCATTCAACATTTGGGACACTGGTGGAAGGTCATGGTAAGCACATCCCTGGCCTGGGAGCAAAGTGGAGAAGTCCTTCAAATTCCAGGCTAAGGAGAGAACACTGACAGAAAACTATAGGGTCTGCCATTTCTGAGACAGGTTAGCTTCAGATGTGTTTTGAGAAAGTTCCCTTTCTAGAGGGGGCTTGCAATGCCAGGCATCCTCTCTCTGCTTTGTTAGGGAGGTAGACAAGACATCAGCAGATCAAGAGGGGAGTGTGGCTGTAAAGCAAGGCAGCACAAGTTGTCTGTGAGCTGCACAGAGGGGTAGCAGCAGCTCAGCTGTGGTGTCTCCTGGACTGGAAATAGGTCAAACACAGCAGGGCATCAGACAGCAAAGAGCAGAGGAGACTCTTCTCCCTCATGCTTTCATAAACCCAAGGATCAGGCTCAGCCTGGGGAGAGGCTGTCTGGGGAAAGAATAATAGGAGAAAGAGGATGGGGCTGAGAGGACCAGAGATTAACTTTTCTAAGAATGGGGGGAAAGCCATAGATGTATAAAATGTGGAAGGTCTTGAAAAGGAGAGGAGAACATAGGAAAAGCCTGGGCATGGGTGGTCCCGGGGAGGTTCAGGGAGAAGGAGCATTTAAGGGCACAAAACAAGTGTTTTTCCTAGTACAGTCTATTACCAACAAGTACATTTTCTTTAATGGATTTTAGGTTAAGCAAGGTGTATCTAAAACATGTTGAGCCCATTGCACGAGGTGAGCAAACTCCTCTGATACTCCACCAAGGATGTAACATCTTTCTGGCACCTAGTTTTGTGCCTACATCTCCTCATGAGCAGTTCCTTGGTCTCTTAGCTCTCTTCTGGGCAGGGCAGGCAAAGCTCACATGGGACCAAGGGCACCAAGAGCCATTGGGGTCGTCCAGGTGGGCCATGCCTGGTGCAGGGGTGTGCTGCTTTTGCAGCTGCTGATGCTTTTTGGATGCAATTGCCTGTGAAATGAGGTATATGTATATGTGCATACCTAACAGGCCACCTCAAGAGATGTGGTGTCATAAAAAACCATTACAAGGGGAAGAGGACAGCACTTCAAACCGTTTATGTTCATATTCAAAAGAAAAAGGTTCATTAATCACCCGTATAGTTGGGATTATGAAACAATTAACAGATAACATTATTTAAGACCAATAAGCTAGGTTTGGCATCCTTCTCCCATTTTTAATAGAGGTTCACAGAGCTCTGTGTTTCTAGCAGAGCTCTGACAGAGGCAAAACACCCAAATGTTCCTGAGATGAGAAGGAACCAGGGGAGTCAGATCCTGGTATAGTGCAGCCTCTTTCACTCTTCCCAATGTTCCTTTCAAAATACTGATACCACTGTGTTCCTAGAAAATATCAAAAGATCAACACATAAATGCTGCAACAAACAATACTTCTTGTCCTCGTGCAGTTCTTCTCCCTCCAGGGCTACAGATAATTTAATGGGAGAATCAGTTATTTCAAAATGAATTGTTCATTATGGTATTTTCATTGACAGTTCAGTGAAACTGTCAGCTCTTCTTGCTCTAATTGCTTTAGATCAACAATAGAAAAACATGCACCCTTAAAAGAAAATTATTTTGATACAGCTGGAACAGCTCCCTCTTTAAAGAGACTGATGTAGAAAAGAGCAAGCAACAGATAATGATGGGAAAAGAAAGAAAGGAGGAAAAAATTGACACATTTTCCCAAGCAATTACTTGTTACTTCAGTATGTCTGCAATAAAATGCAGTTACTCCAGAGGAAAACTTTCCATGCCTTTCAGCAACCCCTGCCAGAAGAAGAATTTATTTGGATTGGCTCCTACAAGCACTCAAGAAAAAGCCAGTTCTTGAGTGTTTATAGGGGAGCAAGTAGTTAGCTTGTGTGGCATGAGTCAGGTTTCTCACTGGTGCCATTCAATCAGGCTACAGAGATTAACTTGGACAGACAGTCTAGTAAAACCTGCCATAGAATACCCATAATTGAATATAGGCTACAACACTAGCCATAACATAAGTAGCAGCAATGTAATCCTAAACTCTAATGGAAAGTATGATCTATCAACACTCAGGTTCTAAAAGATTTCTATAAAACACCTTGCATAAAAAAACCACTTGGTTTGCCCTTGATAACTCATTAGGCATTACTACTACAGCACACAGAAAATGACTGACTAATGCCACAGTCCTGTAAAAACAAAACAGAAATTTGTTTCTGTTTGGTACAGGTCTCTCCCAAATCCTGAAGTATGGAAGAGAGAAAATAAAGCACCAGCTTTGTCTCAAGAAAAAGCCCCTGCCAGAGACCTAGAGGGAGATTCCCAAGAGGGTGATGCTGATGAGAGTCCCCATTTGGTTCCTGGCCAGAAAAGTTAGATCTGGTGTATGAGCTCAAGGAAAGTAAAGCAGCAGGACCAGCTGCTGACCACCTCTGGACAGGTGTCAGCGTGCTCTCTGAGAAGGACAGGGCTGCACACCAGGCAGGAACTCAGCCTGATGCTCCTTTCTTCTAACAGGGACCTTGATTTCTAAACATGTGGGATTAGAATTGATTTGGTTTGTTCTAAAAACCTCTCTATAATAGCATACATTCTCTGCTAGCCAAAAAGGTTACCCTTGGGATTTCAGCAGAATATGTGAATGCTCAGCTCTTCCAGGAATTGAATCACTCTTATTTGTGTACCTAATCACGGATTTAAAAGCTTAACTTGTAACATGCTGGTTTGAAAAATACAGCCACCTCCTTCCTGGTTATGCATAGCAGACATGGAAAAATAAAAATGATAAAGGAATGTCCCTTAACCTGAAAGAGCTTGTTTTAAAAGCCAAACCAGCATCTCCCTGGAGCGCATGGAGGATATCTGTATTTACATGGAAGAGAGGAACTGGCCAGCTGTGAGATGGGAAGGATGGGAAGAGACCTTGATTTATCATGTCAAATCCAAGCTTCATGTGAAATTTCAGTCCCAATATAATCCTCTATTCCAAATAGCTGGTACTCAGGCACACGAAAGCTTTTGAACTGCTGACTCCAGAATAGCAGAGGGAAAGCAAGAGTATCCATCACCTCCCTGATGGCCTCTGCCAGCTCCATCTACCCATTTTCATAAAACATGTTCACCTTGCAGAAACAGTGTAACTTAGAAAATCACACTGGCCTTCATGTGATCACATTTCCCTCATGACCTTGAAGCAGACAAGATGAAAAACCGGGGGTTTCACTGTGCCTTTGCAGCCCTGCCTTTGCCCAGCCTGCAACGACCAAACCAGGGAAGGTTTAGATTGGATATCAACAAAAATCTACTGAAAGAGTTGCCAAGCATTGGAAAAGGCTGCCCAGGGAAGTGTTTGAGTCACCCTCCCTGGAGGTATTTAAAGAGGCGTGGATGTGGTACTTAGAGCCATCCTTTAGTGGAGAACTTGGCAGTGCTGGGTTTATTGTTGGCCATTGTGATCTTAAAGGTTTTTTCCAGCCTAAACGATTTTATGATTCTGAAAAGAGTAACACCTGCAGGAGGCCACAGAGCCCACATGCTGTATGTAATCCTGCAACAATATCAAACTTTTTTGCTTTCTGACTTTTTTTTTCCTCCTTGCTCTGTATTTCCCTAGAAACCTCACAGTCAAGTTTATTCTAATTTTGCCCTTTCTTCTATCAGGTTATTTTTACTCCTGCATTCCTAATGTAGCTTGAAATTAATGCAGCCTTTTTATTTATATATCAGCCTCCTCAACGAGGTATGCACAGTTTGAGGAGAGATATAATTACAGGCTGTTGCAGAAGAGCACAACAGGCTGGTGTCATTACATCCCAGGCAAACTTCATCTTTGTTTGGAATTCATGCCATATGGGATTTTTTTTTTAAAATGTTTGAGCTGAATGTCATTCCCCTAGACCCCATAATAATCTAAATCAGCTCAGGACACAGGCAGCATCAGAAATCACAGAAAAAGGGGCTGAGAGAACACATCCCTGCTGCCTGACAGACAGGGCAGTGCTTCATCCAGGGATTTTCGAGCCCAAGTAAGGAATGGGGTAGTTTTGACTTATACTTTAATTAAAAGCACTCCATACAAACATATCTAAAACCAAGCAATGGGGGTACAAAACTAATGAGAAAAACCTAAGTCCCCATTTGCAATGGCCCCACTCTTGGATTTGTGATGTGTTCTCAAACTGTGGATAAATCACTTCTTGCCAGGAAAAAATGGTAAACCTTGCACTGCTCTTTGAGAGAAGAGGTTTAGCTGTGACCCACTGGGGCCAGCCATGGCTGTGTATTTCATACAGTGAGGACTGCAGATGAGGAGAAAACTGAGGGACTTTTTACTTGGAGACTCCAACCTGACGGAGCTGCTAAACAACAATAAGAAGAGGGAAAAAAAAAGAGAAGAAGGATTAAAACTTTCTAGTGTCTTTCTAGTGGCTTTTGCTGGGGTATCTTGCTGTGGCCTATGAATATTTAGATAGGAAAAATCGTTTTAATAAAATTAATATGCTTTTTTTTTAATTAAAGCTCACCTCACCTTATTAATTCCCCCAAGGGTACTGTGGTTGAGATTAACTCTGGCTAGAAAATGGCTTTCTCATGCTATGAAACCCCAGAATTTCTTAATCTCAGGGTCTTCCCACCAAAAAAGAAGGTGGAGGGGAGCCTACAGAAAGTACCAGAGGACAAGGAAGAAGAGCAACCCCTCAAACTTTCAAAACATTCTTTTTACACTAAATAGAGCCTCATCCAGGGATGCTATATATCTTTACTTTATAGGACTGGGGTTTAGACAACTGAGGTTTAGCCTTTGGATCTGTAATTTCTATTCTTGGCTATTCAATTTCCATTGAAGAATATTTGTTGAATCTCCTTAATTTGTTCTTTGTACAAATGGCATATATAATAGGGATGAAGGCAGGAAAAAAATGAAACAGTTGCTTAAGAAAATGAGACAATTAAATTTAAACATCATGGTACTTAGTATTATTTAAGTAAGGCAGCACTTTTTGTTTAACATTGTTATGAGATGGTTTTTCCCTTAAGTAAATTTTGAGTTCCAGTCCAGGTACAAAACCAGGACTATTCTGAGCATTCTCAATGAACACTCTGGCCAGTGGGATACTGCACACCCTTGTGGTCCAAAGCCCTTTGCAAGTGTGTCAGTAAATTGGTAAATTGGGATGGCAGTGTTGTTTTAACTAGGTGTAGGCTAGATTGGTCTAATTAACCATGCAAAGATTGAAATCTCAGAAAGAGAGCATCTCCAAATGGCAGATCATCTCCTTAAGGGTTTCAGATTTGCAGGTGAAATAGCCTTCTCTGGCTGCCTCTCTGCCTGCTCTGAGCACGGGGCAGGAAATTGAAGAGTACTTTCAACATCTGTACTTACTACTAGATGAATAAAAATAGAGAGATGAATAAAAATAGAGAGATGAATAAAAATAGAGAGATGAATAAAAATAGAGAGATGACCTCATGCTTTAGCTCAAGCCTTTAATTTACTAGCTTTGGCATGAGCTGTTGCACTAATTACTAGAAATTACTCCCATATTTCAGGGGAAAAAACCCCAACAAAACAAAAATGGAAACAGTAGAATGTGTGGTACTTCAAAAATTACTGTCCCAGGTAAGCAGTTTGATATAAAATGGTAGATCAGAAACCAATTTAAAATGAAAGAGAGGGGAAAAATATAATCTCTGCAGCCTGTACAATTTCAATCTCGTAAGAAACCAACTGTAGTTGGTTTGGTTCTGCTTTGAAAGGTACATAAAAACATCTCAAAAGGAAATCTCATTACACTATGACAACAATAAAAACACTCTTTAGTTGACCAGCAGAGCGATTCTAGAGAAATACCTATGAAAATACTGTGGGTGGATTTCCTTATTTTTATGCAAAAGCCTCTCTGGACAGGTTTGGTTGGAAACAGGGGGAGGCTCAGCTCTGCAGCCCTCTCCATTTAGCAGGAGGTAGGACCTGGGTCACACTGTGTACACTCCCACAAATTCATCAGTCATCAAGGACAAAACAAAACAAGGTTGGAGAAGGGCTCTGCTGGATGGCACTGAAAGGTGCTGGAAACCCCCCAGTAAGCAAGAGGGGACACAGTAAAATGCTTGAGACTACAACCAAGGGGTGAGGGACCTCTGATTTGACCCATTCTTCTGATGATGCGAAGTGCGTGCTCCTCAGGTCTGAAACAAGATTTACCCTTTCCACGTCACTGCAAGGTCCAGAAGATTTCTCCAGTGAATACCAGGAAGAAAGAGCCACTGCTCATTGGCCACAGACACATGAGAACTGTATCCCTGCCCCATGGCACTGCCCTGGCAGATCACTCATGTGCCCCATGGCCCCTCACAAAAAGCCTCTTTGTTTCTTGAGAGCTGAGTGTTGGATTTCACCAGCACCTCAACCCAAAATCTCTCTGACATGTTTTATTTCTTTTCCCTTAGAAGGCAGGACAAAAAAATCTGCAGTGTTTGCCCCTAGCTAGCTATCAAACAAATGCACAATTACATATTTGAAGTGGAGATGGTGAACATTAAGGCTATTCCAATTATAAAACCACCCTACTCTGTACTGAAACCTGTCATCACAAAAAAAAAGCCATATTTCAGTGTGATATTTTGTAAAATGGTAATACTGTGATAGAGATACGATTACTGCAAAGGCTGTATAATTGGATGATTTAGGATATGCAGGGCTTTTNAAAAACCCCCCTGACTCTTATGTAAACCTGTCATCACAAAAAAAAAGCCATATTTCAGTGTGATATTTTGTAAAATGGTAATACTGTGATAGAGATACGATTACTGCAAAGGCTGTATAATTGGATGATTTAGGATATGCAGGGCTTTTGAAATACTCTGGGCTTGTTCCTTTCTGTAAGATTGCTAACACTTTCTTTTAAGTCTTTCATTTTACATTAATGGATTAATTTTACAAAATCCCCTCTTATGCTAGTACTAGAAGGAAAGTCAGTTGGGCCAATTTGCTTTCTCTGTGCTGTTTGTTAATGTACATCCTTCCACATGTCTCTGCATTCATCTCCGCTCGAGCTGAAAAAATCTATTTTTTCTGTGGTATTTCCCGGAGATCTTTTCCTGCTCTCATTAATTTTTATTGCCTGGTCCAGACCACTCTCTGCTCTGCTAAACAACAGGCAAACAGAACAGAAGCCATGTTCCTAATAAAGTGGACAGCAAATTCTTCGAAAGGAAAAATAATAACCCCATGTAATTTTTTTTCCACTCTGTCCCTTACACAATCTGGCACTTAAGTTGCTGCTTTTAAATCACTAACTACATCAGCTGGAGGTTTTCTGTGTTCTGTCATCAGTCACATCTAGCTTTTTCCCTCCATCCCTTCTGCAAATTAATCCAGCATCCCCTGGGGTCAAGCCATTGTTCGAATCCCTCCTGTCAGCAGCCTGTGGAGGTCTTGGCTGGCTCAGCAGTGCAGACGCCGATCCCAGAGCCCGCCACCTCAGCCGGGACAGCTGCTCCGTGCCACGCCAGGCACAAAGGCACAGGGAATTCTGTCTCTTAGAGAGGCAGGATTAGGGCTTGCTCTCGTTCATCATTCAGGAGGGACAGAAGTACTTTTTGACTCCACTGCGTGCTGTAACCTGAAAGGGTTGTGCTCCCCCGTCACACACACCAAAAAGACCTCAGTTAATTGTTCTTCCCAATCTGCCAGCTCTAAGGGGAAATAGCTAGTGCCAATGAATAATAAATTGAGTATTTGCATATCTTCTTTTTTTTTCTTTTCTAATTTAAATATTTGATGTCATTTGCCAACTATGGATCTATTGCCCCTTTTTGAGATGATTTATACGCTGAGTAAATAACTGCATGGCTCACCTACAGGAGGTGGAAGCGCTGGCCTGCTGAACAGTGCCAATTTCAAAACCAATTATTTCCTTTCTCTTTTGATTAGAAGAAAAAGGTGGCAAAATCTGTTTGCTTTGCCTATTGCCTACCTGCTTTATTTGAGCCAAGTTATTTCCACCTTCCATCCCAGGCATCAGAGCTACTCAGTTTAATGGAAACCCTTCCCTCTGAGCTCACAGAAAGGACACAGCCACAGCTCCTGAGGAGCTCTTCTCCTTGGAAGTGTTGGAGACATGGTGACCACTGAGAGACTGGACTCACTTCAAGCTTCAAAGCACTGACTCTGTGACAGAGCCTCAGCATCCTCATGGGAAAAGTTATCCTGCAAAACTGACAGAAAAACCACTCTGGTCAATTTTTTGGTTTTAATCTGGATACCACTGAGGTGAAGCTCAGCTAAATAACATACAGGTTTGGCCTCAAGTAACTATGTAGAATAAGAAAAATTGTTCTCACTGGGATTTTTAGGTTTCAGGAGCTATTTCAGTGCTTTTACAAGATTTTCGGTATAATATTTGAGAGTAATTAATTTTCTAGTTTATCTGCAGAGTGCTTGAGTGGAGATAATTGTGTTTTACGGTAGTTGAGAGAATCCAGAAGGCAGTTCCATGTCAACTTTTCTGCTGAGGCAATCCAATCTTGCAGATTAAATACTGATAAACATACCAAAGATGCATAGTTCTTAATAAATGCTAAAGCTCATCATACTGTAAATGTAATTTTGGTGATGACCACTTTGCCACTAATTCAAAACACCTGTCATTGTGTTTGAAGTAGGCAAAGTGCTGAAAAGACAGTGCTGGAAGCTGCGCTCCTTTATTCAGAGACACCTTACAGAGACACAAGTGCAGCACCAGCTCCTGCAAACCAACTCATCTTTGTGTTTTCACATCTTATGGGAAAGGTTGTGGCTTTCAGAGCATGAAAAAATCTCTCCTTGCCCATCCCTGATGCCTCTGCCAAAATAGGGAGCAACAGAGTTCTTCTACAATACCTTCTTTTGCAAGAGGCTTCCTTGGCTGTGGTTGAATAACACACAGAATAACATCCATGATACCATGCCTCATTGTGACAGCTATGGATGAAAATTTACAACAGCAACCTTTACTCCTAACCTATGCACAGGAAGGTTCATTCACTGCTCTCTCATGCTTGGCCTCTCCAAAATCCTTCTGTTGGACATCCTGTATCGCCTGTCACCTTCCTTAATGATACAACTAATCTCTCTGTTCCTGTTTGTGATGTATCAGCCACCATATGCCTTTCATATTCTTGACCAACCCAAAAGTTAACTTGCCTAAGAAGACATGTCAAAGGACACATACCAAGAACCAGTGGGCTACAGCACCCACTTCCTCTGCTTCTCCTCCCACGCCAGATCAGCCGTGGGTTTGCCACGCTGCTCCGTGCCGCAGCACACCCTCATCACGGCCCTGGAAGGACTGCAGGGTGCTCTGGCAGGGTGGGCACAGCAGGGCTCCCCGTCTCACACTCACACTCACACCCCAGGGGCCCAGACTGCTGGGCTGGTGGAGCTCTGCACCTCTGCCCTCAGCCTGGGCAGTGCCACTGCACACAGCAGCAAAGAGCTCCAGAGGTTCATCGTTCGCGTGACCAGCGCTAATTGACTGCTTAATTAATCACCTCTCGCCGAGAAGCAGTCTTTCTCCCAGCAGAAAATGTTACTGATGTCAGATGGGGCTAGCACTGGCAGGGGTGCAGAAATCTATGCTTGAAGGAAGACATTATCAGAGCAGATCGTTTTCCCTTCTTCTATTTTAAATAATATATTATTCTTTAATTAGAATTTAGCAATCACAATACAAGTTGAAATACAAAGCAACAATTGTAGATTAATTTAAAGGCACATGATTAAAACAAATAATTTTGAAGATTGGTAACTTTGCAACCAATTTTGTGTTTCATAATTTCTGTTCTCCAATATTGTTTGCCAAAAACCAATTGGTAATTAATTAACCTTATATTATTCAGTCAAAACTAAAAGAACTTTGGACATTTGATTCTATCTGTTAACAACTCTATTCAGTGAAATAGCCAAAGCCCCACCTACATTTACATAACAAAATTTCTTGAGGACAGTTTCTGTCCCCAGTCTCTTGCAAAATGAGAATGAGTTGGAAGAAGCCAGATTTATCCTTAGGGACAAAGGAGGTCACCTCTGTCACATGAAACTGCTCCAGGATAGTGTGAAAAGATGCTGGTCATGTCTACTGGCCTTCACCCAGCCACGACCTCTCCAGAGGTGAACAATGATCCCCCAGCCTCTGCTGCAGAAAAACAATTCCCAATGAGCCATTATATTCTGTGCACTGAGGTGCAAAGCCAAAAAGCTCCATTGAAAAAAAAAGAAATCTGAGGTCAAACAGAAAAGGAGAAATAAGAACTCATGACAAAGAAAAGGATATGGCAACTGTGTCGCTTAGGGGACTTTGAAATATCAAATTAAAATATCTCTGGAACATAAGCAGGCAAGTGTAATACCAACCAAGGATAAAAAAGGCCTGAGCCATAAATCCAACAGACAAGACCTGGAAACCATCTGACCTTGTACTTACCTTTGCCTGCTAAAGCACCTGATGGACAACTCGAGGTGGCTGGAGGGCTCATGATGGAGCTGCTGGGCTGGAGATCTCCTACACAGCTCACCTCACACCTCTCCCCTTCACAGGGCTGGAGCTGCAGCCTCTCCAGCAGCACCTGAAGATGAGGATGCAGAGAGCCCCTGCCCACCCAGTCAGAAATTGCCTCTCATCCACATGGAGGACACTGGGAGTACTGGGGACCATGTAGAAGGCAAGGAGCCTGGTAATAGATCTATGCAGGAAAACAACTTTAAAAAGCCCTGTAGGATGGAAAGTCTTCCCAACAAAATGCTGGATGTCAGCTAATTAGCATTACAACTGGAATGTGCTTACAAATATGTCATATTTTTGTAGCACTCAGAAACCTCGGGAGCATTAGACAGTCCTCAGGACACTTTCCCTAAAATGCAGCCTACAAAAATATTCTAATTTTCCTCAACACACTGGAGAAAGAGATAAAAGCTTTATTAGTACTCAGGCATCACTCATAGGTCAGGGGGAACATATGGGCAACATGTTATTACAGTGTTTATGGGCATTTTTCACAGCAACATTGACCAGTATGGAACACAGGACACTGACCTAGGTGTGGACCTGGGATTATCCTGGAAGGCAGTTCCTACATCCATAAACAGTGACAACAACCCATTACTGAGACTCTCTCACAGATATCTGTTAATTATTTTATGACACACGAAGCCAAGAGAGAATAAATACCAGGGAAAGTGTTTCCCCAGTGGCAGTTTATGGCCCTGTATTACCCTTGGTACCTGCAGGCAGAGACAACCACTTTGCACTGACAACAACCAGAACCTGCAGGTAACAAGTCTTTGGGACTGCCATGAGCTAAAATGTAGTACAACCTCTCCAGTTTTCAAAGGTGATGGGATTTGGGGTGTCCTTTCTTGGTGCTCCTTTCTGCCTAAGAGGAAAACAACACCTCTTTCCAGTGTGGACATGGCACCTCAGTCATGCCCACATTGTGTTCCCACAGTCACTCTCAGGCAGGGCAGGGGGTGCTGCTGTCACAGAGGGTGTCAGAGCAGCTTGTGGGTCTGACCAGCACTAACCTCAGCTCATCCATTTGATGTGTTAGGTCTCAGTGTTCTCAACCTGTGTCCAGGGTACCACTCAGTGGCACCACAGTGCACCCACAGTGACACCCACACAGAGGGGAGTGCAAAATGGAAAGGGCAGACCCAGCCATCCCCCTGCACCCTCAACTCAGCTTAAGCACATCAAGGTAGACTTGGTGAAGATATTTTTTGGAGAAGATGGTTTTTGGAGAAGATGATTTTTGGAGAAGATGGTTATACGGAGACTTGGGACGTAAAGGAAAACCTGTAGCACTCTCTACATTGATCTGAGCAGCTGAATGTGACCTCACTGCTTCTGTGATGAAAACTCAGCATTATATGAATATAAAACAAAAGAAATACTGCTAAATCACTAAGAACAAGCATCAAACAAGTGCAGTTGGCTGAAAGTGAGATGCATTGGCTGCCAGTGAATTTTAGTTTGTGTCTGTGTATGCATATTATTGTGCTTTTGTGTATCAAGCATGCAAGGATATCTGAAGGCAGTATTTTAAGCAGAGGGAATAAGACATGCTCAAAAGTCAGACTTGGAAATAGGATTTAATTGTATTTTTCAACATATTTGATTATGTCATCATCAAAAGTCAAGGTTGGGGTGGTTTTGATTAGCTCACCTAAACTTTTTCTTCCATGTGATTCTGTATTTTAAGGACATATTAAGGAAGAACCATCATTAGCCAAAGTTTAGGCAATAGATATGATCTAATTATTTATTGAGTCAAAATACAGATTAAATTACATTGAGTAAGACATCTTTTCCAAGACTTGTTTTCTCTCACCCATGAAATGTGTACAAACACATTGTTGTGTGTCTCATCTCTGGAAGGAGATATACTTAATATTTCTCATGCAATTTTACCCCTTGGACAATGTCTATGTCACTATTTATATTATGATTTCTCTCCTGATTATTCCTTATTATTTCAGAGTTACCCTACTCTGCCTGTATGCATGTTTGGTAGCCACCCTTTTCAAGGGTATACAGATGATTAAAAGTTTATTTTCACAAAGTATGTGGAGTGGTTTTCTCTAAATACCAAAACAGTATTCAATTGGGAGAATTAAGCTTATGAAAGAGATGTTAAGGCAATGTCAAAGATCTTTTAGGAAGACGGAACTTCTATGCAATAACAACATGGTTGGATTAACTTTACAACAAAAGGAAATTAGACTGGATTTCTACAGAGTCAGTTTTGTTATTCTAGCTAACAATATGATTAACATTGAATGAATAGTAAAGGCCTCATTCATGCTTCACTTAGCCCAAATTAATGTGACTGATTACCCGGCCTCTCTGTACTGGCAGAAAGTCCCGTGTCTCCTGGGCTCATTTATCCAGAAAGTCTCACTTTTAAGGGAGTTGACTCCAGGTAGAAGGAAACAACAGCTGAAGCCTTTGCAGCTTTGAAGCCTTTAAAGCCTTTTGCACTTCATTGCCTTTTCCTCTGGACAACCAGCTCCACCTTCATGTTTAAGGGGGTAAAAGTCTACAGCCCCAAAGATCCAGTTGGGCTTCCTTGTGGACATGCAGGTTGACAGTAACTTCAGGAATTGTTCCTTTCTCAGGGAGGTTAATTTTTTTTCTTAAATAATTTTTTTCTTAAATTATTCCCATGCTCCACATTGCCAATGACTGGACCATCCTAGACAGAGGTTAATACTAGGCTTGGGATTAGCTGGTTGCCCTTGTTGAGGACCATCCCTGACTCCCCAAGGTGCCATGAATTAAAGCTGCTGCTAAACAACCCCCTTCTGCCAAGAACCTGAGGAACCTGAGAAGACCATATGGGCTGTGAAAATGACAATATGCACATCAAGCGCTGTTCGTGTTTGCGGTGAAAAAACAAGTCAGCACAGACTGACATCAATGTCAGCATGATGAAGGCTGCAGAAAAAAGTGAAAGCTGTAGATTTATTCTAAGAGGCAGGAAACCAGGCAGGAGCAGTTAACTCCCATCCCTCCTGCTGGCACTTCCCCATCACATCATTAATACTGGAGCAATCCACTACCTAAATGTAATCAACATGAGGAGCCTTGACTTTGCCTTCTCCTCATCCTTACCTAAGTACAACACAGATGAAAACTGGAGGCAGTGCAAACAGTCCACGAGCAAAAGCAGGCAATTGTCTCTCTGGGAGCTCACATACTCTATACATTATCCCTTGAAATACCTTCCACGTTCCACCAGAGGAGCCTGACTTTCACAATCACACAGAAGGCATCTGCAAGGCTGATGCCTTTTGTGGTTTCAAGGCCTGCTGGTGCTTGAATTCAGCACCAAAAAAGTCTTCAGCTGAATTTCTAGAACTGGTCTGAATGGGGAATGGAATCCTGGCTTTACCCTTATGCATGCATGGCTGACTCAAAGGGAATCCACTAAGGATGTAACGGCATTGCCAGGTGCTCACTGAGGTGTTGGCACTGACCAGTGGGGATTTTACCAGCCACCCTTCAACTTCTCTCTCTAACCACCAAAAAAATGACAATAGTCTCTTAAATGGCACTAATTCTCCTGCTGAACTGAGTGCAAGGTGGTGCAGTGCTGCATTAGGCGTGGTGCAGTGCTGCATTAGGGGCAAAGCAGAAGCAGCTGACCTGAGTGCGACCCGGAGGACACAAAACCAGAGCAAAAGCATTGAGTCAAGCCAGCTGCAGCTTATGTGGCTTCTGCTACTGGCAAGGTACTGGGAGAGCAGCACCTGGAGATGGCTTTTGGGAGCCAGAGGAATACAGGAAATGTGGGAAGAGGAGGACTGAAGGCTCTGATGGTCTGTGGGTGGGAGAGGAGGTTTCTCAGTGTGAACATCCAGAGGGAACTCTGACACACCTAGGGATGTCACACAATACTGTCATGTTAATTCCATTTTTAAAGGCTGTTAAAGAAGTTGAATGCTCTACATAGTTTAAGGAAGTTTTTCCAAGCTAGAGAACAGGGTATGGATCCTACCACTGGGGAAGTGAAGGCAGCAACTCCATTTTCGGTGGATTTGCTCAACAAGAGCACCTGAAAAAAACCCTAATTCTGGTACTAGTAATTAGGTAAATCACTTTTAATGCAATTCTTAACACTATAAGCTAGGTAAATCTTAACTGCTGTGTTACTTCAGACAGACAAAATCCAAACCCAATCTCATACCAAAGCTTGACATCAAACTGCTGACTGTGAGAACATGCACATCTTGAAGGCTTTTGATCTTACAGAATGAGTGACAGAAGCTTCTCCTTGCAACATGCTCCATACTGAAATGATCTGGCTGTGGTGGCATGACTCTGAACAATGGCATGTGCTGCAGACAGTTTGACTCACAAAAAACAGCTTTATTCATTCAAACAGGTCACTGGTTTGAGCAGTGGAAAGCACCGTTTTGGTCCATTTTCACAAACTGATATGAGGAGAACAGAAGGAATTACTGAAGGCCTTCTCTAAATCACATGCAGTTGTCACTACTGGCAGCTCCTGCATGACAGTGTCTGAGTCTCCTGAAGGTCTTCCTGGCATCTGCAATGCACATGTCACTGGCAACCAGAACCAAACCAAATCCCCCTTGAGTCCTCTAAGACAAACAAGAGAAGAATGGGAAAGATCCTAATATTCTTCCTGGCAAAACTCTATAGAGGCTTCATTTTTATCACCATCATGTAGACTATGTCTGCAAAAGTAAACAAAACAAAGAAAGGAAAAGAAAAGGTTTCTCCAAGAATATGCATGTTATTTTCATAGCAGAGTCATGCAAAGTCCTTGAGTCATGCAAAGGGCAAAGCTGTGATAAAGCTAGGTGGTATCACCCCATTTTTCAGCCCTACATGCTGTAAATACTTCATATCTACAGCAACATTTATGTGTACTCCCAAAAGCAAAAATAAAGAAATCATTACAGAAATGAGCACTCATACATATGTATCTATTTAACTCTTGACTGGAAAAATAAAAGGTTTGTACATTAAATTGGAAAGCCCTATTGTCTAGAATACACTCCCAGACTGAAAACAATTAAAAGAAAGCTTCATTTCAATAGACTGTATTGTCATAGTTTGTCCTTAGCTAAAAGCAAATCCATGTCTAATTTTAAAGATTTTTCATTGGGACATACATATGAGCAAGAGACAGGAAAGGTAATTGGACTTTGTTACTTTTTCTGGTGTTGCTTTTTTCACGGTAGTTAATTCATCTACAAACTTAACTCTTTGTACAAAAGATTTTGTAGAACTTACTGACTTGGTGCTTCTGAAGACTATCCTGACACAGCCAGTAACACAGAGCATTGTTTTGATTATGGTGGTGATGTTGAAAACCAGTAAGAGAACCATTCCCCTTCCTGAAAGAACACACAGCTTTTATGAACATTTCTAGGAAAACTAAAAATAGTAATATGGCATTCGAGAAGAATGCAGAATTCTTTCAGAATAATACTAAAGGACATTTAAAGCATGTTGAGATGCTGGAGCATGTCCAGAGAAGGACAACAAGGCTGGTGAAAGGTCTGGAGAACATGTCCTATGAGGGGACTGTGAGGGAGCTGGAGTTGTTTAGCCTGAAGAAGAGGAGGCTCAGGGAAGACCTTCTCACTCTCTACATCCACCTGACAGGAGGTTGTAGCTGGGTGAGAGTTGGTCTCTTCTCCCAGACAACCAAAACAGGACCAGAGGACACAGACTGCACCAGGGGAGGTTTAGATTGGACATCAGGAAGAAATTTTTCACAGAAAGGGTGACTGGGCACTGGAATGTGCTGCCCAGGGAGGTGGTGGAGTCACTGTCCCTAGAGGTGTTTAAGAAAAGACTGGATGTGGCACTCAGTGCCATGGTCTGGTTGACAAGGTGGTGTTAGGTCATAAGTTGGACTTGATGATCTCAAAGGTCTTTTCCAACCTCATTGATTCTGTAATTCTCTGGGTTAGGGAAGAACAAAGAAAGAACTCAAGTCCTGGCAAGACAAATATGATACCAGAATCCAGGGTAGGATACATATGGGATTAATTACACAACAGGACAAACATCTGCAATCATTGATGTTGATAAAACACTATATACACAAATACATCTGCACACTGCATTTCATGCCATCTTTTTTTAAATCTAGCAAGTTTCCCAGCTCAGTCACACACGTACCGTTTTCCAGGCTGGCTATTGCAAGGACAGAAGTCATTTACCCAAGGTAACTCTGCCAGGAAATCCCTCGGGGTGGATGAAAAGCAGGAGCTCTCCAGGGCTCCTGCCTGGAGCGCTCTGATCTCAGCCGCCTGTCCCCCTCGGCAACAGGCAGGTACTGCACACGGTGGCTCTGTGCCAGCCACGCTGCACGTCCCTGGCTCCTGGCAGAGAAAGCCTGTCACTCCCGGGAAGGAACACCTCCTCTGCATGCCAGGGGAACCAAACGAAATGACTCCTGGCAGGATGTGGAACAGGGGTTGCTCAAGCACAGCGGACCCGGGTATCAGTTTGCAGAGTCAGAGACTGAAAAACTGACGGGGCAAACACGGCTGGGAGGAGGAGGGACAGACAGATACAGAGAGATCTCCCCCCTTGCAAGCCAAATATACTGCTTTTGGCAAGAACATGATTAAGATTTAATTACTAGGTAAGAACAATCTTAGAATCCCCAAAGGAAAACCCTGCGTTGTTCACAGCAGGAATAAACCACCAAATTAATTTCTGTCAGCGCTTGCATAATCCAGGCTAAGGCAGAACTAACATTAGACTTAAAATTCCTTGTAGAGCAAATCTTTGCCTTATCCTGGAAGGGATTAAATATCTATGAACATGCTCAATTGTGGTATCACAAACAAATAGGTTTTCTGGTAAAATAAACATATGGAATAGGTTTTACTGAGCTTATTTCATAAACCAGACCAGGCAACAAACTCAGAAGGGCTGCACTGAACCCAACTGTGCAGCTTCACTCTCAGATGGACCGGGATGTCACACTGCCACATTCATGGCACATCGACTGCCAAGTGGGAACAGCTGGCTGCCATGATCAGCAAACTCTCTTCCCCAGAGTTTTTTTCTCCAGAAAGATGCAATGTACTGTGTTTTCCATGTTTTTACAGAGGACAGAACAGAGTAAGGCAAGTTTGTCAGCTAAACATTTGCTTGTCTAGCATCACATAACACTCAAACCAAAAACTTTCAACACTATTAAGAGACAGAGATTCCCTGTTGAGCTGCATGTGCCTTCCAAACTTGGGCAGCAGGGACACTGTTCCAGTGTTTCACCACCTTCATCATAAAGACCCTCTTCCTTACGTCTAATCTGAAACTCCTCTCTTTAGTTTAAAACCATTACGCCTTGTCCTGTCACTACAGGTCCTACCAAACAGTTTGTCTCCATCTAATGAGCCCTCTATCGGTATTGCAGAGCTGCAATAAGGTCTCCCTGGAGTTTGGAGCCTTCTTTTGCCCCAGCTGAACAACCCCAACTCTCTCAGCTTTCATTCCCTGTGACCAAGCCCAGTGCAGCTCCAAGAACCAGGCACATAGCCCTGCCAGGACTTGCAGGGGAGCCACGGGAGCTGGGCAATCCTAATGGCCCACAGTCCTGTGTCACAGATGACACTCCCCTCTGGAGACAAAATAGCCATGCCAGCCTGGGGGCTGCTCTGGACCAAAGCACCACAGCTATTTGTGAGACCAGTCTCGGACAGGACAGTGGCACCCCCCTCCCCAGGCACACACCAGGCTGCTCAGCAGCAGCTTGTCTAGCTGGAGCCTGCCATCTGCACCCTGTGTGTGCAAATATGCCCTGTGCAGCTGTGCAACCCCTCTGGATGTTTCACTGACCTATATTCCCACATGTACACCTCACAGAGCAGCACCACTGCTCTGCAAGCACCATTTCCTCCACACAGTTTGCCACTGTGCCCACCCATCACCTTGCAAACTGCAGAAAGGACCACTTCCAGCATGTCCTCAAGGCTCAGAGACAAGCACAGCTCTTTGGCTGAGAATTTAGGCATCACCTCAGCTCTGACACACTCACCAAAGAGGCTGGAGAGACGGAGCAGCACAGCACAGCTCACCAGATGTACAACTGTGTCTGAACAGCAGCAGGCCAGTATGTCAGGCACTGCAGGAGCTCACTAAGCAGGCCCATTAGCCAGAAAAATAGGGCACTCTGCCAATTAAATTATTAACCTCCAGGCGTATTTGCATTCATCGAACATCCTCAGCTTTTCCAGTTTTACTCCTTTTGCTACACTCAGTGACCCATACATGTCACAGCACTCTATGTGGCTAGGAAAACATTTTTATAACATTTTGTAAGTGAAGAATAGCAGAGACTGAGTCCTGCAGAATGTCATATGGTGAGTCAAGGGAAGAGTCTGGAGAAACACCTCCTGACTCACCATCCAGTGCTCTGTCCATCACATCACATTTCACTGTAGGGACATTGCTGTGTCTGCCACACACTGAAAAAGTTGTACAAGTACAAACAGAGCCACTAAGTATGAAAACTTAGAGCACGTGGGATTTTTACCAAAGTGAACAGCCTCTTTGTTTTCTGTTCAGCTTCTTACATGGATGAAGTTATATGCACCTTAAAGTCTCCGTAGGCCGTGCTTTAAAAAGTGCAAAGATTTTGCATTTCAAATCTGCAAAAATTGGGAAAAAAAAAAAAAGAAAGAAGAATTGTTCAACTTGCATGGTACTATTTCTCTCTTCATTCTTCTCTGAAGCAAGTGCATGCTTCCAATCAACGGCACTCTGGGCTCTGTTGCATGGGGCAAATTGCCCTGAAGTGCTATCAAAATGCACAGCAGCAGCACAGGCCCCAGAGGCATTATTAGATCCCCTGACTACATCTATTTGTAATTTGTACAAATTTTTGACTGTAGTTGCAGCTGAAAGAGTGACATTCTTTCATTCATAAGTTCAAACTAATTCATACTTTAAGCACGTCAAAACTTCTAAAAATCACTTAATCGTTTAAATCACAGCCACAGGTGGGTTTTTTCCCTGAGTTTGAACAGGGGAAGTACAGACTAAGCATGCTGTGGGAAGCTCTGCAATGCAGGAAACCCTTAAGTACAGCTCCCACTGGTTTTCAATGGGAATTATGCCCTTCAGGCCCACGAAGGCTTTTGAACACTTTCTCCACAATGCACCTCTTTCTTTGCAAGCTCCATGCAGAGCAGCACTGCCCTTTGGCAATGGGGAATGTCTGACTGCTCTCCCTATGCAATGCAAATAGAGAAGTGAAAGGGAGAGACAAAACTGACCTTACTTCAAATCACAGAGCAGAGTTGTCTGTATTAATCAGTTCAAAATAAGAATATCAAAGAGAGGTTTCCATAAGTTCATATATTTGACAGGGCTTTATGAAAGGCACAGGGAAGTAGAAACAACTTTTATATAGTCAGAACAAAAGCAGCAGACAAAACCAGGTGTTTAAAAGCATCCAACACTGCAGAGTTTCCCTTAATAAAGTCTGTTTTGATCATCATATTTTAATTTCACACGGCTGTTAGATGAACATCATCTTAGCCATATGCTCTAGCACCATCTAGCTTGTGCCTAAGGTACTTTCTCCTCAAGCAGGGAAATGGTTAATTGCGTCCCTTCCTTCAAGTATGACTGTCTGTGCTTCGGTTATTTTAGTTATTTTGACATTTTAATCCAAATGAAAGCAAAGGTAGTGAGTACAAAGCAGCCCCACATGCTAAAGAGGCCCCTTCATGGATCAATTCCTTCAGCCGTATCCTTTTCCATCTGTCAGTTTCTCTGTTCCCTCTTTTCCATGCCTGAAGCCTGCCAAAGATACATATGTGTGTTAAATATTTCTAAAGTTTACACTACAAATTTTGTTTGCCTGAACAAGGTTCCTTAGAGGAACTCATTAAGAAAAACAACAAAGAATAGGTCAAAACAGCACCACACCAATTCTTATTACAAAGGAAAAAGCACCAACAACATGAAAACAGAAGAGTTGCTGTTCATCACAGGCAAGGCTAATGGTCAGTATTGGGAATAGCTTTGCTCATGGAGGATTGAGGTGGCTCCCAGTGGCCCTCGTGTCCCTCAGAAGCCACCTTGATGCTCAGAGCTCTGATGCAGGCAATGCAAGTGAGAAGAAAACATCCAATGTACCACTCAGTGCTGTGGGAACTGATGTTTAATCTGGATCACCCAGAAAATTATACATGATTCCATTCAATACTTGAGCTGACATAAACTGTTCTGCCCAGATTCCCCAAACTGAAATTCACACTTACAGAAACTCTGATAAGGAATACCATTACCCTGCAGCAGATGTCAGAAGACCTCTCCTAAGGAGTCAAGAGGGTTGTTGTTCTTTCCCTAAACCTCCATGGAAATGTCAGGAGAGTTTTTATGAGTTATGAGGCCTCTCTAGTTACACTGCTACAGGGCTCCTCAGCAGTATTTGTAGAGACCTCGCTAATATTTTTGGAGTGGGCTTCTAGGTGGCTTGCCCACTTCTCCCTGGAAAGCCCCAGGTGGCTGAAGCCTCACTCTCATCTCACAGCAGAGGTTTACACTGCAGCAGTGTAGCAGAGGATGAGGCTGGCAGACAAGTGTGAGCAGTGCCACCGGGGGAGGTCACACTGAGCCAGTGCTCGTGTTATCTCCCTCCTGAGCGAGAGCAGACAGGTCCTAATGCACGGTGTCTGCTCTGGCAGCCCCGGGGAGCAGTCTCAGCTCCTCCACTGCAAAGGACTTTGGCAAAAAGCAGCTGAGGGTATCGTTGCCATTTTTGCTGAGCCAAAACTTTAGGGAGGAACTCAGCTGATTTGTTTTCCTGTCAGCAGCTTCATGACTAAATTAGCTAGCGAGTTACAAAGAGGTGATGCCCAAAGCACAGCAATGCAGCGAGCCTGGTCACAAGCAGGTGTACCTAGAGACCAAGCAAGTCCCATCCCTCTGCCAAAGCTGCAGTATAGCTTTATGTGTTTCTGTGAAAAGCCCTTAGGGCTGTCAGTCGGGAGCTTTCAACTTAATTTTGCAAACATGGTAAGTCTCCAAGACTTGAGCCTTTCTAATACACGGCAATGAAAAACAGAGGCACCGGGCTCAGCAGGGACATTGCCCTTCAGAGGGATTTAGAGATCCCCAGCTCAGCACTGCGCCAGGACAAACCATTTTCAAACCCCGCATTTTCCTGCCTGCAGGTTACAATATGCTCACAGAGGCAGAAAGCTCATTACCGGCCCTAATCTAAAGGCCATCCTCCCTGACTCGGTGTCCGCACGACATTCCCGTGCCACCGTTTTCCTGCACGGGGGCCGCGTCCCGGGGAGCGCTCCCGCCCCGGGAGCTGCCGGGGCACAGGGACAGAGCGCGGGCACAGGCACAGAGCGCGGGCACAGGGACAGAGAGGGGGCACAGGGACAGAGAGGGGGCACAGGCACAGAGAGGGGGCACAGGCACAGAGAGGGGGCACAGGGACAGAGAGGGGGCACAGGGACAGAGCGC
>VZRX01003747.1:202361-260894 GCA_013398075.1 Notiomystis cincta
ATTTCAAAATATTACTAATTCGGAGGGAAGGGGGGTTTACATTTCTCATTCCAAGGGAGACTCCTGCCTTTCTTGGTAAATACCTGTCCAAACCGCGACAGTGTTGAATTATGCAAAACCAAATCTGACTCATCAACCCCAAAGTTAAACATTCTGATAGTGATGTGAAGGTGTGGCAGATAAAGTATCCTTATCTAAAGATGCTGAGCTGGCACAGCTGACCTGGAGACATATGACTGACAGTGAACCACTTTATATTATAAAAGTACCTTTTATATATATACCATAAAAGTGCCTCCTTCAAATGGCAGGGGTTTTAGCATACTCCTTCTTGGAGCTTGTGTGGAGATTCCTCCCTTGGGTGGGGATGCCTCTTAAGGTGAGCTAAAGATGTTTACCCACAATCATTGGTATGAGTGAGTAACATTGATCTCTACTCAATAATTGTTTCTTTTTTGATAGCTTTAATATCATTGCTTTGATATATTACATTATCATATGTTATGCTAGTCGTGTTAGCTTCTATATTGTGTAGTAATTCTGATTAAGATCTTTTTGTCTAATCATTTATCATAAGAAATCATTCATTTTTATACATCTGGCTTGCCATCCTTAATTCTGCATGACAAAATTGTACAAAGGTTCAATCACACGTGTATAATTCCTTAGACTTAAACTAAGACTTTGACCAAGTCTAGGGCTAAGACTGGATCCAAACACACCTAGACTCCTCTCTGAGGAGTTTAGAAAGCCAGAGGTCATTCTGCACCTTGTGATTCAATGGGAGAGCTTCTCTAATAAACTTTGAAGCTCCTACTCCACCCTAGACAACATCATATACTCCATTACTTCATACCTTTTTAGAAACAGTTTCTGGAAATGCAGAGCTATGGTCATTATCAAACACTTTATTTTTCTACTTTTTTTAATTTTAAAGTGAAAAAAACACAAGAAAGTCTTATCAAGAGGTTTAAAAAATATCCAGGGTTATTTTCAAGTCTCTTTTTCATCTCAAGTATTTCCTCATCTTTTCCCCAAAGAAAGGAATGTTTGGCAACATTTAGTTACACTGCCGATAAAAGTAGAAGTAGTAATCAGTAAAAAGCATTCCAGCAAAGTAAGGGTCTGTGGAGCAGCCAGCAAAACCCTGCAAAAGGAAAATAAAGGAGACTCATATGGGAACTTCTTTCAGTTCAAATGCTGTTTGTCTTGTGCCCTGCTGTCGTTTGAAAAGCCTTACCGGCACAGCCACGCGGAAGAAGTATGCGCTGTCGCACAGCTTGGCCACAGGGAGAGCCCAAACGTGCTGGCGTCCCTAGGAGAGAGAGCAGAGACAGAACAGATAACCCCATTTCATGGGGAACTGGAGAGGAGGATGGGCTCTGGAAAGATTTAATTGACAAATGCAGTGCAAAGTAGTTAAGGTACCAAGCCTTGATATCTATAGTCAAAGTATTTGAAGAGCAAGTGCTGAATTTAAACCCTGCAAATGTGAGTTTACTCTGACCAGCTCCACATGGGAACTGGCAGGCATCTGACTCCCAGTGACACTCAGCTGGCTCTGAATAACTGGATTCCCTCACTTGTTTTCTAAGCAAATCCCCCAGTAATTAGGGATTGCTCCTGATGTGCCAAGAGGCCTGAGAGCTTTAAGTTGTAATACTCGCACATGGCAGCTCTGCTGGTTTTGGGACAGCAACTTCAGCAGTGCTCAGAAGACAGAAGAGTTCCTCTACACATTCTAAAGATATGGGTAATGTCTTCACTCAGTACTTCAAAAACAGATACCTGCAATGATGAATGCTATTTTTTATTACAGTGTTCTGCCATGTACAAGTGAAACAACATATTTATTGTACCTGAAATGTTAATGCTACAATAAATAAAACAAAATTCAAACCTCTCCTCTTTTACCTAATAATCCATGATAACTTTTGTTTCTAGTGCCTCACTCCTTCATCTTTCTCCCCTCACTTCACTTTCTGACACATCCTGTCTGCTGGAGATGATATGTTCCTGTGACAAAACTTATGTGGGAATCCAAATGATTGCTGTTCTGCTTTTTGGTAGGGAATAAGCCTTCCAATCCCTAGAAAAATCCTCTTGAAAGAAACTTCTTCAACTAGGCAGCATTTCTATTCTGAGTCACATCAAATCTGAATGCTCACTGCTGCTGGAGGCCAGTTAGCTTTAGTCTTTTGAAGTGGATTTCAGGTTGACACAGGAAATCTCTATGACCAGTTTTGTCAGTAAGCTTCAAGGACATTTCCACATTGTGAAACTCTCTATGTCTGACTTAATTTCAGTTCTGTTCAAATTACAGCAGACAGGTCAAAACTTGGAAAATTTGGGCTTTCGGGTAACTTTGCCACAGTTACAGAGTAGTCTGAGACTTCTTACAAAGACATTTGAAAAGCTGAGCAAAAAGTCAGCTTAAGAATGGAGGTATATCAAGTGCTCTGATTTGACTAAGTACAAAAAAAATCTATATCAATTAAAAACATGTTCTGTATGGGAGCACAGATCAGAATTTTGATGAAGTTTCTGAAATTACTTCCAAATTCAGGGATGTTTCTCCTACAATGTGTTCAGAAATCCTATTATCACTGCTTCTACATTTCCTACTGTTTTAGCCAGAATAAACATTTCCAAACATTGACAAATGGGGGCCCTGTATATCTAGGGACTGTGAAGAGAGTTTAAAGCCTTCATCAATTTACTGGAGATGCTTAAAGATTTGCAAGACCTGGACAATAAATATTTTTTTACTGGGAAAAGCTAACATGTTTTAATAGCTTTTATTCCCACTGAGACAATCCATAGAATGACATGTAAACAACTTTTGCTTTTAAAATGAAGAATTTTCCCTGGAGGGATTTATTGGTAAACTCCTGTTCACACAGAAATGAAGCAGAATACTACCACTGTTACCAGCAAATTCTAGACTTTAAAACTGGAATTCATTATCTGTAAGATAATAATGGAAACTGTAAAGTAGATGAGAGTTTGGAGGACTCTGTCTCCTAAAGCTCTGAGTGATAAGTTATTCCCATTTCTCAAGTATCTCTGGAGTTATAATGAGTTGTAGTGATGATTTAGGCTGAAGCAGAATCAATCTGTCCTTGCAGAGAATCATTGAGTAGATTTTAATAAAAGTCAGCAGAAAACTGACTCCAACAACAAGATTGCATCAGGCCAAAGCCATGAATGACAGACTCAAAGCACCACTGGATTTCTAGTACTTCAAGAAAGATCAGAATTTTGCAGCCATTAGTTTTATAAAAATGATCCCCAAAAGCCAGAGTATTGCTACAAAAATCTTACCTGTGTCGTTTCTTGGAAATCATTCCTACTGTTTTGGCTTGAAGAATAATGGGAGCAATAATTTCCAAATGTGACTTTGCAGAGAAATATAATTAATGGTTCTGTGGTGCTTCAAGAAATAGAGAAAAATAAGGATAAATTACTTTATTAAAAATAAAATCAGTTGCCCTCAAACCACAAACCGATATTCAAAATAAAGTCATACTCAGTGAAACTCTGAAAATGATTTATTAATCCCTACATGGGAGGGCTGTACTACTGGATTATAATGGCATACATTTAAAAGACAAATTTTCAGTGGCTGTATAAAGCAAGCAGACACTTCAGGAGTATTGCTATATTTCATCTGATCTGAAAAATGCAGATGTTTACAGGGATAACATTGCACCACTTCCTACTGGATGAGTCCTTTGTTGGAGACAGGAGTCATAAACTGTCATCAAGCAGATTGTTTGGAATCTGTCCTGGCTATTGCTGGCCTTCCTCAGAACAAAAGTCCAAAAGAAAGGACTTGCTCCCTCTGGGAGAACACAGTGGAGGTGGGCTTTTGAGGACAAAATACCTGCTGAGAAGAGTAAGTCTGCTACTTTTCCCTGCTGTAAGTCACAATTTTATGCAATACCAGGAGTTCCTGCACAAGAATCCCCCCTTTTACAGGGCTTGGCACAAGAGGCCCAAAGAAAGTGCTCTCTGGAGTTACTCATGTTATTATGTTCCTATTAATGTTTCTCCTCAACAAAAACAAAATCAGATCTCTAGGCCAGAGCCCACAATCCTGCCAATACACACATACATGTCTGCTCAAATTATTATCAGGATAGAAGCTTAAGACTTCTGGATTTCAATACCTGCAACATCAGGTGAAATTTTCCTTGAGATGAGAAAGGTATTGGGCCTATGCTACAGCAAGGAATCTACCCAAAAGATCTACATTAACAATTTAGTTCTGCATAGATTTTTTTCCCCACTCCTCTGAATAGGATAAATTTGTGTAACAATAGACATCAGGCAAGAATTTCTATCAAATAATGCACCGCTGTTGTATTTTGCATGTATTCCTTTTAATTGTACTTACTTTATTTCCAGTGAGATTTCTACATCCATGGGTGTGTATTTGTTAATAGGAATAGCATAGCTGTAATTTCCGGAGCTGAAAAAGCACATAGCACTCTGAGACAGACAGTATCTTTGCCAAAACATGGAAATTGCATTTAAATTTAAACAGAAAAAAATATTAAAAGGTATCAAAGACTACTGCATGCTAGAGGAAACAACTCTGAGCAGGAGCCAGCCTGGCAGCCTGGCCACATTAATGGTGTTTTGTTCCACCACAGCAGAATAAAACAATTCACCTACCTGCACTGCAGATCTTTACTACAATAGCTATTGTCAATGCTTTGCTGAGTTTCCAAAATCTGAATGGAACTGATTGTTGTATCAATCCCTAAAAATATTAAAAATAACGGATTATTTCATAAATCTTGGATAAGAACATTATAAAACTGCAGTTAGTCTACTCCCTTGATTGGCACTACAGGACTTGCTGCAGGTCTTAATTAGGACTCAGTTAAAAGCATCCAGTTGATTACCTTCATTCTGCCATTGGAGGTAAGATCCTTGTTCAGTTTGCAAGGACAAATATCCTGGGAATCTAACATTGTACCATTTTCTTCTGTGCAGATGTTGAAGGCTACTTTAATGGCAGCCCAAGTAAAACTCAAGTGTGTCAATAGTCATTTTAATGTACTAGAAGTCATTCAAGTGACCATTAACTTGAAAAACCTTATCTCTGTTGAGAGAAATAATCTGGAATGCAACAAAACTTGTTTCTAATTCTCTGTGGAAGAAAACTACTCAACTTGAATGAATATTATAATTTCTTCATATAATGTTGCCTTGATCTTGCAAGAATTTTTGTTTTGCAAGAGTTTTGTAATGTTCTACATACATATGATGAGTATAGCCATGATAATGCTGTTTTTCATTAGGCAAATTAGCCCTGTGAAGAGTTAGGCAGCAAGAACCAAGGTGCTAACACAGCAGTTCAGCTTCTGCCTTCACAACTGGCCTAGGAATTGCTGCACTGAGCTGCATCCTGAAAGGCTTATTTTTTCTGTATCCATCCACAGCATCCAATCAGGGCCACAGTTAGAACCTGCAGCATCTCAGGCTCCTTAACCAGACCATTTCAGTCTGCACTGTGGCAGCCCCTTAAACAATGAAGAGGTTTAATCCCTTTGAGTGGAACTAGGCTGATGCTGCCAATGGTTTGGGAAAGGCCTGGGTGATCTAAAATCATAGAATTATAGAAAATCCTGAGCTGGAAGGGATCCACAAGATCATGGAGTCCAACTCTTAGCCCTGCCCAGGACAGCATGCGTCTGAGAGTGCTGTCCAAATACTCCCTAACTCTGGCAAGCCTTGGTGTCATGGCCACTTCTCTGCTGCCTGACCAGCCTCAGTGGGATGAACCTTTTCCTCCCATCCAGCCTAAACCTGCCCTGACACCACTTCCTGCTGTTCCCTTGGGTCCTGTCACTGATCAGAGCCTGCCCCTCATGAGGAAGCTGTGGCCACCAGGAGGTCTCCCCTCAGCATCCTCTTCTCGTGGCTGAACAAACCAAGTGATCTCAGCTGCTCCTCATAGAGCTTCCTCTGCAGACCCTTCACCAAGGCTTATCTTACAGTGTGGGGCAGAAAGCACAAGGAGGACTTGGTTCAGCAGGCCCAAGCTGTGCACACTGGGTTTGTGTTTCTCTTCCTCTGGTCTACAGCAACCATTCCCTACTTTGCAGAGAAACTTGATGAGTATAGGGTGACCTGTTCTCTGATTATAAAATCTCTGTGTGGTAGTATATACTTAATTTTCAGTTTGCAAATATCTACAAGTGAAATTGAGGGAAATTGAGCATGTTCATCTCAGAAATGGCACAGGAGAACATTTCCCTATGACACAGCATCCCATTACAACATGTAACATAGTGATGCCTCAGAGGATCTTGTCTGAGCTGTGTGTACCCATGCAAAAAAAAAAATAAAATCAGAAGGGGAATGATTTTTCCCAGCTCATCCCACTGGGGCACATCCAGGCAACAAGCAGAACCTGTGTTCTATTCCTCACCTGCTTTAAGTGCATGGTCTAGATGTCTAAGTCTAGATGCTTTATCATCCAAATATTGTCGAGTCTTTAATCAAATATTTATTTAAAAAAATACAAAAACAAGCCTTAAAACAGAGGATCCACATAGACCAAAAAGACACAAGGCATAATCCTGCTCATACTGAATGAATGCCAGAGCATGCTGTTATAACATATGTAGTCAGCAGATACTCATCTTTACATAGCAGAATCAATATTTTCAGCCCAGACTGGCTCTGACAGTAGTGCACAGTCACTAAAAGGGGAACCTGGAATCAAGCCAAACTTCCTGTGTCAAGGAACTTCATTTCATCTCCTCTGAAGAAGGCAGTGGCAGGATCTGAAGGCAGAGATGGCCCCTTTCAGCAGCTGACATTTTAATTCCTTAGGTGAGAAGAGGCAAACCCCAAACACTTCCTTCACACTGTACATCATGAGTTTCCTGCACACAAATATCACACTCCTATCCTTAAGTACAAGATTTCAGCCCCTGCCAAAGAAAGTGCCACTTGTAATTTTTTTTTGTGTCTGAAGCCAAGCCTAGAAAGAGCAGTCAGAATGTCTATAAAAACCTAATGAAGATATAAGAATAAACTGAAAATTACAGCGAACCACAGGTTTCCTGTAGTTCACAGGAACTAGACTCACAAGTGCTAATTCTCCATAATGATGAATTATAACTGAAACTTCTCTAAATTCCAGAGGCAGAATTCCAAGCCTAAAAGTAGATCTTGAAAGTTATACAAGTAAACATTTTAATTTTTTTTTAATTTAAATATGGGACTTACAGTCATTTCCAAGATCGGGTCTTCCACCAGGTTTTTTGACTGGATCTCGTTTTGGCAACATGCCACTTTTGTTTCCTGTGGAAGGATGAATGTACAAATATCCCCCAAATTAGCCTTGCACAATTGTAACAGCCAAGTATGAATACAAAACCAGAAGATATATTGTTAATTATCTCTTGAATGAAGACATGCATAACCACAAGAGAAATCTTTAACACAAAGCATCTCCATTCAGAAGAAGACATACACAATAAGTTTGCACACAACAAGAAACAAGTTTTTTAAATCTACAGGATATTGAAAACATTTCCAAAACATAGCCTAATAGAAAAGACTCCATCACACACAGAGAACATCACCAATTTCTCTAACAGAGGGTCAAAGTGAAAGCCACTATGCAGCCAGGCACTTCATAAAGCCACATCTTTCTTATTAGTGAGAAAATGGCAATAGGAATTATAGGCATCTGGCATGCAAATATGGGCTGGGGAACAACTTTGATTTTTGAATGTGAAATGTTAAGATATTGAGGACTGAGCCAGTACTTCAGAGAGAGGGTGCACAACCAAATTAAAAAAGCTAATACATGGCTCTAACAACAGGATCACCATGTTCACTGAGGTCACCTTTGTAACTTCAAACATTGAACTAGGCTGGGTAACAAAATCTGATGTCTTCTTTTTTTAAGTGTTATTCTATTAATTTTCTCTACACTTGCCTAGAAAAGTGAACTTTAAAGGTCTTTTGAATAGTCATCAGATAGTACAACCTGGGGAAGGTAAATAGCCCCTCAAGCCCATGGGAAATGGTCTAATGCTGTTCCTGTGCTTCTACCCAAATTGCCATCTAAGAATCTGTTCAGAGACATGTGATCAGTAAACTGGCACTGGGAAATCTGATCTTGCCTAAACTAACATGCTTCATCAAATACCATTTCTAGAACATCAAAATACTCCATTTCCAGGCTTTCCAAAGGAAACTATCTGATTTCAGAATGACTGTTTATCATGATAGGAAGGAAGGACCAAAATGCATTATTACTGAGATTGAAACAAGACAGTTGGATTGACCTTATTGTTTTCTTATTCATTCCAGATTGGGATGTCATGTCAGTATTGGGAAATAAGAAAATCCAGACTTTTCTCATGTTAGTAGGAGACCAAGAGCATGGAGCAACATTAACAACTGGAATCCAATGGCTCAGAAGCGATGCAATACAAAATCATCTTTGGGATTTTAATCTGTCTTGTGGTTTTTTCATAAACCTCTCACACTGCTGCCAGCTATTCCTTGATTCCATTTCCTATTTACTAGCCCATCATACAGATCTACAGGTTCTGCCAGCTTTGGTGGTAACTGCTGCATTCATCTGCTGTCCCATTTCACAGTACTGTTCCACACACACAGAAAAATGGCTACTGAGCACATGCAATCACTTACACATGTACAGTCTTCTTGGGGCAGATCTAACAAAAGCCTGTTCATTCTCTCATTCCTCCCTTTAATTCACAAACTAATTACCAAACCTTCATTTTCTCCTGATTTCTCTGAATAGTCCAGATATGCTAGCAATGCATCAAACACTGTAATTTTGTACTTTCATTGACAGAGAACTATTCTGTAGAAAACCTATATCCCCTAGTAGAGGTAAAAGATTGCTCTATGTGGATAAAATAGTTAAGCCCATGTAAGAGTTGATGGGAATATTTATTAAAAACTTGGAATTATTAAACACTTAAAACTGTGATTCTTTTGCAGATGGTGGAAGAAAGCATTAAGAAGTATCAGACTTTTGTACAAAAACCAGGATAAAGAC
The DNA here is from genome assembly GCA_013398075.1 of Notiomystis cincta. Classification (NCBI taxonomy): domain Eukaryota; kingdom Metazoa; phylum Chordata; class Aves; order Passeriformes; family Notiomystidae; genus Notiomystis; species Notiomystis cincta. The sequence continues at coordinate 211,429 of VZRX01003747.1, forward strand.
ACATTTACTTCACTGAGATTTCAACTATTTAAACTGACTCCGTAACCAGTATAGAACTTTATTTTCACTTGGGTTTTTAGTTATCATAAAATTACTATTTCTTCATCCTTTAAGCTGTTGCAATTAAATTTTGAATACAAGGTGCCAATTGAGAACACCAAGAAGTACCACAAAGCACCACAGCAATCTTCAATAAATTGTGAATAAAATTCCACTCTTTCACATATAGTAACACTGAGGGCTTTCTCAATTGGTGTGTGAAGATCCAATTCAATAACAAATATAGAACTACAAGCATGACAAGAATGTCATGAGGAAAACCATAATCTTCAGATAAGATTAAGAAAAACTCATCTAATAAATGTACTATCTCTTTTTTTTCCCTCAAACACTCTATGGTTTTAATTCAAGTGAGTCATAATATTCTGCGAGCAGCGTGGGAAAAATCTGCTGATAATTTCTCATGGTGGTGGTCCTTTACCATGCATCTGTTAACAACCCTCTGAAGGCAATAAATGGGAGTGCATGAGGCTGACTAAAATCCAGCAGGAGCCCTCACCAACCTTTGTTGTGAGGGGAGAGACACTGGGGAGAAACAACCCTGTAAAAGGAAGCAAGGACAGCTCTTGCTTATTGGTGATACTTAACATTAAGGGGAGAGCAATGAGCACTAATGGCATGGAAGCAGAGAGAAGAAAAGGCCCAAATGCTGAAGGGTGTTCACATTCCTCAGTTCCCCTGAAAACAGTGGAAGTTCAAAAGCCTAAAAACTCCAGAAAAATCAGTTAAAAGAAAGTGTGAGGAAACAAGGTCACATTAAGCTAGATGACATAAAGATGTGCTGAGGTTTTGTTTAATAAATTTTCTCTTGCTTATGAATGCTTTTGTTTCTACTTGAACTTTCCTAACAGCCTTTTCATCAACAAATCTGGGATGTAAAGGATGAGGAGCTACAATGGATGCACTCCTTAGTATTCTGCACCCACTGAGTTCAGATATTGCCTTGTGGAAACAACAAAAGGTCTGTACTAACTCCTAAATCAGTATTTAATTCAATTGCAATTTCAAACAGTTCTACCTTTCCATGAATCAGACTAATCAGCAGATTCTAAAGTATCCACTTTTTATCTTGATTATTCCCCACGTTTAACTCTTAGCTTTTTGTTCTAAAAACATTTTCCTTTTCATTTATCTTGGCTACAGCTACATTAAACAGCTTTTTGGTTTTCCTTCTGTTTGGATTTCATATTTGCATTGTTACCTTCCATTTGGGGATATATTCAGGTTCATTAAACACTTGCAGAACTGAAATCTTTCAGTAGCTTGTGTACTGTGCTGATTTTTCACTCTTGGATCCACACTTAATGCTATTTGGAGCATAAGACCTTGAGAAGGTAATGCTTCGTGTTTATTCTTATCTTCTATTTCCACCTAATATCAGAAGCAGCCAGCTGGGGATAGAAGGTTTTCATATTTCATTTCATCCATCTGAAATTCCCTCATTTACAAATGAGATTAATGTCGTCTTAATTAATCAACACTTTCCAGGCTTCAGAGCAATACAAATCACTCAGGTATGACCTCTTGAAAGCAGTGTATTGAGCTCTCTCTGCCACAGGGCCTACTGCAGCAATGATCCCAAGGATCACAAGGACACACAGCAGGGTACAGAATGGCCAGGGGGGGAGTGTGCACTGAGGACAGCTCACACTGAGAGCGCTGATCCCAAGGATCACAAGGACTCACAGCAGGGTACAGAATGGCCAGGGGGGGAGTGTGCACTGAGGACAGCTCACACTGAGAGCGCTGATCCCAAGGATCACAAGGACTCACAGCAGGGTACAGAATGGCCAGGGGGGGAGTGTGCACTGAGGACAGCTCACACTGAGAGCGCTGATCCCAAGGATCACAAGGACTCACAGCAGGGTACAGAATGGCCAGGGGGGGAGTGTGCACTGAGGACAGCTCACACTGAGAGCGCTGATCCCAAGGATCACAAGGACTCACAGCAGGGTACAGAATGGCCAGGGGGGGAGTGTGCACTGAGGACAGCTCACACTGAGAGCGCTGATCCCAAGGATCACAAGGACTCACAGCAGGGTACAGAATGGCCAGGGGGGGAGTGTGCACTGAGGACAGCTCACACTGAGAGCGCTGATCCCAAGGATCACAAGGACTCACAGCAGGGTACAGAATGGCCAGGGGGGGAGTGTGCACTGAGGACAGCTCACACTGAGAGCGCTGATCCCAAGGATCACAAGGACTCACAGCAGGGTACAGAATGGCCAGGGGGGGAGTGTGCACTGAGGACAGCTCACACTGAGAGCGCTGATCCCAAGGATCACAAGGACTCACAGCAGGGTACAGAATGGCCAGGGGGGGAGTGTGCACTGAGGACAGCTCACACTGAGAGCGCTGATCCCAAGGATCACAAGGACTCACAGCAGGGTACAGAATGGCCAGGGGGGGAGTGTGCACTGAGGACAGCTCACACTGAGAGCGCTGATCCCAAGGATCACAAGGACTCACAGCAGGGTACAGAATGGCCAGGGGGGTGAGTGTGCACTCAGGACAGTTCACACTGAGAGTGTCACAGCAGTTGGTAATGCCTGCCCTGGTAATGCCCACAGCTGTACTTCAGAGGCTGAACTGCAGCCATCCCCACTTCCACTTCACTTTGTCGACTGTGCTGCAAGAGTTGTTCCCAAGGCCAAGACAGGAAGAGTATGAACACTGGTTTAGTAATATGAACACTCACTTCCAGACACTGGCAGTGTTAAGGATTGGGAAAGAGGAATACAGATTCCCACAACTTATCTATACCTTTATGCATTAACCCTTATAAATATTATAAAAGTTGTAAACAACACATCTTCTCATACACTACACATATAACATCTGGCAGATAGTATCAGTGAAAGAATTCATTCCAGTAAAAGTATTTTATCTTATAGAGCTCTGCCTTCAAATAATACTACTCAAAACCCCTGCCTGAACAATCAGAGTTTTAGCTGTAGGTTTTATGTTTCCAGGCAGTTGGAATTCTTTCTCTGCCCATGGAAAAGATGTAGTATCACCACATTGTGACACAATTCAGTTTTTTGGGTTTTTTACATCTGTTAATTCATTCTCTTCTACCCCTAATCAACTCCCACCCAACTGTAGCCAAAGGTTAATTAAAGGGATTAATGGCTTTCCAGCTCACATCAAATAATTTACCAAGAATGGCCAGGAAGAACAGTAGCACCTGACAAAACATCTTAGGGCCCTAAATTCTTAAGGGTAACCAGGCCAGATTTTTCAAAAACATATTGACTGTGGTGATGATTAGTCATATCAAGATTTTTTAAAGCCTCTGGACTAAGCTCTTTTGTAGAAAGCTAACTACCTTTAAAGATTCTTGCCCCTTCCCCCACACTTTCCATACAGTCTCTGCTCAAATGATAAATAATTAATTTTTTAACTTACGTTTTTCCTTTGCATTGTTTTTTTCATAACTTAGAGGTTTGAGTTTTGGTTGATGGATTGGACAACAATAGACCTTGTCACAAGGCAAAATGTCACAGAAGTTCACTTCAGGGACCTTGCTGATGGGCTCTGTGCTCTGAGAAACTGTGCTTTCCCTCTGCAATGCTAAAGCAAAAAAAAATAATATAATTCTCCCAAATGCTGTGTACTGGCATTTTATAATTATGTGTATGCAGACCAGCAGAGATACAGTACCTGGTGTGGTGGTAGAGGGAGAGACTACAACAGAACTTGAGGTACTGCTGATGAAGAAAAACACTTCATTAAGAAATGGACATTAGAGTTGAGGACCAAAACTAATTGATCCACAATCTATTACTGATTCTACTAATTTGAATTCACCAATGGTAATTTGACTACTTGCCTGTAAACTGGATGTTTTTCGAAACGTGGGTCATGAATGGTAAGTAAATACAGGCTCCATATTGTCAAAGCACTGTAGAAAGAGAATGATTCTGTAGATTTACATCCATCTTTTATGCACACAATAGGAATAATACCTTGACAGCACTGTGTCCAAATGCAGTCATGCAAGTGTTAACTATTTGATCACTTTCCCTTTAGTGGGAAAAATTTCCTCTGAATTTAATGGGGTTTATGTCAGATCCTTGTATACAGTACTGTGCTCATATGTTTGTATTCACCACAAAATAAGGCCAGTTTCCAACCTAAATAGAATCACACCACCAGTTCAAAGTACTCAGCTCACAAAGAGATTGTAAGCCACAGGTTTTTGGACTAGAAACAGAAAATGGCAATCTCAGAAGACCAGAGCATACTTTCCTTTCCACAAGTCCAATGTCACAAGTTAAACTTTCAGTCACATAATTGCCCACCACAATGGAAATGAGTTCAGCTTCATTTTGCACAACAGAATCACTCTGCACATCAGAAATTGTACTTAGGCACAGAATGATTGGATAAAACATGCAGAGTCCAGTTCTGCAGCTGTAGTACAAGCCACTGAGGTACACTCAAGGTACACCATACATTGTGACATGGAGAGAGATCAGTTCTGTACCTCACTTTCACTCAATGGTTTCAACTTTACAATATTACCAGGGATCTTCAATGTTAATTTTAATACATTATGTTCTTTGAGTAGAAAGGGAAAAGAAGAAGTGCTATATTCTTTCAGATAGGGGAAGGGAGAAAAAGTCAAATTGTTGTTAATTAATTGTTACCATAGTGCCATAATAGCAATCAAAGCTATTATAGTCACCCGGAAAATCTTCACAGAGCAAGATTCTTTGGTATTTGACAAACAAGCCTAGGGTAAAAAAAAAAGTTTGGTTAATTCAAGTGGCACATATCTAACCAACTACTAGTAGATTAAGAAATACTACACTAGGCTGACTTTACATCACCCTTGTTTCTTTCATGGTCATCCTTATATAGGGGTCAACATCTACAAAGAAAAACTTCAGTAATTAAAGGGCCCCTAAGACTGTGAGTGCACTGTGCATTGTTCATAGTGTGAGGACACAAATGTTACAGAGGAGGAAAGGATAGCTAAAAATAACAGCACTTTGTCCTTTCTTCCTGCCATTTTTCATACTTTCAAAGTATTTCAAAATCAAATTAGAACTCAGTAAGTGTCCAGAACAAAAAGCTCAGCAGCTTTCAGTATGTGCCCAGACCGTGTTAAAGCAGGACTGGTATAAATACAGAAGAAAGGCAGTTTCCAAACAAGTAGGATGATTTTAGATGACAGAGAATTTGACTGCCATTATGGTCCAAAGAATATTTGACCTACTATTTTCTCTTGCTCTTTGGCACTGGCAGAAGCAAGGTGGACAAATGAGCATTGGTTCATCTTAAAGAACAGGGCTTGGCAGCCTAGGAATACTGTCTTGAAAAAGGTCAATCTATGTATTTCCTCACTCATACAATCCCTTTGAAAAGGGGTGTACTCTTTCTATACCATGACACAGGCAAGAGAAAGTGAAAGCAAATCACAGTGAATGACTCAGACAAGGATTTAATTTCACTCACCTTCCTGGATTTTAGAGGGACTGATGTTATTGATGGTAAAACGCTATTAGCTCGACTATGCCTGCTGTAAGAGACGAGATTTCTTTAACATTCAAATGCTTCAGCAACCAATTAATGAAGAAAAGACATTTTTTAATGTGTTAATGTCACTTGCTTTTGCAATTTTAACATTTACAAAGAGAAAGGCAAAAGTGTCAGCAGTTTCATTTTCAAGGACAAAGGTCTCCAGTTAACTCGTTCAGGTGAATGCTGTTGAATGCTACATTTGATTTCAAAGAAAACTTGGGGAAATGGCTTAGAAACAGGAAATGTTCATCACTTCCACTGAGGCACCAGTGAAGATTCTTTTTTGCAGAAGAAGCTCTGCAGATTTGCCTTAGAAGCAATTTTCATGTTCCAGAGCAGTAACTGGATATAATCTACCCTTGCTTTATGCAACAGAAGCAATTACAAAAATTACTGCAGTTTAACAGCCATTTCAATTAATTTTGTCAGTGAGTAAAAAACATAGGAGAAATTTGGAGTGTTTTGCACAACTTAAATGCTGGAAATTAGCTGAACTCTAGTGTCAAGCCAAATCACTTTTCACTTCTATCACAAGGATCACCTTAACAATTTGTGTGACAACTATCAGAGAACACCCCAGCCAGAGGTACCTGACTTTGCTCTCTTCACTGACTGTTGACTTCAAACTGCTCATCCGTTTCAGCCTGGCCAGTTTCTTGTTCCACTGTTCCAATTCTTTTATTCTGACTTCAAGATTGTTTGTTAGTTTACAAAGCTGCTTTACAGCACCAACATTCTCCATAAAGATCTGATCCTGAGAAGATAACAATGGCAAAAGTAGGTACATAGTAGGTACATGGTGTATTCATCAATCAGATGTAACAAGCAGAAATAAGTGCAGAATTCACCCATATAAATGCATGTTATCTCACTGTAAATGGGATGCACATATGATTATAAAACCTTTTTGCTAGAAAACTAATTTGCAGTAAATTGGAAATGAGGACTTGCAGAAAAATTTGAAGACGCTAAAGGGCTTTTTTACAGCAAGAATTTAAATAGTATTTTATCTTCATACTGTGTTGAAATCTTAACACTGTTCCAACAGGCATCTATTACTTGATTTTCAGTGCTGCAGCTGAACAGAGATTTCAGAATCCCTTAGCCAAATGTACAACCAACCATCTACCTACAGCCATTAGGTAGGCTCAGACAAGCCAGGGTTTCTACCCATGTTGTGCACATATAGGGTTAATCACACAGAGATAACCAAGACAGGTTAAGAACCAAACCAGAAGTCAAGCTGTGATTGCATAATATTTTGCTCTCCCCTTCAGCCTCTCCAGTCTCTTACAGGAGTCTTGTAGGTTTTAATAACATGATCATGTCTGCAACTAAAACAGTTCAGACACCCTCCATTTACTGCTTCTGGATATTTTACCCAAGAAAAGCCTCCTATTCTCCTAGCCCTGCTTATCATTTAGGTATCAATCTGCTGATGGAGAAGCCCCCAGTATAACCATCCAGGTAGTATCTTATCCATTTCTGAGACAAAAATGGTTACTGATCCACTGCAGGGGCATAGTAGCAGAGTACTTTGTTTGCTGTGTTTGAAAGAATGGCTTTCTCATACTAATGTACAAGCAGACTGATGCCATTGGATGAAGCTATTACTGCAGTTAGTGTTGGCAAGTGTTCCAGTCCAGCCAAGTTATGCAGAAGTAAGGTAAAAGCAGTTTTGCCTTTCACATGGTAAAAGCCATGCACACCTTTCTTTTAAAGGTGACTGCATTCTGCAGAGCCAGACAGCATGTCATGTAATCAGAATCAGACCACGTTATCAGTGGTAAGTCACAAGCTTCCCTACTGCCAGAATACCAACAGCCCATTTAAATAAAAGGTGACTTCAAAATAATCTCTTGTGCCTAGAACTGTGAAATCACTTATATGGACACTTGCCCTCATATCAATGATATGTAGCAGCTGCCCTTTCCATTGTCTTCAAATCAAGCATGAATTGCTTCCAGGTGGCTTCAACTAGCTGAGAAAATTGCTCTTCTGGCAAAATGAAGGAATACTGTATTTGGGGAAAAAAAACTGACCAGAGTTTTACTGCCCCTCTAGTGACTAAGTACTGAGCAGAGTGCAACTGAGAAGAAAAGAAAGATTCTGTCTCAAAAAAACAAATTTCACATAGTTGAGACATTTCTCTAGAAAGTAGCAGAGCCTGGTTCAAATGTGTAATACAATCAGTTAATTTTATCAGGTTCAACAGCTCCAAACAGCCAATTGACAGAGACACAACACCAGCTATCTGGAAATAAACTTGGAATATGAGATAACAAAGTTCAAGGTCTCATCACCTGCCAAACTGAAAGAAAAGATATGAAGCACTGTCCATTTACTATTCAAGGTGCTGAGATACTCTGAAGCTGGGAGCTCCAGAAATTGAAATCACATGTTCCACCTGGACAAGAGAAATTCCAAATCTCTGAATTCAATATAAACCTTAAATTGTTAGATAAGACCTCTCCTGATCCTGTCACCCCACAGGTCATGGAATTGATATTCATATGCTCTGCCACAGGAGTTGGGAGAAAGATTTACCTGACCTTATTAAAACACTGAAGTGCCTGTGAAGTAATCCCAGATCCAGGTTTAGATAAGTAGTCAAGAAAATGCTAAGCAGCAAATAAGCCTTTGATGTAACAATCCGTTCTTACTTGGGTCACATACACAGCAGAGTTACACCCTGCAGGCATGAAGTAGAAAGTAGGCATTCTCCATTTGCAGATCATATCCCTGGAAGATGTCCTGGCAAGCACTCTCCAGAGACCCAAGGTACAGAGAATAAAGGGAACATGATGGGCCCAAAGGACAGTGGTGTGAGGCACTGTTAGAGATGGTATTTTATGTGATATTTCAGCAGGGAAGAGATGTGAATCAAAAGCTCAGTTCTCCAACCTAAACTTCTGTCAGCCAAAAAATCAACTACTCCAAAGCACTTTTGGGGGCATTCAGAAATGCAAATGATGCTACAGCTGTCATACAATATAATAGGAAGGCCTAAAGGGCAAAACTAACCTGGAGTCACCTATCACCACTGCTCTTCTTCTAGAATCTAGAAATCAACTACAAGCTGGAACCCTGACTAAATGGAGCAAATTTTCTATAAGTCTCCTTTTCAACAGTATCTCCAGAAGTGCTCTTTCCACAGTTTTATTCAAGCTAATTCATACTTCTTTTATATGCAAGACAGCCTAGAAGACTTAACCTATTAATTTAAATCATTTACACCTATCAAAAGGTGACAAGTGAAAGACAATATTTTTGTAGATATTTTCTCCAAGTTTGGTGGTGTAAACTCGTATTTCCTATAGAATAATGAAAGAATGCTTTATGATAATGAATGCAGGATTGTGTTCATGATATTATCCAGACAAGATAAGGTCACCTATCTCTAAAAACTCCCTCTTCTCATTATCAGCTGCAAGCAGGAAAAAGATGGGAAGTGTTCTTTGGCATGCAGTGAACCAGCACTCAGCAGAGGGGCTGCTCTGAGACAAGTGCTGTCTGCAGCCTTGTGTGACTGGACTTTGTGACTGACAGACCCTTGCAGTCCTATTACTACAGGAAAAGGAGGAGAAGAGAGCACAGGACAACACCTTGGCAGTGTTTCCATCCTATGAGCATGGTAACTATTTTGTATGCCATTTCAGAGCATATGATTTTGAATCTATAAAAAGCATTTCAGGTTGCCAAAAAAAAAAAAAAAACCTTAACACAGAGCTTGCAATTGGATTTGATATGTAGAGGTTATGCCAGGATTAGACTAAGGAAGTTTCTATTTAGCAAATTGAATGCCATCATTGCTTAATTCACTTCTGGAACACTTAATTAACCAAAACACTTAAACACAAAAGCATGTTTTGGAGTACCACTTGTTGAACCAATGAAATCACTACCCACTTTTATTCAGGAATGTTAGAGCTTTTTCTTTTCAACTGTATGTTTATGTAGCATTGTAACCAGGTTTTAATATAGATAGTTCTTGTCACGAAAATATTCAGCCCTTTACTAACAGCTGTGTTCAGTGTTTCTTGATGATTCGCTCAACGCCGTTTCAGGGTCTGTTCATAACTCCCTAGATGAAACAACAGTCCAAATACACACCCCCCCTTTCTCCCTCAAGACCATACCTTGTCAACCATGAGGAAGTTTTCTATTTTTTCTCCATCATTACAAGCAACATCTCCAACTTCTCTAACAGCTTCAGGTAAAAGCCCCTTCACTTCCTGGGCTATTATTCCTGTTCAGGAGGTAAAAAAAATTGTCAGGAAAAACACTGGCATATCCACTGACCATTCTAAAAACTATAGGCAGAGCAAAAAACAATCTAGAATTTCTCTGTCATAGGAAAATCCAGGATTTCAGGGGTTTTTCTCCATTCCACAAAAAACCCTGCTGAAACATATAGAAGTCTCATTTTTCTACAGTAAGAGCCAAATTGTTTGTAATCATATACATCATTCTCATTAAACTTCTGGAAAATAAACTTCCCATCCTTAAAATTTGAAACAGAAGTTGTAAAATTACAAGCATCTGGCATTTTTATACCACAAGAGATACACAGCGAAGTGTGCAATTGCAGTATCCTAAAAAATGAGGATGAAATAGCAGAGTGTTAAAAGGCACTACAGCCCAATAAATATCAGTAGATGTTAATGAAAAATGGGAACAGAGCTGACTTTATACCTGTTTCATGGGTATCTTTTATTCCCATAACAGATGCAAATTCAGGCTTGTAGTCATATTCCACCAGCCTCATTTGTGTTATTCTTCTCAACTGCTCATTTGTGTCGACCTAGTTGGAAAAATACCAAGATTTACATGTTGAAACACTAAGCATGGCATGTAGGACACCACTGAGAGAACAACTAGCCTGACACAGTCATTTGGCCAATCACCACATTGAAAAATATAGACAATCTTCCCACTCCCCACTATCAGAGTGCTATTTGTCTTTGTCCCACCAGTTACCCCCCAGTTTGACACTCCCAGTTTCTGCAGAGAGCCTCCTCCAAAGCCTGTAGGTGATGGCTCTACAGAGCACAGCGGTACCTCTGGCTTCTTCAGGCCAGCATTTCAGCACAGCCAGGATCCAGGAGCTGCTTCAGCTGCCAGAACAATGACCCACACATGCTGTGGTGCAAACATGAATGCCCCAAAGCCTGCAGAGCCCTCACCTCCCGGATATTCTGTTTTGCTCGGCTGTCAGATGGGTGCATGACTCTGCCCATGACTTTGGCGTTTCCGCAGACAACCAGAGCTTCATCTGGTGCATCTGTGTTAATTCCCACAAGACCATGACACACTATGGTCTCTGGAACGTGTCCTCGCTGCCACAGCACATCACTGTCGTTCTCAAACTGCCCTGGGTTAGATGCCTGGAAGAAAATTTTTTGCTTAAAGATACAGTATAGCATAGATGCGCTATTGTTTATTCTATTAGAAATTCGGGGGAAATGGAAAACCAGATCTTAAATATTGAAATTATATTCAAGAGCTTTTTAACACATTAACAGAAAAAAAACAGAGTGGAGTTGCTTCTAACTGGTCTCGTGCTTTTTTCCCCTTGACTTCTACTTTATTTGCACCTTAAGCTAAATTGACAATGTCCAAAGCTTTCCAAAGTTTAACTTTGACATTATACCACATAACCATTCTTTATCTACTAAATTTTTTATCTTTATCTACTAAATTTTTGGTCTTTATCACTAAATTTTAGCTGAGACTGGAAATCAGGAAAGAGAAAACAAGACAGAGATTAAACACATGTGATTCATAAAATCCTCTGCAATGTTTTAACTCATACTAGAAATTTCATGTCAAGGAAACAGGGTCTTTTAAAGAACACTAATAAAACAATAGAATGTATATAACAAGAAAAGGCATTTGATTTCAAGAGTTCATTTTGGGGTGGTTTGTTGTTTTGGGGTTTAACTTTGAATTCAGGCCAAAGTATAATCATGATAAAAAGCAGCCAGGCTTTCAGAAGGCTTTGCCAGCTACAAGGCCTGGCACTATGTACTCACCACTGTTTGTCACAACTAGAGCATGATCTGATATGCCTGACAACCACTGCTCAGCTGGCAGCTTTGTCTTGGAGTGTCTAAAGGGCCACAAGATGAGCTGCTTTTTCTCGCAGTGCATTTGCATGGCTTTGCCACTTCAAGGTAGCCAGTGCCTGACTCACTTTACCCTGCCACTGAAGCCCTGTTATATGTCTAGAAAAAGAGTTTTTTTTTTCTTTCTCTCTTTCCTGTTGATATTTTCTCTTGATCTTTCTGCCTTTGCCTTCTTTTTGCTTTGTCTGAAAGAGTGGCCAGGTTTGAAAAATCTCATTCCATGAATTTCTGTTCCAAAACTGTCTCACATACATTGAAGGAGCCCTCTTCATTGACATTTCAAAAGAATCTAATATTAAAAATAGTATAAAAATGTAAATTTCTAAATCTTACATAAAAATATATATCTTATAAAGTAACAAGTACGAGACAATTGTGAAAATTCAACAGCTTCCCCAGATTAAATACGATGTAATATCGGTAACATTGTTAGATGCAGAAAGAGAAATTCAGATGAAAACAAGATTGTGGAAATTAATGGACAAATAAAGGAAAATAACCATATAATACATGTAGGAATGATGCAAACACAGTGCCTTCAGCATCCTGAAGCAAAAAAACCTCAGCAGCAGCCAGGATGATACAACTTCTCAGCAGGGCAGAAAACTGCTGAGCTCCACACATTGCTTTCAAAGCCTTTTCACAGCTCCACCCAGAAAACAAGTCTGGGCCATAATGCCCTCCAAAAACCTAACTATAACTGCAAGAAGAGGGTTTATGGCACAAGAGGACACCCAAATGAAAAAGAAACTGGGACTGAAACCATCTGAAAGCCCTCATCTTCCTTTGGAAACTCCTCTCTCTCCTAACCCTAATTCTCCATAGCTCTTGTTACACTGCGGATCTGGGTTTTCTCTCTTTTCCAAGTCTAACTGTAGGCTGAAGAAAAACATTCTGTGAACCAGGCAACTGAAATGTAACAGTTAAGAGGCAAAGAGATTATTCTTCCTTTTTCTAATTTGAAACCTATATTACTGCCATCCAATTCAGAGGTGGGACACTCTGCAAACACTCTGGAAAGACGAACCTATGGGTCTTAATCTTCCTAGAGCTGCTTGACCTTCTTTCCTTGTGTTTTTTCCTTAACAGCCTCCTTGGAAAATGAAGACTCTAGTTAATGAAAGCATTTACAAAATTCCTTGCATGTGAAATAAATTGTTTCACCTCAAATAAAGAAAAAAGTCTGGAAAAATTAATGTATTTTGTATTGGAACTCATAACAGGCTTTCTTTTTAAACCCTTCTATAGCTCTACCTCTAATACTTTTAGTTTTTTATAATTAAAAAATAACAGACTCATACAATATGAAATTATAATTTTTTTCTTCAGTCTTTTTGACTCAGTGGTAATTTTCATGCCCAAGAATCATGACTCCTTACTCTCCTGTGAATATCAAAAGAGTAAATACTTTTACATGACAGTAAAACAAATTTATACCTACCCTCACAATGATCTTCTCAGAGACATTTGCAGATAGTAAGTAGAACTGGTCCTGAGAGACAGCATACAGTCCAACTACCAGCATGAAGTATCTAATTTGAAATTAATTTAATCAAGACAATAATTGAAGTAATTCCTTCTCACAGAAAAAAAATATTTAAATACAGCTGTTATTATCAAACCTAAAAAGATAGACAGTGTTTTTTAAATGTATTTCTTACGATATAAAAAAAATATATTTCCTTCACTCTTAAGAAATATGCTCTAACAAACCCCAAAATCGCTGCAAATTAACAAGGAACACAATAATTTTCACAAATTTAAGTAAGGAAGCCTCAAAGATGGAAACTTTTCCTGCCTTAGAAGATGATCATTATTTGGTATTTTTGGCTTCCTGATTTTGTCAGCCAATATTCTGGCTATGACTTCCCAAAATTATCTCTAACCATGAGGATGAAGTTTGGGCTGTTTTATTCTCATATCATTCTGTGACTGTACAGAAAGAGGCTTTTAAGCACATACCAAGTATTACAAAATTTGAAAAAAACCCACAGATTTTATAGCAGAGATTTTTCACAAACATGAGCTCCATTCCAAAGTAGATCTTTTTTTTCTACTTCTGACACACAGGCCAACCAGCTACAGCAATACCTCTGATCAGGATTAGGTTTCCCCTTCTTTCTCATATTATTTGCTGTTGTTTCACTGAAATGCAGCCTTCCCAGTGTTACTTTGGTTATCTGGTCCCCTGGCAGATCAACTCTAAAACAGAAAAGGAAACAAGATCAGAGAAGTAAGTATTTGGAGATCTATCTACTCAAACCAGATTTCCACAAGCTCATTAAAACTGAGAAAAACTGATAAATTTATAAAACAGAAGAACCAGAGTAAAAATGCAGTAACCCCAGTTTCTAAAATTGTATTAAAAACAGTGACTACATCAAGAAAATAAACAGGATAAAGCATCAGCAGTAGGAAATTGTTCTTAGTAATAAGACTTTTTTGTTTCTTGGTCTGTTTGTACACAGTTTTGAACATAATAAAACTGTATGTGTTCCATATGATGGCAATTTGCTGCTTGACAGGATTAATAACTGCTTGCTTGTTATTGGGCCTGAATTTCCACATTAAAATTAATACTTGTCTTACTCCTTGTCCTTCTTTTCATCTGCACCTAATTTATATGTCTAGAAGTACACAATAGACACCTATGTCTCAAATACATAGTGGTAGTCCCCCAGTAAGTGATAAATAATACCAATGAAGAGTCTGTATGGGTAAAATTACAGTTCACCAAACAGTCACACATAAAATAATTTATATACACACAGAATCTGTTTGTCAGTACACAAAATGAAGAAAAATGTGATGAGAGAGGCAATTTAGTGAAAATCAAGCTCTTCTTCCAAGCTCAAAGTTCATTTTAGGTGATAATATAGTGCAGCCTTTATCCCAGCACAGTCCTGTCTAACTTGACACTGTCTTCTCTCTCTGTGTTATAAGGCTTATTTAATTATTTATAGAGAACAGAGCAGCTCCAGCACAGGAAACTTATGCCAGAAGAATAAACATTGATTTTGCTAGTGAGTTAAATGCTCAAGAATGGCAGAGCTCCAGAAAGATGCTGCATGTGTGTTTTTAGCAGAGGCAGTCTCCCTTAAAAAGCACTGTAAATGTATCTCATGCCCATATAGGACAGGAACATTCTGACATTTTTAAGATTGGAAATGCATCTGCCATACAGCTCTAAGCAGCATAAAAGAGTGTTTCTAGCTGAATATAAATATTTGGATAGACATACTTAACACATCTGTAAAGCTGCTAAAAATTTTCCTTAACAGAGTGTGACCAGGTATATATTATTACTGTGATTTTGTGTGTGTATCCACAATGAAATCTGGATAAAAATCAGAAAAGTGGCTTAGAGCTACTGTAAGATTTGAAGAAACAACTACTTCATATTTCAAACCAATCATACATATTGAAACAAAATCTTACTTAACAGGATGAAAAGTTTGTTTGCTTCGATCTGATTGAGACTGTTCAATAGCAATTGTTTGATTTGGAGCTTCCACCTATAAAACAAAAACAAGCTTCAAAAATGACAAGAATATTAAATTTTCAAACACCTAAAAATGAAATAGACATTAATAGACAAATTGTGCCTAAAACAGTGATATTGCACTAATTTCTGTTTCTAATGGAACGATATAGAAATTAATAGAGGAACTGACTCCTGATCAACTGATAATTGACATCTACTCTGAAGACCCAAGTCTTTCTGCAGATGTAATTTGTAAGAGAAGAAAACAAAGGAAAGTAAATGCATTAATTTACAAAAGAAAAAAATGCTCTCTGAATCCAGACTGTTATTGGCTCATTCCATGCCAAAGCATAAATGCAGATATTCAACATGAGAACAGAGGCTACATAAGGTAGTTACATGTTCTTGGTCAAAAAATTACTAAGAAAAGAGTTCACTTCAACTATTTACCTCATTATATGAATAATTAAAATAATAATCTCAAACAGGAGACACACTTGCCTTAATTCCATAAGCTTTCAAGTAAAACTTTTCTATTGGCTTCCTCCCCTGCTGAGTTTTGACATATTTTGGATGTCCAGTGATTCTAATATGAACTGTGATTTGGAAATGATTCTTCTTTTGGCACACAAAGGCATCATCTGCTGTTGAAAAATTAAATCCTTTATCTGTGACAATGTGATATCCTACAGCAGGTCTACAAAAACAAGAAGGAATAGCAATTTTAAGTACTGACATACTTGAGTGACATCTTGAGTTCGTATTTTTTTAATGTGGTCAAAAATCCATCTGATTCTTAGTGACAAAACTGGACCAAAACCACATCCCTACAATCACCAGTTCTACCAGTATTTTCTTCTTAGTCTGTCAGAGGTATTAAAATGAAAATGCACATAAGATATCCTCTAATTATAGTCTGAAAATGAAATGTTTGGAAACCAGAGTTGAGAGGCTTACATAATCCTCACTTACAAATCTGATATAAAGGAACTCTGTGCACCTAAGAGCACAAACCAACCTTTCAGTGTACTCATTCATTATAACACTGCTATAAACAGCAGTCTGCAGCTAGTGCTGCAGACAACGACGAGCTAATGAGCCAGCAACTTTGTTCACAGATTCCCACACCAAGTGTTTCTGCAGAAACTGCTGGGACTGAAATAAGGTTTTACACTAAAAGAAAAGCTATCAGTACCAACCCTCTGGCCTGACTAAGTTGTCCTTCCTACTCCAGCTAAAGCAACTCTATTTTATTTCTTCAAAAGGCAATTTTTCACCCAAAGAGCAAGAGTGTTCCATCTTTATGATTCACAGTAAATAAGGAAAGGTATCAAAAGATCTCTCTATTAGAGACTGTGAACTCTCCATCCCAACAATATTTCCAGTCCTCTGATTTAAGTGATGGATAATTCTGAAACAACAGAACTACATGGCAAGGTTCTCTTATACGTTGGCTTTGCTTGATAATTGAGTTTGACAATGATGATCTTGTAGGATGCTACTGACAACCTCTCATTAACACCATTACTGAAGATGGCTTTTTGTAACTCTTCCATCATTAGTTGGAAAAATCAAAATGTACAGGCTTCATAGGAAATACACAGACTGCAAACAGGGAACATCAGTGTGCAGTAATGACACTGATATGCACCCAACTCTCATGAGAAGTTTTGGCAGGTTGGGCTACAGGAACATTAAAATTTACAGTGCTATGTAAGTCCTGTGGAGACAATGACAAATTTTTGCATCAATCCTGAAGAACTAACCAGATGCTGTAGAAAAGGGTTAATTTGTTAAAAGGGTTCATGTGCTAAATATTAGAATGGAGAAAATCAGGGATGTAAAATGATCTTGGAATGACCTTTTCCATGTGGCCAACAACAAAATTATTTACAGTTTGATTAACACAGGAAAACTCTAAACCTTTGACTAAACAGTTGCATGTCACACAAACATGTCTACAATTATTAAAAATCAAGTTGCATGAGCCCAGAAATAACACTGGTAAATTCTAATGTTTTCCTTTAATGTTTTAGAACACTAGAGGGAAAGGTGCCATATGCTTAGCAATTATTTGCCCCAATGCATTTGACAAAATAAAAGTTACCAGGTATCTTAACTCACTTTTCTTTTGCCCCTAAATCCCTGAAGGGAAATCAGAAAACCTGGCATTAATTTCAACCAGTATTTCAAGTTCAGCTTATCTGATACACCTAAAAGTTCATATTTCATCATACCCATTATATTTCCTTCTGTCTTCTTATTTCTAGTAAGAACAAGGGAGGCCAAATGTATAATTTATTCCTATAAAAGCACAACAACAGATAAAAAAAGGAAAAAAATGCCCAGAGGAAACCAATTTTCCTCAAGTGCAAACATCAGTGCTTACAGTTTTTCATAATTAGAGTTAAATAAGCTGTTCCACTGAGAAGTTTGATATGGTTGCCATGTAAGAGCTTGACAGCATTTTTCCAAAGCTGCATTGTGTCCATCACCATGATATTCTTGCACTTCAGCAGCACAGTCCTGTACAGTTGCTGTAGAGAGATAATGATTTCAGTTATTTCTTTTGGGACTAGCCAAAAGTCCTGCATAGACATTTTTATAAATATATTTACATAAACGCACATACATACAAGTCACAAATGCATTGCATATATATTTAAATGTGATTATCCTTTGCAGTTATTCCACAAGGTTATGTTACATTCTCTTGCTCTAGAAAATAAATTTTTCAGCTGTCCTGATTTGCAAAACAGTACACAAATAGCACTTCCTGTTTATTATTCTCTCCAGAAGGATGGATAGTTTCCTTTGAGGGTGAGCAGGGGGAAGAAAGAAAGCTAATAATTCTAATGTACATCTGCAACACAGCAAGAAGCAATTAAACAAAATAATTACATTTGTTTCCCATTCCCTCTACTACAGGTTTGATTTGAAGAATATACTACAGGAGGCACAGTTTTCCAATAGTAGGCACATTCACCACTACCTCTGGTCAACCTCCTTCCTGCTTTCTGCCTATGCATTAGGGAATTCTTTGACAGGGTTAACAACAACTCTCTGAGATATTATACATTTTATGAAGACTGAGGAGAATGTGATAAGAGAGATAAACAGAGTGCAGTAAAGATAAGAGAAAATATGTCACTGAGCATATAACTAAGATCTATCCACAGCCAGTGACAGCACAGTAAGACAGAGCCTTCAGAATCATTTCAGGCCCAAGCTCATTTGCAAGTCATACAGCAAAGTAAAGATAGATAGATAGATAGATAGATAGATAGATAGATAGATAGATAGATAGATAGATAGATAGATAGATAGATAGATTAGATAGATAGATATAAAACACCACAAAGGAATTCACACCTCACTTCTAAATTATCCTCATGCCATTTTCACCCATGTCTCTGTTCTTTTTCCAATGCATGTGTCAGCAAGATTTTATTAAGAATGACACCCAAAGAAAGTCTGTTTCAAAGCTGTACCTTTCATTATTAAAAACAGCAATATCAATTTCAGATACAGAAGTGTCTGCTTGTCTTCTCTTTTCAGCAGTGGTTGACTTAGAGGACTAGTCACAATCAAGAAACACTGATTAAATAAAATATATCAAAAGAAAAGCAAAACTTACTAAATCCAGTTGCTACTCATTAAAAGTGTTCTAAAAGATTGATTTAATGCTGACAAATAACTTACTCTGAAGCAATAACAAGCAGCTCTCAGATATTTCACTAACAGACATGGGTGAAATTCCTCAGATAAATTGGTCATTGCAAACTGTTCATTCAGAGAGAGCCTCACACTTCACAGAAGCTGATTCATTTCTGTACATGCCTGATAAGGTCTTTTGTATCAATCGGTATAAGTTTGGCATTTTTATCTTGGTAAAACAATGAACCAAATCAATATGGGGAAGGGGCAGGACAGACCATACAGATTTTACTAAGCTTGCTTATGCATACACTTTGTAGAAAAAAAACATGGAGTGGAGGAGATAATGGGAAATGGAAATCTCTTTGCTCATCCACCCCATTAATTCCCTGTTAGGCTGACGGAAAATGATTTCTTTGCCCAGTCAAGTTAGTGCCAAGCAAAATCAGCAAAATATGTTATTATCTCTGTACTGGAGGTTCACATATGGAAAAGGGCAGAATATTCTATCCAGGAAAGCCTCAGGAAACATGAACCTCTAATGCTCTTCTGTCTTTGGCAAATACAAATAGGTCCTGGTTTTCCAAAAATTCCTCCAAACCTGGTAGTGGAGTACAGACCATTAATACCATTACCTTTTCTGAACTAGCAAGAGCTGTGCTCCTCAAGTATTCACTTGTCTATGGCATAAAACATTAAATTTCCTCTTCACACACTTGCTTACCTTGTCTGGAATCCTGAGACTGCACTAGAGAATCAATCTCATCTCCTAGTAATTGGGAGAGCTTCCTCTTTTTGCTTGACACTGCAGAAATACTTTTATAAAAACACATGTTGCATTACTCGTTTATAAGTTTAAATATAGATATTACAGAACCACAACAAAAGAACGCCCAGATATCTCTTATCTCATTTTAACTGCATTATCATCCAAATTCTGATTTGCTGGGGGAGGAGATTGTTGGTGGGCTTTCAAAACTGAATTATCCAATTTTTTCCTTCCAAAAGATTTTTTCTATTATTTCATATGAATAAAGGACTTGATTCCATTTAAAAATTTACACAATGCATAAGTGGCAGGTGTTTAATTTCCTGACATTTGCATTAAAATCACAGCTTTTATCTTGAATAATTTTACTTTTAACTAGTTAATGGTGAAATACTAGAACATTTTAAATATTGAGTATCCAGAACATATTGGTGGGTTAATATGGCAGATAGTATATGATTACTGCTTGACTTGCTTACATAGATATGACAATTCCTTTTCTCTTCTGTCATTTGCTAGAACACTTACAAGATCCTCATGCACAAATCACTACAACAGGTATTGATTGCAAAACACCTCAATATTTTTATAATCCAGTTATGAAAAACCTGTTGATTTGTCATTACCCTTCCGTTGTTTTAAAAATTTAAATCCATTGCTGCTTCCAATCTAAACTTCAAACAAGATGTTTTAAAGAACCCTCAACCATGAGTGGCTCAAAAATGTCTAAACACTGCCATCCTGTGGAAAACCCTACACCCGCAGAGATTTACACAGTCTTTAACCAGCTCTACTGGTTTTTTGCATGTCTCATCCTTTGCAAAAAAGCTTTATCATTTACCCAGAAATCTGGGCTGCATTAGGCTGGAAGTATGAATAATTAAAACCCAAACAGCTGGAGGATGTGGAATGATTCCATGGAGCCACAGGCTTCTGTGTGTTCAGGCAGCAGCCCTGGGAGACGGTGCAAGGATGGCCCGTGGCACTGGGGTCAGAGCAGCTCTCCAGGAGCCCGCAGGGAAACCTGCTGGGTGCCACTGCAGACGGGAATGGGAGCGGGGGCTGCAGCCCGCTGGGCCACACAGCGTCGCACCACGGGGCTGAGGGAAACAGACAGAGAGAAATAAGAACAAGGAAGAGGAGCTGGACATCTTCCTACAAGCTCGGGAGAGGCCAAATTCGTGTCACCTACTTTGCAGCTGTGGTGGGGAACATGGCTCTGATCCAGAATCTGGTGGGGAGTCTGGCAACTGGCTTTGCCTGGGGATGAAAAAGAGATTCTAATTCCTACTGGAACAAGACACGGAGGACAGCAACAGCCAATGCTGAAAGCAAGTGGAGGGGGACCATCAGGCTACGACAAGGGTCTTCAGGAAGCATTGCTCACCATGTTTGCTGCCTCTTCTCACAGGAGCAAGTTCACTTACACTTCATCAGACCATCTCCTGTGGCCCTCTGCCTCTGTGCCATGCTGGAAGGGTCCATCCCATCCCATCCCATCCCATCCCATCCCATCCCATCCCATCCCATCCCATCCCATCTCTTCTCAGCCAAATCCCCCCTTCACAACCCACTGACTTCGATCCTCCTTCCTTCCCATGAATGGCTCTTAAGTTACCTCCAGGCACAGCAGTGACTCAACATATGGTGCTCACAAGGGATTTAAGCCCCATTCTCCCTAGACTAAAGGTTAAAGATCTGTGGCATCTTTATCTCTCTTAAGGGAGAGAAAATCCTATGCCATCTTGCTGCCATTTAAAGGAGCTACAGAGGGTTCCTCTGTTACATTCGGAAGAGATGGAGGTTCAAGAAATGGATTCTCAATCCTTTCAGGTATTCCTATGATTGTCAGCTCAAACACTGCTCTGAATCTCAACATGAAAGGCAAGTCTTAAAATGCATGTTAGGCTAAAAATGCTGAAGCAGAGGAAGGATGATAGAAATGTAATGAGACACACCCCCTTTACCAAAGATTAGTGTTCTCACAGAAGCTGAATAAAATAAAATTCCTTAAAGGGACACCTTCATATGCATAAAAGACATGTTCACACACACAGAGCAAATATTTTCAAGCATCAATGGAAAATTTTCATTCTATTGTTTCCACTTCAGGTTTTGTATTTCTGAGTTTGGATAGTATTAAAGAGAGCAGTTTCATTTTTTGTTATAGCCTATTACTTTTGACATGTGCTTGTGCATTTTGTAATGGGACAGCTACTGGTCTTCTAACATGTCACATGCACAACCCTGCATTTTGGGTTAGCTTCAACCACATGGCTCCTCTTTAAAAATAAATTTTAATATTCCACATTAGAATATTCTTTAATTTCTTTCAAAATAGACTCTCTGATGCTTTTAAATACCATGACTGCACTCTAAACCTTGTTTTCAACTTTGAATAGTTAGTAAATATTTCATTTTTTTCCTGTGGGATACTTCATCCATATGTCCTGAATTCCAATTGTGCCTTGTAAAATTTTAAAAGATACATGCATAAAAGTCTAAAACTCCCCTTTTATGCATTCAGTTTATATTCTGTCTTCAAAAGTTTCCTTGGGTACTTGATTTCTTCTTTAACTTAAGAGTATTTCAGTAAAAAACAGAGACACACTTTCTAGGACAAAGTGTTTATAAAGTACAGAGGTAGTAGGGATGTATCACCAAGTTAGAACTTTACTGAAACTGATATTGTGCTTTTTGAAGGGAAAGAAAATAATCTGTAGTTTAAATGATTCTATATTACAAACACAGTATATCAATAACAAGCCTGCTTAGCAAAGAACATGGCAGCCAAAATTTTCTACTTTCACTGATGATGTGGAAGGTATTACTGTAGGAAAAGATGAGGAAATCACACAGTGCTTCACATGTGATGTAGGAGAACAATAAATGTAATGCTGATGGCCTTTCTGATGCAAGATGATCTTTAATGGAAATTTCAAGGTACACCCAAGACCCTGGTGATAACAGCACCCTTTTCAGTGCACATGACATTATGGAGTTCTGCATTTTATATGCATATATGGAGGCTTTTAATATTTTGCTCCTTTGATGTATTTTGACAAGTTGCTTTATGAGATTCTAATTCTGTTTATGCACAAATTGTCTGCACTACAGACAAATGCTTAATAATTTGACCTGCATAGATATAATGATTCAGTAAATATTCTTAATCCCATAAATAATGAAGTGGGACTGTAGTATTAGTGTAAAATCCTGATCAATCTCCAAACCCATAATAGTTTTACAGATGGTTTTTCTGCATGTAAGTACTATACAGCACTGTAACTATAATATCTAACTTACTTAAGATACATAATAGCATACATATACATAAATTTATATTTTTGCTATATTTTGTATATAAAAGCAAAATAATAACATTTTAAAGTTGTCATACAGGAGTTCAATAATTTTATTAACCTAAACACACATTTAGTCACTCTAAAAATAAAGGTTACAGATCCTTATATACAACCTCCTCTTCATTTTTCTTTACTTTTATAGTGTGGGCAAAGAGAATCAACTCATTATTCATGATTTAGAGCAGGTAGGAGCCTATTTAGCCTGCCTGAAGTAAACATGTGCTGCTGAGTCTGTCTAGAATGAAAAATTACATGTTTAATTATTTTCAAAACATCCCTTCTTGCTCTGCTTTTTGGCAAGTGCAAGTGGCAGCCTATTAATAGTATTTTGCCTTGAACAATCATCTGACAGTTGTCTAGATAAGAGATTTGGGGTTTAAGTCTTTGATAGATCTATACTATATAATTTCATAATTTTCTACCTTTGACCATAAGCCTTTGCACTATATATCCTTTGATAGTTTTAAAGTTAGTACTGATGGACAGTTTCTGTTCTGAATTAAGGTGAAATTATTAGGGTGAAAACAGCAGCTCTGCTTCCTTCAAACTGGGAGACTTCCATTATTCTCTCAATTTATTATACAGTAGTCTCACTTTCATCACTTAATCTGTACATAAACAGTAGATTAGCACTTACAGGAATGTTAAAGTAACAGCTCTGCATTTAATGTCACAATTAGGTCAACAGTTGTGAATCAACTTAGACTTCATTATCATTTGTTCTGTTGAACAAGAAGACAACCATATTTCCATTACTGGCTGTAGTTCATTTTTTCTAGGTCTTCCTATGCAGCTTGAAGAAGCAATGCCAAGAGAGCCACAATCCTCTTGAAACTCAGATTTAATCGTGGCACTAAATAAAGCAATTCAAGAGCTGTGGCTAAGGAGAGGAAGTATAAGTTGCTATCATACTTACAAAGTTCCAAACTCTATGTCACTACTAATGAATTCTTCCAACAGGCTTGTATCCACCATGGGATTTTCCAAGGCTCCATGGACATCTTGCCCTAAAGTTTAAAGTAAAAAAGACAGAAATTCAGAGGGAATTGTAAGTGTTTCAGAGTAAGTAATGCTGCCCGTGGTCCTACACAAAGGAAACCCAAATCTGTCCTGTCTCATATGTAACAAAAGAGTTATGCTTCTGGTTTAGTCACTGGGAAAAAGAATGATGAGAAATGCAGAGTAATTAACAATGTGCAGGGGCACTGCAGATGACAGTGCAGCACTGGGCAAACACCACTGAATGTGTGGCATTAAAGGCTTCAGAGAATTACTGCAGCAGGAGGATAAAGGGCCCCAGCCTGCAACTGAGAAAAGGGGTTTGGAAGTTAATTTCCAGCTCTTTTGCACTGAGGTCTAAACTATTTGTTGGGTTGAAGCTCAGACATTGTCTTATACAGATCCACTTTGTGCATTAGTACTCACAAGTATTGCAAGTGAGTTTCTGAAACATTCCATTTAAAAATCCACCATCTGACTTTAAATAAAGCCCAAATAAAGCTTTAAAAATGTTTGATTGGTGGCTTCCTTTTATTCTACCTAAAAAAACCAGCCCACTAACATGTTAAATGTATTACCAAATAGAAAGGTTCAGTACTTTGTCCTTTGTTGCTTAGTAACTGAAGGCTATAAACAGATTTTATGATTATAAAGTTTCCGGAATTCAGGACAACTTTCATAGAAAGTCAACGGGCACCCATTAAAAACCCAGCCAAGCAGCCCTACTCTGCAGCCTCCACACCTCTGCCACAAGCCTTCCACAAATACAGGTGTGGCCATCAGAATGCAAACAAGATAAGGGCCTTGACATTCCTGCTTGAGCTGCAAGTGCCTCTGTCCCAGTCACACAGGACAAAAGGGCCCAGCCCACACATGCAGAGCTGCGAGGCTGAGCCCTGGAGCCTGACAGCAGCCACGTCCCCTCAGCTTGGCAGCAGCTGAGAACACAAAAGGTAAATCCCTGCTACTGAGCCGAGGAGTGCTCAGAGCCTTTGGTGCGTTTGTGTCTTCTCACTGCACTACCCTGCACAGTGCACTTATCCCAATACACCTCCAGCTCCTTTTCTCATGTCTTTATCTGATACTATTCCTTCTTGATCCTGTGCTTAGAAAGCAAACAGAATCATTCATGCAAGCAGAATCTAAAAATCCACCACCTTGCATAGGAATTCCCTTGTGCCTGTCTTAATACACAAATTCACGTTGCTAATAAACATTTCCCAAATTGCTTTGTGATCATAGATTAATCTAGGCATTGTTTGCTTGTTGGTACTGCAGGCTTAATTTTGACTGCCTTTCACTGGGGGATAGCAACTTGCAGTTGTGCCACTGATGGATCCTTGCATCTCAGTGTGTTGATGTTGTATACAAACCTGCCCCACACACTCCAGAGAAGAACAGATTCAGTAGGTGCAGCTCACTGGCTTATCTCAGCAAAACTGGAACACACAAATCCTGGAAGCAGCAGCAGATCACTTTGCAAAACCAGCTAGAGAGTACAAAAAAGCCTGGCTTTCCTTAGCAGCCCTCCTCAAACCTGTTGGATTCTCATCTTTTCATTCTTCATGTCTGAATATAGAGCACCTCTACCTTGAATTACAAACCCTTCTCCTTTTACTAATGTAGTCCACAGGACAATGATCCAATCTCCTTCTTTTACCCTACCTGTTCTCCCTGATCAAACTACTGAACCCTCATGCAGAATGATATAATTTCATTATTAACTTGAGGCCAGTAGTCAAATACAAAAGATTTTTCCTGTACCACACAACCAAGAATCCTCCATTTTGACCAAGATCAGAGTCAGGCTCTTTTGAATCAAAGTATACAGCTCTAAATCAAACACAGACAAGGCCTTTCAAATGGACATCCCACAGTCCAGAGATCAGTTTTGTTGCTAAGTGATGATAACAGAAATATCTATCATTTCTTCTTAATCTCTCCACTTTCCATGAACAGCTAAATGGGGAGGAGGAGAATGCAGGAATAAGCAGTGCTGGGAGAGGAAGGAAGCACATCAGGGTGATAGGCCACCACTAATGAACGTTTGTGATGCAGGTGCACGGAAGAGTGGGTACATTTTGCTGCCCTGTAGAACTTTGTTAATGTACTTTCCAGGTCAGTGACATCAAGTGCTTGCACTGGCATCTGTTTCAGGAGAGGAGGACTTGTTGGATCATATGTAAATTTATTTTAAATGGTGGCATCCATTTCACAGGCATTTGATCACAGTAAGTATTTAACAGACATGGGCAGTAAGCAAGCCAGTCACCCACCTGGATGTTACAGGCTTGTAAGAGCAGAGAACTGCGTGTATGTGGCAGGACAAGCCCTGCTGTGAGGCCTCTGTGAACACAGCTTCCTGCACAGAGGCATGTGCCTGGCTGAGAGCTGCTGGAGGACATGTGGAGTCAGCAGCCTCAACCATCAGCTTGTGCTCTGCTTGCAGTTTGCAGTTCGTACTGCAATGGGCCCAGACATCTCTGGAACAGTCTGCACTGAGTGACACATTCAACTTGTGCAGAGAGACTTGGGCAGAGGGGTCACTGTGCAGAGGACCACCAGCCACCCAACAAAGATGAAGGTGAAAGGACAACGCAGTGCTGTGGCAGGGGGTTCACACACAGATGTTTGCAGAACACACTGCAGTCACAGGCTGCATACGACTATATATACTTCTCATTTCTTCCTCAACTTAATATTTCTGTTGTTTGGTCCCCAAGTCTAAAACCTGTCAGTACCACCTCTGTCTTCTGTTTCCCTGGCCATTCTTGCCTAGCCTGCCCCTAACACCCAGCCACAGGCCCCCATGGAGAAGTGTGAACTCCAGCCCCTTAATCTGGCAGTTACTCTTTGGCAGAAATCCCCTTCTTTCATCCAGACATGAGGATCTCATCACCTGGCTCCTCAGCTTGACTCTATGGTCCTGTAATGAAGTCTCAATCCCTGAAAAACCTACCTTGATCAATTCTCCCAACACTTTTATGTAGCCTTATGCATATCTGCATTTAAATCGGCTACCTCCTTTTCAGTGGTATCTAAATGGAAAGTGAAGGATGGGGGACAGAAATAGTATTGACTAAAAATCAGTACTAAACTGGTAATTTCCTGACATTAGAAGAGAAGAGGTTGCCAGGAAGCTCCTAGCCAAGTCCAGCTATCTGTAGTAAGATTAGTGTTTAAATATCAGCTACTTTACACAGGAAACAATCCTTATATACAGCCCAAGGTGTAAAAATGGCAGAGAACACGGTCAATGTTCAGTAATACCTGCTTGCTGAACAGACAAATTCATGTTTGCTACAAAGCCTTGCAACTTGAGGGATATGTTCCTGCTTGAGAACTAACAACTCATTTCCATCTAAAGACACTTTACCATGTAAGGAAGTATTATTTTTTACAAATAATCTTTCATGCTAAATGGCTCCAAGGACTGGTTGCCATTTAAATTGTTCACAGAAGTCCAGCTCATTTTGACTGGAACAGACCTGGTGTCACTGACACAAGCTGCACAGCTACAGGGTTTTAAGTACAAACCAGCTGTAGCTGGCAGTGCAACTGTCAGCCAGGAGGTATCACAGCCTAGGTTATTCAACTTCAGGAAGACCTGTAACTCCAAACTGTAAGGAGCAAGTTTGTGTTAAGACAGACTTTTTCTCCCCAGAGTAACATTTTCTATAGAAACAAATCTTACCATCAATATTTTATATTTGTAATTTCATTTTTATTCCTGTTTCAATCTCTCATCCTTAAAATGGTATGTGGCACCTCTGGTGCATATTTCTGGGGCATATTTCTTCAGTGGCTTCATTTATTTACCATGAACTCTAATCTATATTCCATGTTACCCACACAGAAGCATGGGTATACAGAGAGGTATACCCTTCCACCAAGGAAGAGATTTCTTTAGATCACAGACAGCAGAGACAAAACACATTTCAGACACTTCAAAGTACCCTACAATAAAAAAGACCGAGTTCAACAGTGTAACTAGGCTGACCTTCTACCAAGTCTCTCAACCCATTGATAATATCAGCAAGAACAGATTGTTCTGCCACATAAAGGCAGAAGAGCTAATCGAGAGCTCTGATCTTCCCCTGACAAATAGGAACTTACTGACTCTAAAATGCAAAATGCTTTAATTATAAATACTCATTTCAACAGGAATGATAGGGAAAAAACCTGCATTAAAGATGAAATCTCTAATGTGCAAGTGAAATGAAACAGAAAAAAAGAGAACTTCCCAGCCACACAAGAAAAAGCCACTTACTTGAATGAGAAAAAGCTGAGGTCAAATACCAGAGTCATATGCAATCTAAAAGGTCTATCAACTATTCAATGAAGTGATTGGCTGCTAGGAAAACAAACATTATCTCATTTTCCTTGAAAAAAAAAAAATCTTGTTTCAGACTGCCCCCTCTCAATATTGCAGATTCAACTTTGCCTTACTAGTAAGTATCAAAACAAATATGCACTGTAAGGAGCTAAAGCACAGGGCAGAGGGGGCCCTTTTTGCTCATAATTTCAAACAATGTTACAAAGCAGATCTATAGATTCATTAACTGCCAGCTGATGTGTTTGTAAGCCAAAACTGAACCACTGAGGAACCACTCAGTAGCACCATTCTCCACCTGATATTGCAAGATTCATTTTTTTCATAGCCTTGAA
This sequence comes from Notiomystis cincta, assembly GCA_013398075.1. Classification (NCBI taxonomy): domain Eukaryota; kingdom Metazoa; phylum Chordata; class Aves; order Passeriformes; family Notiomystidae; genus Notiomystis; species Notiomystis cincta. Next base: position 240,088 of record VZRX01003747.1, read on the forward strand.
CAATGTTCAAACACTGCTATGACTAATCATAGAGACCACTAAATCAACACTAGCAGTTTATGACTCTTGCTTCATGAGGTTTTGCCTGACTGAGGTGTTGCAAAGCCAGCCCACAAGCTGTAGTGCTAAGCTGCAGAAGCCAGCACCCAAAACTGGCTTTGTCTTCAGTAAACACGACCTCTGCTTAATAAGAGGGCTAAACACCTCTTTATTTCAGCTTGCTCCCTTTTCAGCCTTACCTAAGAGAGCTACTCCATGCTGAATGAACGATTAGCTCTTGCAGCCTTGACACATATCTGTGTCCAGATAATGGAATTCAGCCATCTAACAGCATCACTGCACACTGCATGGCCTCAGCAGACCCTTGTCACATCCTAATGGAACACAGCAGAACCACTCATTATGGAAGGGACATGACATCCCAAGACATTTCGTTTTTCCTGTAATTAAAAGGAATCAACAGGGCTTCTCCCCCTCACACTGACACAGACTAACAAAAAAAAACTACTAAAAAGAGTTACAGTCATAATTATATAATTTAAAATGGCAATTCTCATTGAAGAGCTCATACAGCTAAAATCTCTGCCATACATTCTACCATCAAAGTATCATTGTCACAAACGTCAACAGAACTGAACCTGTACTCACTAGAAAGTCACGTTTTCCAAGAGAGTTCCTAAAGAAATGTGCCCTGTTTTATATAATTCATGTTAAACACTATTTTGAATATTTAACAGCTATGCAATGCAGTAGTTGAAAAAAAAAAGTCTGATAAAAACAAGTATTATGTTGCTGAAAGCAAAGCCAAAAAAGTTTGTTAGCTTTTCAACTCCATGATGTCCATGAACTTAAAGGGAACTTGGTACAAATTTCCTACCATCTATAAACAACATATTTTCTGGCTAGCAGCCCTAGATTGTAGCTCACCAATTTAAATTTCTTGGCTTAAATGCATTTCCTTCATCAATTTTTTCATTTCCTAGCTTGAAATTAAAACTTCAAAGTTACAGTTGCCACCTCTCACCCAGGCCAACAGAGGAGCAAGGGGAAAAAAGCACAAAAAGAAAATCACAACAGAAAAGGTAGTTTTGCAAGTTACTTTGAGGTCAGTGAATTCCTGCATAGGTAATAGATGGAAAACAAATACAACAAAAGCATCTTAGAATAGAACAGTTAATGTACTAAAAACAAAAAGGAAAGTACAACCTGGAGAAAGGGAAAGAAAATACTTAGTAAAAAAATATATATAAAAGTAAAAAGCCCTTGGACACATTATCAGAGAGTCTAAAAAATGCACTTTTATTATGGAATCTATTAGAAAGTGAATTGTGTAGTAAGATAAAGTTATGAAACTAATTGGAGCAGCTTGAATAGAAAATGTCTTGGAGAAAAAGACAGGACAGATGATCCCAGGCAAAAGACAAAAATATCCAAGCTTCACTCCTCAGAAGGGTCTCGAGGATACTGACACAATTACCATTTTACCAATTACAATCAGGCCATTTCAGAAGAACATTAGTGGGAAGAAAACCATCTTCACCCAACATGTGAAAACTGAGAAGGAAGTGAGATCTCTAACCACATGAAAATCACTAAGATTTCAGAAGTGTTACACTGCAGTGAGTCCTCAGTCACTTTCCAGTTTTTCTTCAAGGCAATTACCTCGCCCTTACTGCAGGCTTCGCTGGGTCCACCTTCCCTTTGGTATTCTGGGCAGAGTACAAAGAAAAAGGCACTGCAGCACATCTGTGCTCTTTGTAATACTTCATTCTGGCCTTGTCTTCCACAATTTTAGTGTAAACACAGATTTGGGGTTCAGAGCACTTTTTCCTCCTCCTTTCTTCCTCAATTACCCCCAAACAACTACCAGTTTTGCTGCCACCAAAAATTAAGGCTTCCCTTGAAACTAGTCTTACCTTCAAAGAACTGCTGCAAGGCTTCATTTTCTCCCACCACATCCATGAAAAGCCAGTAGTGTAGTAGTAGTTGCTTTCCTACTACTTGAAGAGCTCCCGCCGAGACAGACGCACTCTCCTCCAGATGATTAGGAACACGCCAAGGAACACATCATGGTTTGGTCAGAGGTTTCAATGACTTTGTCCCAGGTGATTTCATTCCTCCATAGCTAGAGCCAGGATTACACTCAGGCTTTATGTAAAGGACCTAAACTACACATAAAGGAGAATCTAACAAAGGCTTTTGAGGCGAGATGATGTGTGTTCTACCCGGTCAGTAAGTCTAATGTTCTCGTTTTAAGGACCTTTGGTCCCAGTAATAATAACACATGCGCAAAAAATGCAGCAATAAAAATCACTTATCTTGTCTTTGTACCTTCACACAGGTCGTGTAATGAGTATTACTGATGAAAGCAGCAGTAATCGAAAGTGCAAAAGCAAAGCCATCACTGGTAGGGAAGTAGAACTTCTATGTTGTTACTATTATTAACAAAACTAAATCACACATTAGCCTGTTTGTCTAAGGTAACACTGGAAAACATATGGGAAAGCAGAACATGGAACAAAGCTCTTTTAAGGCTAGCAGCAAACTCTACTTCACTTTCTCTTAGTTCATCTTCAAACACTGAGAACTGCCCATTCTGTCACCACTAAGCAAACAGAAGAAAAATATTCAAATGTTTTGAACAGACATCTAAAAAAGGCATTTGGTTATAAACAAAAGTTCCAATGAAGTCTGGAATTAGGACATTTTGAGAAGTAATTATATCCACCAGGCAATTAACAGTTGTCCAACTTTTAAAAGCCTCAGGCACTCAGTGACACAGCTTTCTCATGATAAATGGCTCATATGAGAAATACAGAAAAAGAATTTTGGAGTAGGGACATGAAGACAGAAAACAGTCAGCATTTACAAGATGTTGATGTAATTGAGCCAAAGAGTCATTATTACTGAGATGTACTACATGGGGTACATCTTTGCCATCCCTAATACAAGAAAGTCACCTCAGCATTATACATTTTAGATACTACCATGTATAGAAAGGACCCTTCTCTCTGCTTAAATGAGCAACAGGATTTTGTTGTTGTAAAGGGTATTAAGTCAGAATACCAGCACCAGCTACTGGCTACCATTTGCCTACTGTTAGCTAATCATGGTAACAGTTCTCTCTCATTATCTAAACTAAGGATTAACAAGCATTTAGGAAGCATTTATGAGCCTAACATAAAACATTAATACAAATAAACACAGCTTGTTTTCTAAGAGTAAGTAAAGCCAGACTTCCTATCCATTATTGAATGGATAAACAATTTTTTTAACAATCTACCTTTAACAATTGCTGGTAGAATTATTCCAGGTTTCTACAACAGCAAGTACTACCCAGTGAGGGGAGATGGAGAAAAGTATTCCCTCAGTACTAAAACAGCCCAGGCTGGACAAGCATACTCCATTTACTAATAATATCTAGGTTCATTTGTTTGTTTGTTTTTACCTTAACGATGAAATGCCCAGTCAAAGCCAACACTTGCAAAGTGTTCTCAGGCGTACACAAGCAACACAAGCATGGTATTAAATTTCACTCCTCATTCTATTGACTTGTATGAAAATGGAGCACATTGCAGTAACACAATGACGAACACTGTTGGGTTTGTTCAGCATCAGAGATCTGTATCCACTGAGATGCCTCTTGTGAAAAAACAACTGTTTCAGTTCACCTTCTAGTCAGTTTACCTGCCAAAGTTTTAATCTTATGTGCAACTGAGAAACAGCTGTCAGGACTGAGATCCAGGGTTTTTCCAAAAAGGCAAGTCTAGTACATACCCACAACCATGTTCCTTATAACATCATCAACTGGCTGCTTTCAGCTGAGACAATGCCCAGGAAAAAAATGACCACTTGAACTTCAAGTGCCAAAGTAACACTTCCAACAGAAAAAAGCATCTCTTAAGAGGCCAGGATCCTTTTTTGAGGTTCTCTGACACCAGTTTTTTCACACACAAAAATTATAACATTATATGGAAATTATCATCAGCATGTTAAAGAAATCACATCATGGAAATTTCTGAGTTTCAAGAACAACTACAGGGGAAATGATGTATAAAACATTGAAAATTGGAAATCCCAGAAGAGTGAGAGGGAAAAAAAAACTAATTTAAAGGAAAGAAAAAATTCTAGTGAAGGAAAATTAGAGCAAAAGAGAAAGGTTTTAGCAGTCATATAGGGGCCAGAAAAGATTTCTAACAAGAGCAAACAAGGTAATTTTATTGTTCCTTTGTATTTGAGAAGTGCCCTTCCTTAAAGAGAAGATAGTCAGGTTTATTGTGCTGTGACTCTTCACTATATGTGTTTCTCTTCTTACATACATATTTTTAAAAATTATAAGTATAGGAAAGCAGCACTTCAAACAATTCCAAGTTCTCCCAGCTGCCTGTTAACTGTATTGGCAGACATGCATAGAGAGCTATATAAGTGTACCTAAACACTACAATGAAGAAAGTACCAGGCACTTATTTGCTCTTCAAAAACTCAGTTTTACATTTTGGAGTGTCCTACTGGGGAAGTTCACATCATTCTGCATCAGAAAGAAGTGCAGGCAGAGACTGTTTCAGATTAACACTTTAATCAGAAGTTTTGTTTTTAAATGTAAATTACAATCACTAAGACACCTGCAAGTGCTTACCACATTTGTTCAACTAAGTATTATATGTACGCATATACAGCATAGGTCAGTTTAAAACAATCACAGTACTTCTTAGTGCCATCTGCAAAAGGAGAAAGATCTTGGACCCACTTTGTGGAAATAAATATCAAGTGACAAAAAAAGGTTCAGCAAGTTTAGTTATGTCTATTCAGTGAAGTTCATGCATGCGCAGGAGTAAAAAGATTTAGAGCTCTTCCTTGTAGTAGCCAAGTTTTGCTAGTGACATCTCTCGTCTCAGCTGCATAACTTCCCAGAACATCTGATCCACTGAAAAAAACAGAAATATCATTAAATACAACAAACTCAGGTTTTATTTCAACTGATGTATTCAGGCTGCCTTACTCTACATGATTTTAGGGGAACTTTATAACAAATACCTGGTAAAAACAGCATTAATATGTGGAAGGGGCTAATTGTATTTGGTTATGACAAAATTTGTTCAAGTAATTATTCTAAACATTCTAAATGAGAGTCCTATAAAAAATTACTCAGATTTTAAATTTCTTTAAAATGGAGAGCAGAACTACATCAGTACTTCTTGTAAGCTTCAATTAATTGAAGTTTCTTATTAAATTTCATTGCCCCTTGACTCATTTTCTGTGAAACTAAATGACTACAAAAAGAAAAAAGTAGAGCTTGAGTAAGAATTGTTTCACCAAAGAATCTGTCATTTTGTTATAATTTTGCCATTTATAATCTTTCTTGCTCCATTTTCTTCTAAAGTAATCTGCCAGCAAAAATAAACTGGGTAGGAAAGACCCTTTTTTCTTATTTCATCTGTATTTTCCTAAATGGGATAAGCCTAGTGCATAGCTTAAGCTTCTAGACATCAAAGCAATACAGATCAAAATCATGGGGTATATAATTATTCAAGACAAAATTTCCATGCAGTCATGATCCTGATGTAGAATGTCTACAAATATCATTGACCTGAACAAGTACAAAGTCTTCCCTACCATATTTCAAAAAACATTTTTGTAAAAGTGATCTCTGTCTTAAAAATTATTGGTAGAAATGCATGCAGCACATTATACAGACAATTATGATGAGTGCCTGCATTCTTCTGAATGTACTGTTGAAATCCTTACATAAAGCTAGAAATGCAAATTCTCTATTTTATTGGTAAAAATGACAACTGAGCTGAAACACCAAGCTCAATTTTTTAGAAACTTCTTGTGAAGAATAAATAAATCTAATAATGTTGAAAATATTTCATTATATCATGTAAAAAGAAATTAATTTTTTTGTATCAATAGCAAAGTAAACAATTTTTAGTTGAAACTTCACAGGTCCTTGTGGTAAGTAAAATCCTTTTAACTACAAACCATATTAAAACTTAAAAAACACATTTTCCAGATCTTCAGTGATGCTGGTAAATCAGTAAAAATTACCACCATCTGAAGGTTTTATTAAATAGAATTAAGTAAAGGAAATAGCTGAATTTCTGGTGAATTCCATGACCCTTTGACATTGAAAATTAACAGCATTATTTTTTGTAAGTAACAGTCTATCTATCACCTCAGGAGTACTTCAGGTTAGAAATATTTGGGTGTAGCTAAAATCCTGAGCTCTTGAAATTTGGAAACATCAGGAAGAGATGACTATAGGTGAGGTAGCAAAGCGGGGCTAATTCTAGCCAAATTCTTGATGAAGCAAATCCACAGAGACTTGAAAACTGGAATAATGAAATGCACAGAAATCCATAAACATTATAATGTTTAACTGTTTTACTTTACTTTAAAAAATGCAACTGAACTAAAAAAAACAAAACACAATATTTTCACAGTGAAAGCAAATATTTTAATTTACTATTGACACAGGACTAATTACACTTTTTCCACTATCTGTCTGATGCAAAAAAAATTTGAACTGAAAGCTGTTTGGCAATATTCTTATATATATTCCTGGACAGGAAATACAATTAAGTATTTACAATTAAATACAATTAAATACAATTAAACTGTGTGCAGTTTAAACACAGTCAAATCATCTTCCTTTTCTTTTATAGTGATAAAATGGTAAAATGGTCTTGAAAATGAAGACAAAACTGTGACTCCAACATGCAATATATTTTTAAATTCCAGAATTAAGGAACTAGGTGTACCATGAACATGTTTTCACAAACATCTTTTATATGGACATACTGGAACCACACAGCACAGTTAGGCAAATTTCTGAATTACTGTACAGACACAGTTTAAATAGGCAGTTGTTGGATATCATATTCAGCCATGACCAAAGTAACTGGGTAACAAAGGTAGGGAACCCCCCCACAAGCTACAGCCTGAAGCAATGGCAGTAAAAAACACATTTCTCTTTTGGAGTGGAGAGTGATCAAGCCTTATATTTATAACCAGAGCCCTAATCAAGATTTGGCCATGCTACTGCAACGATCTCATTTCTCAGCTGCACTCAGATGAATGATTACAGGTTTTCTATATATATATAAAAGGCTACCTGTTTACATTTTGCAATTTAATCCAAAATATTGTCTTTCCTGACAGTTCCCCCTGAAAAACCATTCTGACAAGCACAACATTAGAAGACATGCCAAAACACCAAGCTAAACAAAAAATGGCCCAGATCAAACCAAATTGAAGTTTTTTGTAACCAAAATACCTCCATATTCTGTGACAGAGATTTGATTTTTCATTACTGTGTGGAAAAACTGTGACTACCTCCCCTAGTTAGATTTCTTTTAACATTTCTTACTGTATAAGGGTTTTTTTAAAGGACTGAAAATCAATGCATTTTAATTCATTGTTTTAAAAAACAGCTTTATTGGACAGTGAAATATCAACACATTCTCGAAATTACAACAATGATATAAACTGATAGCTTTCCGGTAATGTCAGGTTACAGCTAGTAACTTTGTTGCACAGATAGCAACTTTCAGGCACAGGCACAATGTAAATGTCTCTTTATGTAGATCAAAAACAATTTTTTACTCACCATCTTGCTGCTTCAACAGTCCTTGCTGGATGTATCGAATATATGTAAAGAAGTTACACACAGAAGTGATCTAAACTCATATAAAAATAATGGTGGTTAATATCATTTGTATAGAGGTATGGAAAAAATAGCTGCACAAAATTAAATCATAGTAAATCTACTTACCCTGTAACGACAGAAAGGAGAAATGTAGTAATAACTGCTTGAATCTCCTAATTTGATTCTATGCTTGCATGACTTACTTTGTCCACTGAGAGCACATTTCCTACAAATATAAAGGTCACATGATTCAATAAACAAATCTGACATTAATGTCTAAACACATGCATGTGCTTATGGTGTTAATGTAACTGCTTCATATTGGCACAGATAGATGAGTCTCTACCTTCATTTTACAAGCTACAATCATTACATTATGCTGTCAATTATTTTAGTTCCACAAGGCCCAATTTAATTTCAATACTGGTGCAGTTTAATGCTTTTTTTGAATTCTAAAACTTTCTTCAGCTCTGGGAATGCACTTCCATATTCACTAATTTAAGTTGGCTTGACAACTCTGGCACAGTGGGATTTCTTTAATTAACTCTTGATATGTCAAATAAACATTTTTTTAAATTACCAGTTGATGCCAACATTTAAACAGATTTTTTTTAAGTTCTGCTTGATATTGTATTTCATCCTAAAAAAAAAAAAACAGCCCCACAAAAGAGCAGTCAATTCTCTGATGCTTCTTAGATGCATTTTAAATCCAGTTTTGCATTTATGCCCAAATTGAAATAATATTTTATATTCAGAGTATAAAATCTTCTGGGACAAAGAATTACTGCCAGACAGCCCCATTTCCTTTCTGTTACCATTACAAAAAGTGAGAGTAAAATAATCAAATTTACTTCTGGTGTATTGTAACCATGCAGTATTCAGGAAAGGTCATTAGTCACCACAAACTGTTCCAAAAAAACCCCCAACAATTTAGGAAAACAATGAATTTTTAAGGATTAAAAGAATTTGATTTATTTGGAATGTCTGTATTATAGCATCTCAGATGAATTGCGTTGTCATGGCAACCACTGTTTCATTAATTTTAAAAGCTGCTGGTTCTTCTCCCATTTCTACCTCATGAAACTGGGGAGTCTAAGAACAAGCTGCCTTTCAAAAGTGAAACAAAAATTACTAAGCTTCTGTGGTTCTGAACAGTGGCTCATAGGCCCTTTCAAATTGCCTGCAGCTGGTCCACAGAACCATGTAAAACAGGAGAAAATTGAAGTGTGTATACGATTTTCCACAGCAATTTATGAGGACTGACAGCAGTTCATTGATAGAAGAAATCCTACAGTAGCTGAAGCAAGCTGGATCACAATTTCAGTCTAGCTTTTGTCAGAAGACAGACTATCAGTGCTAGGAAAATAACCCCCTTTTTTTTCTTCTGGTTACATAATTGCCTTCCCTGTGTTGTCTTCCCTCACAGCTGTTGAGTGCTGAGGTTCCTGCTGGTGACTCAGTTCCACTCCATACAGCACACGCAGCTCAGCGCTTTGTTCCCTCCCCACGGGGACAATTACTTGAACCTTCTGGGGAAACCCAGCTGTCTTTTGTTAAGGCAGCACTCACCACACACATCACAGGCACCATTCAGTAACTTCTGTATCTTCAGAGCCCTTCTGCACTGCTATCACAGCTCTCTGGCCTCCACTCCTCACTATGCTTGCTATTTGGGTTGTTATACACCACTTTATGCATCTCTTCCCCCACACAGATGTACAACAAAATCACTTCTTTAAAAACATTACTCTAGCTTTTGTTATTGTTTATTTTCAGTTTATCTCTATTATGTTACCCATTTTAGAAGACAGTTTCAATTAAGAAAACATAAAAATAAAAACCTGAAATGGCTATGCTGATTCAGTGAAAACTGGAACACCTGTTTCCCATTCAGTGCCAGTAGTAATATATAAGGCAAAGCACAATTGCTGTTAAATTACACTTAAATAATGCAGACTCCTTACCTATTACTTATCTACAAGCAGCACCACAGCAATTTTTGTCAGTACATAAGAGTTGCAAAAGGGAGAAAAGAATTTGCCTGACCTTCTGATATATCTAAAATAACTAAATTACAACTTGTGCATTGTCATCTCAAAACATTAATCTCTATCCTGCCAAATATTTAAGTATTTTCTAAGTCCTGATTTAAAAGTTATGCTACACTGAAGAAAACGGGTTAAAAATCTCTAGAAATTCCTGAATGATGCAATTGAGTCTCCTTTCTGGCTAAGTATTTCATCACACCAAGATGTAGCAAAGTTGCTTGAAGCACAATGACTTTAAATCCATTTGCCACTTGTTCTTTAATGACTCATGACTCCTTTCAGTGTTTTCTGACTGTATGGGTTCTCTACTGCTTTCATGGAACACAACTTAGAGTGGCAGATCTTGGATAGGAATTCATTACCCCTTGAGTAGCTCCATTGTGTGGGCCCTTCTGATGAGAGGCTGCTACACCTCAAAAAGTGTGTTCTAGTGACAGCAGTAAGTTGAAGAATATTTGAATGCTTCAACTTTGTAGGCTAGAAAGGATCAAAGACTAAGTCATAAAACACAATTTTCATTTTATACAGCTCCTTTAAAAAGAAAATAAAGAATTCTGGGATGTGTTAATTGTAGTGTCTCTTCCACTCAATGGAAGAAAAACAAGGACTAAAAAGCAATGGCAATGAGAAAGAAAAAAATCTGAAGAGTCAGATGAAAACATTTTGATGTAAATTTTCTATTGTAAAATTCAGCTCTCTCAAATCAAATATTAAGGAGTAAATTGTCAACTTGTCCAAAATACCTCCAACAGAAAAGTCAAGTCTTTCTCAAGATTTGGAAGGCTACAGATTAATCTCCAGACTGACCTTGCTTTCTTACTCTGACATACATGAATGGATCCTACAATCCCTTTTGTTCTCCACATCAGCAAAGCCCTGGTGCCTCAGGCAAGCTCCTCCTATCCAACTTAAATGGTTTTTTATCAGTACCTGACAACAAGTCTGGCTTCACATTCCTCTAGGACCATTCCAGAATTTCTAAAATAACCTTCCTTCCTGACATTCAAGCATACTTCCTACTTTAGATTCAAATAATCATTCATCTTCATTTCCACTTAAATTCCTCCTGCTCAAATTCAGAGGATTAACTCTCTCTAAAATTCTCAAATACTTCAGCTACCTCTGTCAGCATCCTACATATGTCCTAAATTTTTTATGCCATGAGTACTCTGGATGTCATAAACCCAGCCTGTACTATTTCAATGTCTATTTCTTTCATGATGCTTTCCAGCTGAGAGCCCTCAGTTCAAAAGCATCTGGTTTAAGTATCAGAATGGTCTTCTCCAAAGAGGTGAATGTTACTTTCGGGGTCAATGCATCAAAACAAGCAAAAGTCAAGCTCTCCCCAAATGGTAAGGTTTGTTCTATATTAAGGGTTTTTTTAAGTTTCATTTATTAGTTGCTTATTTTCCCATAAAATTTATAACAACAATCCTGAAGTCTTAGATTTTAGGAAATGAGATTTAAGATACAGAAATTTGACTGAGGTAATCAGTTGACAGCAGTTTTCTCAAGCCAAGAGATCTCAAATGAGTCAAGATTATCCCCCTGTCTTAGCTCAACATACTTTGGTCCCCCACATTCAACTGCAGAAGCTTTCACAAATCGAACAGGTTGCAAGCCAACAGGTTCAATGCTCAGAGTGTTGTTTTCAACAGCTTCCAGAACAGCTGAGGCCAACTGCAAGAGAAATTTAGAAAGCAGTTAAAAACAGCTCTGCTTCATCCATTGCCTCAAAGCAGTGACAGATTTCTTCTTCTGGAAAGTAAGAACATAGAGGGGAAAAAAAAATACCAACCCACCAAACAAAAGTTCTATTACAAACAAGATCTCACTTCCATCATGAGCATGAGGTCCCATTTCCAGGCTCCTGTTTAAACTCTGCCCTGCAAATAACCCTGCCTTCCCTGAGGCATGCTAACTTCCTTTACAGACAGGAATGTAGTCAAGCATGTTTAAAACACTAACTGTATTTCCAGCCTTTCCTCATACACCCAAATAGCACATGTATTTGTACATGCTGTGCTCTTGTCAGAGACTGAATATGGCACAAACTTAATTTTTAAAAATTGGTCTAATTTTATTGTGTTCTATGAAAAATACAAAATTATGCTGCATACATCTTTATCTTGAATAAAACAAGTAAATGTTATGTCACTGTTTTTCAGCTAAAGATAGCTCTAGCAAGGTATTCAGACAAGTAAGACTCAACAATATACAGAAAAGCCAGTTGCAACTTTCAAATACTAGTTACTTAAAATACAGCTGCTCAGGTTTTTTATGATCACTCCTTATACACAATCGTAAGACACTGGATAGGTGACCATTTTGCTTGATTGGAGTGAACACTTCCCAAGGCCACTATTTCAAGTAATAACCATTACTTGATTTAAAAAAAGGTGCAACTCATGTTGCTAAGGAAATAATTTTGTGCCGAGGTTCCTTCCTACAAAGTAATAAAGATATTTTTTCTATTGTACTTTAATTATTTTAAGACCAGAATGTTACTATTTAAATAGTTCATATGAAATACTCTCTCTGACCTCTCCCAAAAGCAGAAACAAAAATGGTTAAACTTCATATTGAAAACAATATAGTAGTCTTTTGGTTCATGTAACATATTTAAGGGAAAGCCATCAGTGACCACATTTTGACCATTTCCATTACCTCACTTTTGGAGAAAGTTAAACATGGAAAAATATCTTCCCGATAAATTTTGTCCAAGAAAGGACATGTTCTGTCCATAGTAGGCTCATCCTTCCAAGATCTGAAGTCATTGTACAGAGACAGGTCAGCCTAGAACACACAAAGATTCATATATTTTAGTAATGTAATTATCACAGCAATGTCTATCATTTGCAAATATGCACAGGTAAATAATAAGCATTAAAATGCTTTCTATTGTAGTGTGAAAGAATGCTATCATGATTCAGCTATGAATACCTTCCTAAATCCACTTTCCTAAGCCTGTAAAGTCAAGCATATCAAAACACATGATTTTCAATACACAGAGATAATGCATCTATTGGTTACCAGTACACCAGGGTCAAGCTAATTATCTTTCCCCCACTTCCTAAGCTTACATATAGCTTTGAAAAACTTAGGAAGGGCCAGAAAACAGTTTCCATCTTCATGCATCTTCATTATAGTATTTTAGTTCACCTCCATTTATGTAAGTTAAGAAAAGCAGAGAAATTCAAAGAAACCAACTGCAATCCTAGACATGTTCATGCTGCATCTGACTCTTAACATGCTGCTATCCAAAGACTAAAAGAAAACAGACTAACACACTGAACATACTGACAAAAGAAAACAGGAAGTTAATGTTAAAGTTAAAAGTACACTGTTTTCTTCATTTTTCATCTTTATGCCAAAACTTTCTCCCTACACCTCCCTAAAACAGAAAGGCAAGGATGTTCACTGGGAATGACTGATGAGCCTGCTCCCCCCACAGCTCCTCTAGTGAAAGAGGAAATGCTAAAATTACCTATTAAATCATGCTAGGACGAACTGTGTTCTGTACCTGTTTGGAAAACACCTTGTTTTGTTGTCTCCATGCTGAGATCAGTTAGCAGTAGGATGGCACCTACCCAGTGTGGTGGTCCAGAGATGGGTACTAGGTTGCTATTAAAATATCTATTCACATTGTGGGGCAGTCTGTCCCATGGGCTTGCTACCCACTAACTGCTACAGCACACTGAGGTGTTCCCAGAGCACATCCTCTGCTTTAGGGTTACTTGAGGAAGCTCCTTCATGGGCTCCAACACTGCTGCAGGACACAAGCCAAGCAGAGTGGGGGTGAGTGCTTCTGACACATGCTCCTAATCCAACATATAACACTAACTCCAGTCCCAAAAGGATATGCAACATCATCTTGCTCCCCAGGAGCAACACCATCCTCAGACTGGTTTCAACGTTCTGCTTCAGCACCTTTTCCCCTGTTTAAATCCTTCTTGAACTACAGCAGATCTATACTCGTAAAACTATAGAAAGGATGCACACTGCAGAAGAAATATAAGCCAGGATGTGAATTTAAAATTTTATACAATTAAAAAAATCAATAAAGATAAGGTAATGAAATGGGGAAATAGCATATACTAAAAATTGATTTTTAATCCTACTTAGAAGATCAGTATGCTGCTTTGAACCAACCTCAATCTCTTTTTCATTCCCCATGCATTATCAGTTCCCTGAGTTCTCAGCACTTTGCCATTCTTTTACATATATGCTTTGGGGAGCTCTTTCATCACTTTCAGAGGTTTTTGGCTAAACTTTATTCTTTTTCTTTTCTTTTTTTTTTCCTTGTAAAGTAACCCACAAAAATTAGCCTGAAAAATTTGGTTTTTCATTAGAGCCACTTGCATTAGGCTCAGGTACAATCAGGAACAATTATCTTAATTAAGCTAATCCATAAGTGTTCTGGTTGCTAAGCCACCAACTTCATTGTACAAATGGAATTCAATAGGTACAACTTGCTCCCTAAAGGAACATTTCCCATAACTTAAAATCCATCTCAGGTCTGGCTTTAAAATTAATACAATCAAGAGATACTAGCAGAAAAACATCCATTTTTGATTTGTACTCTAGAAATCTAAAAATTAAGACACATTTTTTATTAATTAGGTTATTTTCTAGATTTACTCAACTTTATCCAAACCTATAGTTTATAAAGAAGCTGCCTTGAAAAAAACTGTTCAGTGACCATAGTTTGATGCTCTTCCTTTTCAATCTACAATGTGTGATACATGTGTATCTCCTCCCTGCCTTTACATATGCTTCTACTAGTTACCAGTTTTGATTACCTAAAATTAAATATACAGTCAAATGTAATAATTCCAGTTAAATTGTTTACACTTTCATTACAGTAAATATGACAGCAGCAAAACAGCTCTTTGAACAACACTGATGCATTTACCAACATTTCTGGTGAGGGGATGCTACCTGTCTGCTTAAGATTTGGGCAGCTATTCAGCTTATCTCAATCTTTTTAATATTTAAATTCATTAGCCATGTCTATTTATCCAAGATGTTATTACCACATACTAGGAAACATTTCTCTGTGATGCTGGCAGCTTCCTAGCTGCACTGCAATTGAGGGTAGACAGCCAGCCACTCTTGACTCTGTCTACATTCCACAAAGAAATCTGAGAGCTGACCTCTATTTACACCCAGCTCCATCCCACAACACAAAGCTCCAGGTGGCAGACACTGCAAAAGGGTCCAAAGCCATTGGACAATACACAGCCCTGCACAAGGCTACTCTTGACCCCCTTTTGAAGTCAAGTCACTCAAAATCAGGAGAATGAGATTCGAAGAGTAACAACCCAGTAGCAAGAACAACTAGCAAGAAGGGGACAGAACTAGACTTTCAGACCCAAGCTCCCAGAAATGCAAAAACATTTACCTTAGAGCAGCTATAAATAAAACCAGTAAACAAAATGACAAAGCAATGGGTAACAGGAGCAGCTGGGAAGGTACATATCCCCTGCTTAAAGCAATGTCCTAGCCACCATGAAAAGGGCATTCTTGCTTTTTTCACCCCATTCTACATTCCATTAAATACTATGGCTCAGAAGAGAAATAAAAATACTCAAGTTCCAGTGGGTGGAAAACCCATGTGTTTTTTAGTGATTCCCTGGGCTGTCAGTGGAAGAAAAAGTCACCAGTTTGAGCAGCCCTGAAGAGTCTCCTTATGCAGCCAACAAAAAGGTGAATGAACTAAAGGAAAGTGTCAGGCAGACTAGTTCCTCTGCAGCATGCCCTCCACAATCACCATTTTATCTCCATGAGAAACTGAGGCTAAACAGATGCCTCTGGTCTCTCACTCCTGCCCAACACTTAAAAATTCCATTGAGTCATGACCTCCATTTGATGCTTACAAAGTAACTGGATTCCATCCCAGTTCTCCCCTTCTCTGAAGGGCAACAAAGATTCCGTTTTAGTAAGGAAAAATCCTGGATATCATTGACAGTGGGCAAGTAGGTTGTAAGTCATCTGATTTTTTTTTGAGTATGAAACACAAACTGGAAGATGCCTTAATTTTCTAGGTTTATAGCAGAATGGTGTCTAGTACAAATGCAGTTAATGATGACTGGCAAAGTAAATTATTAAGATCCAGTCAGCATATTATCCCTCTGACAATAACCAGCAGCCACAGAGCTGGCTGAAGAGACATCTGAGGGGAAAGGTAGTGATGAGTATTCTTTTACAGCTTCAAAACTTCTAGCAGTCTGTAGCTAAAGAAGCTTTCTAAGGCAAATGTCATTGCTCTTCCATACTTCTTGAGAGGCTTTTCTTTTGTCACTTTGCATGACTTTATTTTGAACATATCTTTAATCTTGCTTCCTCGTGACAATGTTTCATTATGTACTAAAAAGGATCTTCCTTTTAGCTTCCAGAGTTTTCATTAATTCATTAATAATTATTCATCATTCATCTTCCCCACGTCACCCGAGATGGCAGAGATTTTTCTTCTGCCTCAAGTATCTCTACAAAGAAATCTTTCCATTAGGTTTGACCATCTATGTCACACTTCCTGGTATTTTCACAGAGTCCTTTGTGAGATGAATATATCATAGGTGCATGTACAAAACCACTTTTACTACATGTTTATACAGCAGCGTAATACTTTTTCTTTTGTTGTTTATTCCTTTCCTAAGACCTCCTAAGTCTCTGTAGGTTTTTGACCATCACTGAACACTGAGATGGGGTTTTCAGACAATGATCAATAAGGACACTAGTTTTTTTTCCAGCACAATGTAGCTCTTTGCAAGTTCTCAACTGCAAGCTTGCTAGTTGCATTTTTTTCCTAAATGCCTCGTTTCTCATTTACTGATTTTTGAATTTCATCTGCTGTTCTACTAACCACCCAGTAAAATAAGCTCCTTCTCAACACTTTGGTCAATTTTTGCTAGTACTGTTCCAAGGACTCAAGTACCAACCTCTTGCCTCATTATTTCCCTATTTTCAGTTACTCAAGTAGATTTAAAAATCAATCAAACAAACCAACCAAAAAAACCAACCAAACAAAAAACCCCAACCCCCAAAAAAAAAAAAAAAAAAAAAAAAAAAAACACACAGGCCCCAGGATTCCAGTGACTCTTTATCCATGCTCTAATAATTACTGATTTCATCTCTTCCCTGGCCTCTTTCACCAACTACTGATCTATAAAATGGCTCCTCTTCTTTTCTATGACAGTTTATACAATGTTTATGAAAGTTTATGAACTTTCAGTGATGGACTTCATAAAAAAGCCACCAGGACTTACCATTCAGTTATATTGTTTGGTTTATTGTTTGGAGCTTTTTAATTACCATGTGCAATTCCAATATTTGAAATCATATCTCATCTTCCCTTAATGACTTAAACGTAAATAAGACTTGGAAAAATCACCACTTATTGATATGTAAGGAAAGTTCTTTCATTAATAAATATATCTCTAAGACATTAAGCATCAAATGACGATTTAATATATACTATATTTATTGTGAGTAAAACAAAATAAAGTCAGTTTCTCAGCAAAAAGAGAACAATCATTGTACATTACCTCTTTACAGTCTTTTACAATTGGCTGCATCATGGTAAGGTCCTGATGACTGCCACCCATAGCACTGCTTGTACTCTTGTTTCTTGCATGGCCTTTCTTAAAAGGAGTTTTTCCACCAGACTGGAACTCCTTAGTTGGAGATGTTGGTGAAGTAGACAGTACCAGCGTTTTCAATGCTGCTACTTCAGCCTGGAGGACATCAATCTTCAAGGGGCAGGGGGGAAGAAAGTCATTAACAAACAAAAATGTTAGTTTATAAATATGTTAAATCAATTAACAACATCTCCAGCTATCTTAGTGCAAATCAAAACTTCCTCTTCCAAAAGGACTAACATACAGATGCCTATGCAATTGCATATTGTAGTAAAATTGGCTTCCTGTGCACCTTGCTGGCTCACATGATGCTCAAACACTGTGTCCACGGCTGTTTCCTAAGAATATGTCAAGCAACACAAAACAACTGAGTACATATTCTAAAAATGTATACAGGTACTGCTCTATCTATATCTTTATGATTCACACTTCAGATTTAAACCCATGTGAAAACACAAAGCAAACCAGGTGGGAAAAAAACTCACCTTTCCTTGTGCTTCTTTTAACTGTTTTTCTGCTGCAGCTTGTTTGACATTTGCTTCTTTAACCATTTTGTGTGCTTCCTATAAAAGATGTTTAGCTAGTGTAAATGCTTCACACAGATTTACAAAAAATTCAACAACTAACTCCTGCTTCATGAAGACTACCTGTGACTATTAAGTTGTGCAATAGTCCCAACAAATCTATCATTTTGATTCATCACTGGCCAACTAAGATTCTCCTTGGTCCTGAGTCCAGATTCAGAAATCCAGGAACTCCACCCACCCCTCTCCAGCAGGAACAATACCTGTCATGAACACCAGGCTCCAGTCACGCTTCGGTGGCTGACAAGTTCTTTGACCCTCAAGAGAAAGACTCAACCAGTAACAACAAAAGCAACATAGATAGGAACAGTAGCACATTCAAAAGAACTTCTCCCTTCTTGCAGCCAGAATAACCAGTTTTAGACAACTGTAAATTTCTGCATGAAGGAACCAGTCAAACAACTATGAAGTCTAAATTCTTGTCATCAATAAAACAGACAAAACACAGCATAAAAACAGATCATCATTTAATAAACATTTTTAAGTAGAATGGAAAAAGCACTAATAAAACAATGCAAGTATAGAAACAAGACTAAGTTGATAAAGAAGGATGCATAAAAGGACTGAAGGTTTTTCCAACATCCTTTTACCTCATAACTCTAAGCCTTTTGTCTGTATAATGTATTTGTTTAGGCTCTGATCCAGCAATTTGTGCCTATGATCAAATTACTGTTCTCACATGGTACTTACTGAAGGCAACAAAAATTGAAATATCAGAGCTACCAACCAAATTACTTGGGATAGGATCCTTTTCATATCTGTAAAGCGCCTAGCACATCTGGACACTATATAAATAAAACAAAAAAGTTCATACATCATCATACCAAGAGATCTGGCTCCCACTGGCATACAACACAGCTGTATACTATGGGTTGGTAAAATTCTCATAAGTAACAAGACACATGCAGGAATGGGAACATACACATTTATACAATGTGTACAAATACATTTAACACTGACCATGCAATTTCTGTTTAGTGATGCACCTTTGAAAGCAAAGCATGTTACTGTGCTATTACAGTGTAATAATGTAATATATGCACCCAGCTGCGCAAAACAAGTCTCAATCCTCCACTGGGATGCAATAACATAAGCCCGAGCATATCCATTTATATGGCTGCTGAAATTAGTGGGATTCAAAATTAAACATGAATTCAAGGGCTAAAGATCCCAGTGCAAAAAAAAAAAAAATCAATAAACCTCACTACTGTGTCTTGTTAGAGCCTCTTAGAAAAATCAAATCATGAAAGAAAACTTAGAGTAACACACCTATAACAGTCTGGGCAATTCAAACTCAAACTATTATTACTGTATTTCAAACTGTATTTTTAACAAACTGACACACTGTTCTAAGCAATGCAGTGTCATGAATATAAAATATCAGTGGTAATTTTCCTTTTATTCCTCTACAGTTAAAATATCTACCCAACATTTTCCTCCCCCAGCATACACAAGAATTTGTGCTAAAAAATACCTTTCCACTCTTCTATTTATATTTTTACACAAAGGAACTGCTTAATATTTTAAGTAACCTTGCCCTACCAGGATGTAGTTTGTAATTTGATTTTTGAACGTCATTATTTTCAAATGTTTAACAGCACTTTTATACAACATCATAGGTTCAAATACTGCTTCTAAAACATATCTAACGTTGTATCTTTATGTATACACTGAAAGTCTATAACTTACGATTTAGTAAATGTATGAATTATCCAGTCATTATGAAATTTATTCTGACAGTTAAAGATACCACAATTGAGGCCCAAAGCATTCCTAAATATATATATACATTCCTAAGATAAAATGAGAAATGATCCTACTTCAAGTTACAGATTTAGCATTTTATTACTGTGTAATAAAATCTCACAATCTTTGCTGGTACTCAAATGGACCTTTCCCTCAAATGCAAAGGTCCAATTGAAAGTTCAGGCTTATCACCTGGTAATCACTTGGTAATCACAAAAACCTGGTGCATCACTCAGCACTAATGTTTCTTTTGAAGTCTGTGGGTGTAGCATGCTGCCAGAGCCAAAATTCAGAAGCTGAAAGCATGGTTAAGTTATGTACTTGCTACCTCCATTCATCTGGAACAACATTATTTTTTTATTTAGTCACCATGGCAACCCCAAATTTAGCTCTTATCTAGATAGCCTTGTTGTCAGACAGAGAAGCTGTCTCAAAATAGTTATGCCAAAAAATAAGCTGATATATTTCCCTTATTTTCTTCATTTTGTGTCTAGGCAGATTGACAAACTCAATAAGGTGTCTCGCATTGAAGTGAAAAGTCTGCTGCTTTCTCTTAAGCCTCTACTTCAACACACCCAAGTCTTCAGGACACAAATCCCTTTATACGCTTATTGCATAAAAATTCAGCATACAATAAACTGGTTCTACACAGAACATCTGGCTCAGCTTCCCTTAAGTATATCACATGGAAGACTCCAACAAACCTCAAACAGACTAGCTGTAAGTTCTTCCAATTCCTGTCCAAGTTGATCTCGCACTTTAGAAAGCCTTTCACATTCTTCATCTTTTAACTTCAGCTCCTATGGAAAATTGAAAGTTATTTATTCTGACTTAGAGTAGTAATTTGGCCTTTTAAAGCTAATACCACAAGAGAGGGGGGACAAAAAATAAAAGCAAATAATCAGAGGAGCATAAAACCTTTGCTAAACAAAGCCTTTCAAAATAGTTATCTTAACACTAAAAACAATTAAATTAATGCTATGCATATACAGCTGTTTCTTCCTGCTGTACAGAAATATACCAGGCCAATCTAATGTATACCTAAGCTAAACAACAACATTTCCAAAATATTCTGAAGTAAAAAAAAAAAAAAAAACTTTTTTTTAGGGGAAGTATAAAACGCTAGATTCACATAAAATAG
>VZRX01003747.1:260931-275899 GCA_013398075.1 Notiomystis cincta
AAAAAAAAAAAAAAAAACTTCTTTTTAGTGGAAGTATAAAAGGCTGTATTCACATAAAATAGAGATCAAATTAATTATTGGGGCAGACAGAACACCAGTTCGTCTTCCCATTCCTTAAAATATGCTTAAAGTAATCCTTTTTAAAATATGAAAAAATTAATTTAAAAATCAAAAAGCACTGTCTCAGGACAATTCTAAATGAATCTTAAAACATATTTTATTAAAAATACTGTCTTCCAAATATCTCCTTACAATGTTTCCAAAATCATACTTTAATTATATCCTCGCCCTTGTTTATGCAGATATATAAATTAAAGCAACTAACTGAAATTCAAAATGTTAAGTGTCTACACCACTAAGATTTTTAACACAGATTTGGCAGTATAAGGATTACACATGCCCAATCTCATCCATACTGAGGATAAACTGGGGTACTTTGCAGAGAAGTAGAAAAAAGGCTGACAAGAAATTTGAAAGAAAGGTCTTCTCCCCTTCTGCATCCATTAAACCCTGGAACCTCTTGCAGAAAGAGAAGGATGTAGAGATAAAGTAAAAGAAGGAAAAGTAGAAAATTCTGACCTTTCAAACTTTCTTTGGCCCTAACTCCCTTCTCATCCCCATCCATCTCCTCTTTATCCTCTTCCCCCTGCCAAGAAAGGTATTACACTGCCAATCATTCCCGAAACGCAAGACCAAAGACTGTCACTAGTAGGTTAAAGACTTCAAATAAAATCTAGCAATGATTTGCTCTGAAAACCTTCACAAGCCAGTAAAAAATAGCTGCCTTCAGAAAACTGTGGGAGGCCAGTCACAAGAGAATCATAAAAAAAGGCCCGAATGGCAGCTTCCCTTGTGTTTTTGGAAGGTGGTTAGTATTTCTTCCAAAGTCTTCATGACTGAAGTAATGTTGCACACAACTATGTGGGAACCTGCATCTTGCCTTGCAGCATGCTGGTATTAGGTCTTGTTCTCAATTTCTGCAGTGAAATTGGCAATAGATTTTTCTGTGAGGTAGAGAGTCCTGTTTGACTTCAGCTCCTAGACTGGACAAGAGTTTACGAACTGTGCTAGAATCATTTAGTATCAACAGCATTATTCTACCCTTCTTCTATTTGGTTTTAACTTTGAACATTTTGATTGATTTTTAATCTAGTTTGTTTGTCATTTGGATTTTTCCTTTCAATATGCAACTATTTTGTTGCATATTATGTACCACTTAAATAATGGGGATTTTTCCAAACACAATATTTCTCAAATTCTATTCAAATCTCACTTGCTGGCTACTATTCTGCACACGGTGACCCTTCTCTTTCTCAAAAAAAAGCCCCAAAAAGGCAGCAGGAAAATAGCTACAGATGGAGGCATGAGAAGGAGAAAGGAATACAAAAAACTAAACACAAAAAAAGAAAGGAGGGGAAAAAAAGAGGTTAAAAAAAGAAAGGGGGAAAAATTATTATTATTATGTTTTGGTTTAAAGTATTTCCTATATAAAGTATGGTACTTAATCAGGAAATGGAAGATTCTGATGCAAAATGCTTAAAAAGAAGTTGAAACTTTTCCTATAAATGCAGAGGAAACATCAACATTTCCTCTGGCTTACTTCCCTGATTTGTAAGGACAGTGCTGCATACACATCAATACATCTTAAAAAGAGGTTATATAAATATTCAGATCAAGAGTTGTCAAATTAACAATGCAAGTAAAACTATCCGAGGTTCACCTACCACTACCAATACACTACTTACATAAAACAGTTACATTTTGCCTGCAACTGGAAAGATTAGGAGAGATTAAAATTTAGGCAGATGAGTGAAGTTTCTTAACGAAAACATAAAGACAACACCAGGCAGTCTACTATGCATGGCTGCTTAGCTGGATTTGTCAAACACTGGGCAAGCTTCCATGACATGATTCAGGAGCAGCATAATGTAAGACATTGTTTTTGTCAAGCAAATTTAAGGTCAGGTTTTTTAGGCAGGTCAGAAATGAAGAGTGCCCAAAGCAAAAAGCTTAGCAGTTATTAGAAACATTACTACTGCCTGTGGCTTAAAGGCATTACTGGAGACTACCCAGCCATCCCCAATAAAGCAGCAGAAAAGACAACTGTGCATGCTAGACTAACCATTCATGCTGCAGTCCTTCACACATTACTGTTCTGAAAAAGTAACTACATGAAGATGAGGAACTATTATAAAGCACACTACAAACACACAGAAGGCAAGAAAAAAATTTACTTGCATGGGAAAAACAAAAACCTTACAGTAAAAAAAAAGTCTGGATGAAAGAGTCATATTGTTTTTTATTTCTTTTTGATCTTCTCAGACTACAGGGTGGGTCTTTAAGAAAGAACCGTAAAATAAGAAATGCAAATTACTGCTTCAAAACCATTCACACTTTACAATCTAGAAAGAAAATCGTCCTACATCTAGCTCAGCAATTTAACCAAGTCAGAACTAGATGCATAATACCATGAAAAGAACATTTTCTACAGATATCACCTAGATTCTGAACTGTGGGATACTGCTGAATTCTGAAGTTGTCCAAGTGTTTATATTAAATGCACTCCTATTTGACTGGTCTTCACTCGGTACACAAATTAAACAAGCTACATAAAAATCAGTCCTTTGCAACCAGATTCACAAGGGTGTTTAATGTGACAGAAAATCCAGCATTTCTTTTCAAAGTTAGCAGCATTTCACAAACTGTTGAATTATCTTATGGTGTGGGTGAAGATGTTTCTATTTTGCTTTCATGTAGTCTTCTTTCTACTCGCCTGAGAAATTTCTCTGCCTACAATGCACTGCGACAGCATAAGAGGTGTGGAAACTTTCATCAAAGACAGCCAGGAACTGCTAAAATACCTTCAGAGAACCAAGGCATCTTGAACAATCACAAGCCTGTGGCCTCACAATTCCACTGCAATTTGATTTTAGAAAAGACTGAAAGCATATGCTTCAGTACAATTCTAATGTACTCTCATTTTTATTGTTAACTTATAAGAAAATAACAGAAATTTTAAAATGCTGAACAGTACAGTATAGTACCACTGGAATTCCTGGGTAGTTACTGTGAACCTGTTTATTGATTAATCCATGCAGAGTTTTAAAATACCATGTTTTACTGCAGATCTGAAGACATGAGATCAAATTGTAACACTTGGTTTGCTTCTGAGATGAAAAATGTACACAGAAATTGAAGCCTTTGAAAGAAAATTCTAAATCTGAGAATCAGGCTCTCAAACTATGTTGAAATTGACATTACACTGATACTATCACCTCTTTCACAAGAATTACCGTATCGGGGAAAAAATCAATTTTACGCTACTAGGAAAATACAATTCATTCACATTTTACTACAGAAAGTCAAACATGGTTTTACTTGTTACTAACAACTGTACAAATCTTACTCTAAAAGACCATGGGAATCATGGAAACCAAATATATTGTTACCATCATCTCTGGCAGACTGCTCTTTCCTCATCAAAGAGGGCTAAAAAATCCGTTTGTTTGACAAGGAAATAACTTTGGGTTGAATCACACAAAAATTTAAGAAAGACATGACTATAAACTGCTAAAGCTCAGAAACTACAAGTAAGCTATCCAAAACACATGCAGTATGCTGGTTAACTAAGATGAAAAGCAAAAGGTACTCCCCGGCAAGGACTCCACTAAATTTGTACCTCAAGAAATACTTTGTATCCAAACATCACCATTATTTTCTTGAAGGCTATCTACATGTGATTGACCTGTGGTCAATAACCACAGTGACAGAGCTCAATCCAAACAAATGCAGAGAAACAAATGCACAGAGACATGAGGACATAAAGCCCCAGGCATTACAATCACTACGCCTTTTAACACCTTCTCCATTTCCCTGATGCTGCTTCAGAAGATTAATGGAACAAGAAGGCTTCAGATGACCCAAAGCAAACACTACATCTCCACCTCCAGAATACAGCCAGAAATTAAGACTTCAGTGAAAAAATAAGCAAAAAATTACTTGAATGGCCCCAGAGATAGAAAAAATTCTGCCATTTTAATTACGGGAGCATTTTAAGGCAAAAGTATGTAAAATCTTGTATGTCTCATTAGTTCAGAGTTCAGCACTGCTGTTAACCTCTGACCCAACCTTTCTCCCAATCTTATGACTTGATTTGATGCTGCAACTGATCAGGATTGAACTACAAAGCCTATTTTTCTCTCATCAAGAAAAAAAAAAACTTCTGAAAGACTTTTTTAACAATTTTGCCAGCAATGCTGTTCATTTTAGGAAGTCTATAGCCTTTAAAAATCCAAGGCACACACAAAGCAGGAAAAAAATCATACTTGTTCTATTACTGAATAATTTATTCAGAAATCATACTGAAATTATTCTAACCATTACAATTGGTCTAACAATTACATGGCATACAATATCTGATATAAAAAAAGTGACAGTACATTAAGAAAAAAGTTACACTCCAAGCAAAGACATGAAAAAAAAAATTAGTGGATCCCTAAACTTTAAAATTTCCATTTCCTTTCTAGTTCCCTTTGTGATCACAAATGCAACAAATTCAAATCAAACTTTAATGTATAGTACAATAGCACACAGTTTGAAGTAGGAAATTTGGAACAAATGAAAAATGCAAAACAGCAAATTTGCATTTACTTTGTTCACTCTCCGTAGCCTGTAAAGTTTCCAGGCTGAACGAGCTCCCTAAATTCAAGTGCAAATTGTAATTCTCATTTTTTTCACTAGTAAACAGCACAGAGAATTACAGAGGATTTAAAGCCAAAACACAAAACCAGCTATACCAAAGACACTACCTATTCATTACATCCCTACAGGGTTTGAACTGAGTTCTCATCAACAAAAGTAAATATGCTTGGAAACAGAAGTTTAAAGATTTCAGACATGACATATGAGTATCACAGGGAGGATACAGCACTATGTGAACAGCCATGAGTTTTGGAAGAAAGATACCAGAGATGAATTAGGGATAGGAAAAATGCAGGAAGAGGAACAAAGTGGGTATAATGGAAGGAATGGTGTTTATTGTTGTACAGTCTGTACAGACTCCTGCTGTGCCTAAGCAAATCCAAAACACTGCAAGTTTAGAGAGACAAGCAAAAGTAAGTTACCTCTCCAGTGTAACACTGGCAAGAATCACATGACGAGTTGAGAATTAGCAAGAACTTTGACATCAACAGTCTCAAGTTAGTGCTGAATTGCTTTTGTTAAGACCACACAAAGAGTTTGAAAACATGTAACATGCATTTAAGTGTGTCCTAGCAGCCTTCATGCCATTTCCTTAAGAACAGAGTTAACAAATTTCAGAGTGAAATAGGAAATATTGCAATCTTTAAGAGACAAAGTGGTATATGCTGGAGTAAGATTTTTAGATCATGCCAAGCTATCAGTAGCAGATCCGAGTTGTGGTTTTCAAGTACATGAGCTTTAACTTGGTATACTGTAAAGAAGAGATTTTCTGAAGTTTGGTTGTTAATTTGTTATTACTTTCTAGGGTTCCAAGTTTAACTGCTAGGATTATATATTTACATGCAAGGTCCTCAAGTTTAGCTCAAGTTAATGTTTTCTTTCAGTGGTCAAAAGCTAAGAAAACACATACATTAGCAAAGGAAGTCACTACTCAGCAATAAAACAACCAACAGAAAAAGCAATGTCCAAAACCACAGTTAAGATTCACTATGACAGCAATGATGACTGCATCCAACAAGATGAAGTAACAAACAGAGGGCAGCAAGTTCAAACACAAGATGAGCTTAAACCTAAACACAAATGGAATCCCCTAGAGGAGAAGAAAGGGCACAGATACAAATAGCATAAAATCTACTCAAAAATTTAAGCACAGAGAAATGTTAAAATGATAAATAATGGTTTTGCATTTATATAGCACCATCCATCCAAACAAGACAAAGCGCTTTACAAATATTAATGAATTGAGACACAGTGTCTTCAAAGGCATCCATATTCAATTTGAAGTGTGGTGTAACAGTACTGTAAAGAACACCAGAGACATTTTTATTGCTTCTCTCCTATGCAGGCATTCCCCTATGAAGCATCCCTGCTTCTAATGCATTTATAAATTCCATGGCACATGCTACACTTTTAAACTCTAGAGGAAACAGGACTCAAAAGGTAAATAATCAGTGTCTATAAATACTTATTCAGTAACAACAGAATGACAGAAAATCACTCCTATTCTCAAATGTCAGAATGAAAGAAAGCCTACATTTCTAAAAGAGAGTGTTTAACCATATATAGCAGCAAAAGCTTCCATGGTTAAGTAGGAGCAGCGGCACTAGAAAAAAAAATTATCAAAGAATAATTCTAAGATATCAGCACTGCACTTAGAAAATTTTACATTAAACAATTACATCATAATAAATCTATAAGAAATGAGTAGACTTCAAGTGCACCTTCTGGCCCATCTATCATTCTGCAGTATTAGAAACACTTTGAAGAGAGAAAAGGCGGGAGGAAACAAGACAACGAACCTTACCCTCTGAGCTTTTGCAAGTTCTTCTTTCAATCGTTCATAGCCCTTTTCTCTTACTTCCAGTACAGATGGGCTCCGTAAGTGAGATAAACTGTCTGTACTCAACCCAAAAATATCTTCATTTCCTTCAGCAACATCTGCTACTGTAGCGCCCTGCAAAAACTCTCTCTCTACGTTATTGCTCTCCTTCCTGGCATTACTGTGATTGAGTGACCCACTCTGGGGTCCAGAGGTAGAACAAAGAACTGCGTCGGGAACATTGATGCTGTAAAGAAAGCAATATAATTTTTATTTATGTAATACATTAGGAGTGAGTTTTTTAGAAATGGCAGTAGTGATGTTGAATATATAATTATGGACATAATTTAATATTACAACACTGCAAATATATGTATCTTTAATGAAGCAAACCATTTATATGCAACAAACATCAACAATTTAAATAAAAACATAAATGGAATTTACCTGACACCTGATACTTCTCCACAATTCAACTGTCTGGGAGATGAATAAACAGGTTGTGTAGGAAGGTCAGAAACATTTAATGCATTGGGTTGGATTGGTGTGGAGGACACAACAGAAGGATGTGGTCGGTAGATTACACTGGGTGAGGTAGTTTGGTCCTGAGTCCCTGGCTCATTTACTCCGAGAAGATCTGGTGTAGTAGGCGAAGCGAGGTTCACTTCATGAAAGCCTTCCAAGGGGTCACTGGCCATAATAAAAGCCTCATTATATGAATCCCTAAATGAAATAATAACATTGTCAGGAAGTAAACGGGAAATACTTGAATATATCTGACAGCTATTTGAATTAAAAAAACACTCAAGTACGTTTGGAGTACTTTGTGATAGAATGGAAACTGTGGACTACTCTTGCAAAGAAGTATAAACTTTGATCACCAAAAATGTTTTTCCCATCTATTGTACTGTTGAGTTCAGATGATCTAAGAGAAGGTTCTGCATCTAAATGGGATGATGAAATCAAGAACATATTCTACATCATAAAACAACATAATTTTTAATATAATCAAGAGCTGTTTCATATCAAAACAAATATATTTCATTCATGAAAGATGGGAAGACCTGGGAATCAGTGAAGAAAAAAATTTCTAAACCTAAAACTTCCACTTTTCATCTCAATGAAGCACATAATCTAGGACAGAAATCAGTGAACCTTTAAATAAATTACAGTCCGTAGTGGTTTTAGTTAAATTACTCATCTGATCTTTTAACAGTTCACTGGAATGACAGACTTAGCCAATAAGATTTCTCATGAAGTATAATGATATATATTTAACACATCACATGATTAAGTGAATATGACAACTGTGAACAAGTATTCCAAAAATATATTACAGGTAAAAAGTGCTATGAATTGGCAATTTAATTGACAATCTTTCAATTTATTTTATAATTACATACGCTTTTCATAAGATCAACAAAAAAACAAGTACAACACATTTTTACAAGCCCTACTTTTCAGCAGTTTATCAGAGATGACAAAAATCTTTGCATAATTCAAAACTGTATGTTGCAAGTAGTATGAAGAAATTTGTAAAGGAATTACTTAGCACTGATTATTCAGTGCAAGAAAAAACCTTTTTCATATTACATAAATATAGAAGAGATAAAAGGCTAAAAAAGATATTTAATGTGCAAGAGAAAATCTAAACGAAGTAATACATTGTATTTTACAGAACAAGTTGTTTGGATCCTACACTTGTAAAGACAAGGCAGGGAGAAGATCCAGAAAGATGGGGGTCATAACCATGAAGAGAGGATGCCATCAACTTACATGTACATCCACTTCATTAGTTACTTCACAAAACACACAGGAAGACATCAAGAACAGAATCCCAAAATTACATCTGAAGTAATGTTTTAGTTAAATTAAGACTTTCTGGTCACCTTGAGCTCAAAGAACACTATTCAAAATTTCTACATCTCAAGGATTGTGGTGTGTGTACAACTGCAAAACAAGGAGCTTTGCCACATCAGCAGGTACATGTGGGAGAAATTCAACCATTCAGACAGCAAGAATATCTTAATTGAAAAAAAAAAAAATTCACCCCCTCTCAGAAACTGCCCAGACTTAAGGGACAAAAAGGATCTCACATAAGTAAAAGGGAACATTTTTGTTTTGGGCTTCTTTTCTGCAGAAAATTTTACACAGAAATTTGTTTTAGTTTGAACTATCAAGAGCAGTTGCACAAATATGATTTACATAGAAAAACACTGTCATAGAGTTTTGGGCTTTGAAGCTTTCCTGTAACAGAGATGAAAAGCTTATTTTTGAGTTTAAGTAACTTTGGCAAATATTGCTGTTTGTTTTCCCTACAGTTCTTCTTAACTATTAGAAGCCTTAAAATTACATGCTCTACATGATGATAAAGACTGTTAAGTAGACAAATTAAAATGAAGGAACTGACACAGCTACAGGACATTGCTTCAAAGTTAAATTTCAAGAATGTCTTCAGCTCTACAATACAATTATTACATCATTGTTTTACACTTAATAAGCTAAAGTATTGCCTCCTTTATAGTTCATCACCCCAGTTGAATAACATGCATGTCTCAGATCTCAAAGTCAGGGTCACTTCTACACAAACCCTTTCCCTTTCTTTGTTCCCACCACTCTCTTCTTTGACCACCAAGCCACCCATACCCAACACCACTATACTGGCAACAACACCAACCTGTCACTTCCAATCCCCAATTCTTTGGATTCCAGTCTTCATAACTACAAAAAGACATAACTAACTAACTAAAAAGACACAGGCTCTGAACAGGGATGCAGAAGGGCTGCCTGGGTGCCTTGCCTTTTCTACAGCACCTAGGAAAGTGCACCAAATCCACACAACAGAAGCAGAAACAGAGCAAAGCAGGAATATGCTTCGGCCACATACTCCCTGCTGTTGACTAGTTTCTGTTTCAAGTTTCAAAGATGCATTGCTAGTCACTTAAAACTCACAGTCCACCTTGATATTCACTAGAGATATCATGGAACTTCACATCACCAGTACCACTGACTGTTTAAAGCTGCACACCCCATTGAGCTGAACTCTGCTATACAAGTTTTTATTTTCAAAGAAATTATTTTTTAAAAAAATACTACTTAGCCTTTTCCAAGAATAAAAAAAGGCTCAAGAAAAGATTATTTGTTGTTTTATGATTTATTTTACTATTTCTGAACAAATCTTAGGGCTATCTGTTTGGAGCAAATACTTTAAGTACACAGTGTAAGCAACAGTTCAAAAGATGCACCATTCCATATATTTGTGCTAAGGGACACAAATTCATCTACATTCTGAAGCCCAGAGGGCCATGCTGGCTCACACAGAGAAAAAACAATTGAAAGCCTACTTATTGTCTTTCAAATGTTCAAATGCATTTCTAGCTGTCCCTCTGGACCATCACATCAATTTACCCCAGCAAAATAGTTTGTTTGGGGGGATGAATGGGAAGAATCTATCCTACCTACACAGTCCCATTCCTTTCAGAAATGTCCCACTTAACTCCTTCCTACAGCTTTTCCACCTAACCTGCCTATATTCTGCAGTATTTTTAACAGTTAAAAGAAGGGCCCAAACCAAAAAGATTATGGTATTTACAAAACTATTACTCTGTTTATACATTAAATATTGACCTCAGACTAAAAAGTAAATAAATCTATGCATAACTTCTCAGCTTTCAAAAAACCAAGCTCTTTCTGATACAGGAAGCAAAAAATGTTTTAAAAGTTATCCAAGTTATTTCTGGAAGAGCTGAAAATAAAGTCCCTCAGCTATATTTTTCCCATAGCCTGTTAAATGGGCACTCATAAGCAAACCATCTGTAAAACCATGTGTAAAATACTTTCCATTCACAACTTTTTTCTTTCCTAAGATTACTTCTCACTAGGCAGTGAGCAGGCAGAAGCTGGGTGCACCACCTAGACAAGACAAAGAAGCCCATATTAAGTACTCAGTTTCAAGACTCACCAACACCATTATGATGACACGTTACACATTAATGAAACCAAACACACATGCAAAAAGCCAGGTGGCAGTAAAATTAAAAGCTTTCTTTTGGGAAAGAACTCTTCAAAGTGATGGTAACCAAAAGAAGGAGGATTAAAAAGGCACATTAAATTTCAGTGTCATTAAAGATTAGAGGCTTCCTTAAGGCTTGCAGGAAGGATTTGTATTATTGACTAAGGCAACAATGAACAGCCTTGCTGTGAAGGAACACGAAGCAAATGGTAAACGGAGAGCTGCACTTGGAGCCATGCTGATTGTGTGCAAAAAACCACACACTGCTAACACAGCACTCTTTAGTAGTAACTCTTCTGTGAACAAAAGCTGATATTCTGACATTTCAGGGCAGCACACATGTTAAATAAAATAATTAATTTTCTTAATACTTTTTCCTACCAAATTAATGTAAGGTGAAAGCTTGGAATCACATTAGTGCCTACCAAATGTGATTTTTTTTGTCTTAGTTGATACTATGCAATTAGGATCACATAAAAATGTCAAGCACTGTAATAAATCAAGATGAAACAACAAAATAAATTCACTTCCTTATGCTTTCATCTGGAAATAATGCAAATTTGGTGGGAGCTGACAAAATGTTGCTTTTTATTACCTCTTTGCTGCCACACCGGCACTGATGACTAACCACAACTTCATGAGGAAACAATGCTCAAATCTGTTATTTTCTCTAATAGTAAACTAAAATGTACTACAAAGAAATCAGTTTAACAACAGCCAGTTTAACATTTCCTGTAGCTTCTAACAGAAATCAAGAACCACAAACATTTTTAACAGTAGTCAAATCAAAATGCTTAATCTAATTTTTCTGCTATAACTCTAAGAGGGGTTTGGCAACTTGTTTGAATCGAAGCACTCAAAAAGTAAATACTAAAAAGCTCTCTGAAAGGCAGTAATTTATTGTGGTTTGTTTCCTTTCGGAAAAAAAGAAATTCTTGAAAACCACATACTACAAACTCTGGAGTTTATCTTTCACAGATTGCTTTTGAATACCAGACACTTTGAGGACAACAACTCTGAACAATCTCCTAACTGCTATAGTCCATTTAAAAACAAGACCAACACCAAACATTTGACACATCAATAATCTCATTTTTAGCTTTAAGAGCAAAGAGGACCATCACAACAGAATGGCTACCTGCTTGAGTAGGAAGAAAAAAAAAGCCCCTAAGGAAAAAAGTTAACACCTCTAAACATTTTCACCAAGAGCAAATTCTAGTTAGCATTTATCAAAAGAACGTGCCTATCAGCCACTGAGATTTACCCTCCATGCAGCAGGCCTTTTAATGTGTAACTGAGTCCCAAAGACTTCATTTATTAGACTCCTACATCTGCTTCAGATGATTTGGGAGGGGTCCGGAAAGTGGATTTTTCCTCAAAATTACTGACATTAGCCCACCACTAGGCCTGCATTCTTCTCAGTCAGTTTAGGGAAAAATATTTTTTAAAAATATTTGGCACTATAGAGCCTGGAATGTAATATATTTTAAACTCTAAAAAACTCAGTAGGGAATTAAGAATAGTGGACTAATGAATTCCTTTTAAAGAAGCAGTTCAATTAAGCAGTGCTACTTCAAACTCATCAGATGCAAATAGGCAGTTTAAAATTTAAATTGTTCTAAGGCATATACTGGCATAAATTTCAAGTTCAAAACTAATTCAATTACATCTATCCAGTAAAAGATATTCATGAGATGCAGGCACAAGACAAAGTTTGGTAGATTTTCTTCCTAAACTGTTTTATATTTAAGCTTAGCCAGAGATTTCAAGGCAGTTTAAACACCCTGATCAATTTCAGTTGATTGCATAAACACAACTCAAGATTTGGCACAAGAATTCCTTTAAGGTTTGCAAAAAGTAATTCCCACTCCTAAAATTTTGCAATTGTGATAGAAACTTCTGCTTCAGGAACCAAAACAAATTTTTTTTTTTTTGAGCCACTAAGATACGAGAGAAAATGAAGCACTGGGCTACTTCAGTCTTTACATATTCTACTTTTATTTACAAGTGACCTCACACCATGTATTTACCAAGAGATGATAAATTAGGCAAGACAGTAAATGGAAGGTAAATTGTAAGTTCTGCAAGTTACAGAATTTAACAGCTAGCAGAAACACATTTGGTTTAATGTGGGAATATTTTTCTATAGCATTCCCTCTAGTGCTGTCATATAATACTGTGATGTGGGTCTTCTATTTTTACTCTCCCTTTATGCATTGAAAACACAATTTGCACTGTTTTAAAAGAAACAGTCTACTTGATAGCAGGATATTATGAAGTTAAAAGGATTTTTGTTTTGAGGAACTGATGATTAAAAAAAAATCTCTTAAAAAACTTTATTACAGGTCTATCTTCAACTAGAAAAATTTAGTTACGCTCTCTTACAGAAACGAGCAGCACACAAGATTCAATGACCTATATTTATAAAGTGCTTGTGAAACTTATAAATAAACATGGGTTAGAGTCTGGTAGATAGTACACCTCTTACTAGAGAGAAAAGTCAGTGCTTTGCAAATGCAAAGCATACCACAAACTTTCACTGTAAACAAACATTCAAAGAATCTTGTTCTGTTCACAAAGACTCTCAAACCAAGTTAATTAAACTGAAAATATGATTCTCTTTGCAAATGCTGTTCTTTTTAAAGCAGAGCATTGTTCTGCCTTATCTTGGAAACAGTTTCACAAGCCCATCTCAGGTTTAAACCTGATCACAATGACTGTAGTGTCATTCTTGCCAAGACTTGGACCTAAAGACTCTCTCGTTTTCAGTTAACACTGAAAATATTCAGTAAGTAAACTTAAACTTCAGTAAAACTACCATGAATTTCCTGACATTGTAGCTGCAAATGCATTTAAAGAAATATTTTCTTAATTTATTAAAATATGGTTAGTGTATTAGTGCTATTAAAGTCTCTAATACAAGTCTTGACAGTAAGGTTACAGTAAGATAATATTTTACATGTCATATTAAAAATGGTCTTAAAAATAAAAATCCAAAGTACATATCTCTTTCCTGAGAAAATCCATAAACCTAAGTGGAACATTGAGTGACCAGCTCATTTGGTATTTTACATGAATTTTTAAATAGAGTCAATAAAAGCTATGAAGATAGCTGCAGTTTATAATCAAAATGCTTCTTGTTCTGGTCTCCTGCAGAAAAAAAAAAATCCCCTTTTAAATATAGCATAGCAAGACAGATATTCCAGTCACAGCTGTGAGGTACACTCCCATTTGTTATTTATTAAAAGCATAATGAGAACAGTAAATTATTTATCCTTCTTTGCTCACTAGGTAACATTAACCAAGCACAACGGATGAATGACTGCCAAGACACAAACAGAGAAGGCCAAACTTTAACCCTTCCAAAAACTCATTAAACAGATCTATAACAGAAACAACAATAAAAATATTAAAGTGACAAGATTTCAGGTTTTGCCCTATGGTGAGGAATACAAATATTTGAACAGATGGTAGCTGCCAATACATACTTCTAGCCCGAATAACCTTACATCTGCTTCAAAAGAGAAGCTGATAATTTCAGTTACAGAAAGTCTGTAGAAGATTAATTATTTTATCTATCTAGATAACCGTTTTTGAGACTTCCTAAGAACATGCTTAAAAATGCAAACAAATCAAGTAGCATAAAACTTAGTACATCATCTGCAAATAAGACAGACAACACTTTCAAACTCATGAAAACACTGTAGCTTTTTGTGAGCAAGATAAATTCTGAGGTTATCATTAAGGCTTTGGTCACTCTGTGCTTTCCTA
Organism: Notiomystis cincta; assembly: GCA_013398075.1. Lineage (NCBI taxonomy): Eukaryota > Metazoa > Chordata > Aves > Passeriformes > Notiomystidae > Notiomystis > Notiomystis cincta. Next base: position 275,235 of record VZRX01003747.1, read on the forward strand.
CTTCCAAAACCCTGCGACTCTCAGGGAATTAGCGGAGCACCAGCACACCGGCAGCACAAATTTCTCCATAGCTCACTGCTTGAAATCAACTTGAAACAAGAATTTACTTTCTGAGCCTTACTGTCCAACATAACTACACTAGAAATCAAGTCTAACTCAAATCTGCTACCTAACTACTTCGGCTTACAAGACCACTTATCTGCCACTAGCTATGACCCCCAGGACTGCTCGACAGACCACAGAGCAGCCAGAAGCGCTACGGCCGAGGGCAGCCGCACTGTCCCACAGCGCAGAGCGCTCGCCGCTCCCTGCCCGCTACTCCGGCACCCCTCGGGAGCGGGATGAAATCTGCCAAGCCCACGGGGGCTCCCGTCCTGCCGGCCCTCCCCTGCCTGTCTCTCTGCCCTGCCGGCGCTCTCCCCCGGTTCGCACCTGCCGCCCGCCGGCCGAGAGCTCTGCGAGCGGAGGCGAAGCGCTCAGCGCCGGCTCAGCTTCCTCTCGCATCCCTCCTCTCCTCGTGTCGGTCCCGCCGCCGGGCCGCCCTTCCCCTCGGGCCCCGCACGGGCACTGCGCGGGGAGCGCGGCGGCTGCTCCGACCCGCCGGCCCCGGCGAGGCCGTGCCTCTTTGTCCGCCGCCGCTGCCTCCCCCGGGACAGGCGCTCCCG
>VZRX01003747.1:276017-339446 GCA_013398075.1 Notiomystis cincta
GGAGGGGCAGGTGTGCGCGGCCCCCGCTGGCGCCCCCTGGCGGCGGGGCGGGGCTGGGCTCCGTGAGGGGAGCGCGGCGGCGGCGAGAGAGCGGGCGGGGCTGAGGGCAGCGCGCGTCCCCTCAGCGAGAGGGCCACCCGGGAAACTCCGCTTCCCTCCGGGCCGGCGAGGACACGGCGCTTACACTCTGCCTCTTCGGGGGCCGCGAGAAACACAAGAAAGTTAACAGTTCTGTGTTTAATGGCACGGCATCGCACAATGAAAATGAGAAAATGAAAGATACGCCAGATGATTGTCCAGCAGTTTTCATTCATGGGGCTTGCACTGCTCCAAATCAGTTTCCGAGCCTCACTAATGTGTGTCATAATTAAAGACTGAACCGTACACACAAAATTTCTGAAATGAGGGCACGTATAGAGCTATGAAAGGACTCACTTGCTACGGAGAGGCGTTTTTTCCAGCTCCAGTAGTTTGATAAAGAGTGATTACAGTGTCTCATCTGGACTTGCCCTAAGCCATCCCCTAGGCTTGCCCTAAGCCACGCTGACACAAACATGGTACTTAATGCACTTGAAGTCCCGGTCTGTACTGTTCCCTGTGTCCTGTGTCTTTAAAGGCGATAGGCAAAGTGTTACAAAGCTACTATAAATAAGATTCCATTCCACCACTGGTCTGATTACAGTGCCAACAAATATGCTTCAAATGACAGCAGTATTGGCCGGACTATGTACTTTCCTTGCTGTTAGTGCAGCTGAACTGAGCCGTGTGCTGCATGGTGAGGAACTTGAGCAAAAAAGTAAGGTAAACAAGACCTTGTCCCATTCATCAGTTAAGGAATCTAGGCTGCATTCCAGTCAATAATTGAAACTTTAATTATCTTGACAGCTTTGCACTGAATGTGAAAGAATCCTGTTAGGCCAGTCCTGCAGGACATAGCCACAGACAAATAATGTTCTTTGTGGCGCATTCCCCATGGCATCCACCAATCAAGAAGTTCATTGAGAGCAAAATAATATGACAAAGATGATGTCAAAAGGCAAATGTATCAATGCCATTCCTCATAAAGTACCTATAAATACTAATACCTTCCAAATTACTTTCCAGTATGTAAATCTACACTGACTACAATGGGGCTCAGGCAGAAGAATTGGCTACAGAATGTCATCACCTCTAGCTTTTCTGGAAGCAATCTGAAAACCAAGAAACCAAAGTGGAATATCCAAACAGCAGTATAACTTGAAGTTTGTTGTAAAAAAACCAAAAGAGCAGGCATGTTCAGTATAAGGACCTTGAACTTTATTTAAGTTTACATGAAATAGAATCCAGGCAGTGCTATCAGAATACAGGTTTGACAAATTAGAAGATGCATCAGAAAGTTTATTAAAAACATGATTGCAAAGAGACATGACAAGTGGAATCAAAAGTTGAAAACAACCTATTAAGACATAGTAAACCAACTAGAGTCTATAATTAGGATCTGTAATCCTATAGTTCTTAATCCTGTACAATGACTGTGCCTGGCATGACAATCTGCTGTCTTAACCAGATTAGACATCTTGCATTTCAAGAAATAAAAGCAATACAGTTCCAAAGACATTTGACTGCTAAAATTAATCACCAGCAGATTTATTTTGTCAAAGTACTCCTGTATTTCGCTGTGTGTAATACTTTAAAGAGTCAGGCAGCAACAAACCACAGAAAGCATAATTTACATGGTTAAAATTAAAAGCTAAAATAAATTGAATAAATAAATTGAATTAAATCCAGAGTCATAAATAAGAGAAGCAGCATTCTGAGGGGGGCTGGAGGAAAAGAAATAAGTATTTTAAAAAAGTATTTTTATCCAGCCCTTTGTTCCTTCCTGAGCTGCACGTCATTGTCAGGGCAGAGCTACTCCTCCAGGCATCATGAGCTGAGAGCCAAAGTCACCAAGGAGGGCACAGCCAAGAGCAGGGCCAGGTGACAATAGCAGCCAGCTTTGTCAGACAGCAGTGACCATCAGCCAAGGTGAGGTGTCAAATCAAGGCCAGGATCCATTCAGGAAGTCTTGTCAGGAAGAGCAAAGGCAGCACAGGTATGACCTGTGTGCAGACCTACACCTGTACTGTAGGTCTGAGGCTCGTCCAAGGAAGCATCATCCAAGGCAGACTCACAAAAGACAAAGTACAGGTTATCTGTTTGTTTTGAGCTCCCTAGTGTGGTTAAATGCCCCAGATCAGGAATTCCCATTCTCCAGCTAGGTAGAACACTGAATAGGTATCTTGGCTCAAACATGGCTGGAGCAATCTGCATACTAAAAACTGGGTCTCACTTGTGTAACTTCTCTCCTGTCATCCTGATGGAAGGTGTGATAAAAATCATTGCAAACAGTTCCTGCACTGCACAGAGTCCCCCTGAACTGCAGCTCTGTCTCTCAATGTCTGCTGTCACATTTGAACCCTCTGTCTGAGAGACTGTATCTTCAAACGTGGTTGTTTCCTTTTTTGTTAGTTAAGTCCACTCAAGCTAAGAAACCTGTTTCAGGGAGCAGAAAACAGAGGAGACAAAGCTGTTTCGCAGAAGGAAGTCACAGACCATGGCAGGGCTCTCTGTTCAAGGCAAGGGTGGCTACAGGACTTTAGAAAAACCAAGGGTGTAATTTTTCTTTCATCTGAATTTAAAGTTTCTCATCTGTACACAGAAGCACAAACACCAGCTAATGTAATTTTCCCCCCTACAGGCTGGGAGGAATAAAAGAAAGAGATGGTTGTTCTCTTTGTAGAAGATGTTCAAGTGTTTAGTAGGGGAGCATGTCCCAACAATTTCATGGATAAATAAAGCAAATAAAATTTGAAATCTCACTTTCTACTTGCCTATGGTACTTCTTACTTGTTTACTTTCTTTATTTCTTCAATACTGTATGAACTGTAATTATTACCTCCCTTTTTGTCAAGATGTTATAAAACAATAAAATCAAGAAAACCAAAAGATGAATCTATTAACAGTAGTCACATATGCATTGAAATCCCATAGTAGTGCAGTGAAAAAAAAAATAAAACAAAGAATGATCCACTATATACAAAGAAAGATACAGAGACTATAAGACTTACCACTTTTAGAAATTTCTCCCCCATTCTACTAGCTCAGCTGAACCAGTGCTAGCAGTGTTGGGAACTGTGGTTCCCCACTCAGGCATATTTCTTCAATGTTTAGCTAAGCATTTTGAAAGCAAATCCGATCAGTACACTGGCATAAATGAGCTTCCAGCTTATTGGAACCCTTAAACTTATCTCTGTGCTGCCCTCCCTGTTCAACTAATAGAATGTTAAAACCAGTGAGGTCGGTGTTATTTTTCAAATCTACCTACTAAAAAAAGGCCCAGAATAACAGAAAATAGGCAGGATGGATATTAACTGCTCCTGATGCTCTTTCTCAAAACTTCCAATGGTGAAAGACAGAACAGCCCCCCTAAGCAGTGCATCCCAGTGCTGAACTAACCTTGGAGTTACAAATATCTTCCAAAGTCTAACCTTATCTCCTTTGCTGCAGTGTAGAAGAGGCAACAAGCTTATCTCAGTGGATACAGGAAGCAGCAATCTTCAGGGCATTTGATAGCATCATCTATACCCTCAATTTTGTCAAAAAATAAACAATTATTTTAATCTTTCATCAGAGGTGATTTTTTTTAGACCTCTAATTGTTTTTATTGTTCTCTCTGGGTTTCTTCTTAAAAATGTTTAAGACCCTTCATATCTTACAGATTTGGTAAGTGCACTGTCTATTCAATCAGCCAAGTTATTAATTAAAATACTACATGCTATCAGATCCAGAATGATCCTCTGAGCTGACATGCTCCTCTTGAAAACTTGACCTTCTAAAACCATGGTTTGAGCAGAATTTTCATACCCATCTTGTATTGTTTTTACAGTAGTTTATGCTGGACAGTGTGCCACTCCCTTTCTTATGAGATGACACAGGAGGGAATTTCAAAAGCATCACCAAATTCTATCTGTATCACTTATATTGATTCTTTCCTATTTGTCTTCAAATGATATGTTCAAATCATGCAACAAATATGTTGCAGCATCAAAACCTCAAACTGCTTCATAGTCTTCCCCTCTGTTACCAATGTTATCACCTGTGTTGACAGTGCACTAAATTAATGTCAGAAACAAGAGTTTAAAATAGTGTCTAAAAAGGAAATACTCATTAAAGCCCTGTATTCATTAACTGAAAGTCAAGGCTTGAATACTAAAAAATATAAACTTGGCAAATAAAATCCTTTTATACACAGGATATATCTACACACCTGGCAGAACTCACTGACACAGTATTTTAAAAATGGCTCATTCTTGACTGATATAAAAAAAAAAAACCAACAAAACAAACAAAGCAACACTCTTACATGAATACACAGAACACAGCCTAACCAGGGAAGATACAAATTAATAAAGAATTTAAATTCTTTGTTAATTATTAACATGACAAGGGTTAAAAAGAAATTTCCCCGTCAGGCACATTAGATTACAATTGTCCGCTTTGACTGTAAGACTGAGTCTTGATTCTGCAAACAAGCTGCCCAACTAGACAGATTCTGCTGTTGACCATGAAATAAATAATGCCTCCAGATTTTTTTGAAGGTGCTTGTAAATGTAACAATACTAAGTAGAAGAAAAATAAAAACTGAAATGGCCTTACCAACTTATGTAAGGACTGGCATGTGGCTTTGTTTATCTTTAGAAGCAAGCTAGGGACGGATCCAGAGTGTGATTAAAAATGGTACATGTTCATCCCTAGTTGGAAGACAGCAGAGATACCAAACCTGAACTCAGAAATCAGAAAATAAAAATACAAAAAACATTGTCACCTGAAAGTTAGGTCTCCAAAAACCCAAACAAACTTTGTAGCCCCAACAACCTGTTGTTAAAACTCAAGAATTCTTTTACTTGACGAGACTCCAAAACCAGCTCCTCCAATTACTGAAAATAAAGGCATCAGGTGAGAATTCAGGAATCCTGTGTTTCATTCACAAGTCTGCTTTGGACCTGGCTACCTTCCCTGTGCCTTAATTTTTCCATCTCTTAATGAAATTTATGAAACTTCTTCCTCCTTCCCCATAACACGTACTCATGGGATGGAGTTTAAATAATTTTCAAAGTCTTCATTCTTTCAGACTGAAGTTGCTATGAAAATGGAATATGTGGCTTTAATGAGCTAGTTTTTCTTTATTTTTGCTCAATGACACAGAGATTAAAAATCAGACTTCAGTCAAGCCTGCCAGTCATTATTGCTGGTTCTGCTCTATGAGGTGAAGCTGATCTTATGGAGAAGTTTTTACAGGTACCAACCATTTCCCTGTGTGGTAGAAATACTATTTTATTCATTTATTCTCTTTAGAGTTACCTAGTTGGTATGGGCATCACTCCACTGGGCATAGGAATGCCTCCCAGGTTAGAGTGGCCTTTTCTTCTCCTTGTCTTCTGTCTTCTCCAGCTCAGCACACTCATGATGCCAAGGCTCTGCAAGTTCAGCACAGCAGAGAGGTGTTTCTGAAAAATAATCTAAATTCTTTATTCAGTTGCATAGATGGTAAAAAATACTTAAGTAGTCTTGAAACCAGAGCAGTTTCAGTTGCACAAAAGAGAGGGATTACTGTTACACTTCCCAAAGTGACCTTAAAAGTGCTAGGCCTCCCAGGAGTCTAATCTCCAGTATCATATACATCTCTGTTACCTTGATTGGAAATGTTCTCTCACACTCACCGTGGTAAGAAACATTTTCTGTCACAAATAATCAAAGCATGAATCTACCCAGAAGATAGTGAAGGATAAATTCCCCAGCTAGCACCATTCAATGCCTGTTCTGGACCATGCACTGGCTCAGCAGCAGCACAGCAAGCAGAGGGTTTGTTTCATCTGCTCTTGGCTAGCTGATTGAACCTCGTGTCTGGGGCAACAATGAGACTTTACTTGCTGTTCAGGCATTTTTTCTAAGCGAAAAGTTGCAGAGAACAGAGAATGAGAGGTTTTGTTGAAATGCTGGAGGAAATGATCAGGCTTGTTGTCCATAGAAAAAGGTTAGTTGTTTATCTCTGCTGGTTCACTAAACACACTGTTCTTTTTCCTGCATGATACTTGCTCTTTTTACACTCTTTTTGGTTTTTTGTCCTCTTAAGGAATATCTAAAAAGTGAACAAATGTAGTTCTGAGGGAAATGTGTAGCATTAAAGTATGCAAGAGAAGAAATACAGAGTTAGCTTTAATACAGGACTGGCAGGACCACCTGGCTGATGGAGTAGAGTCCTCAGTTTTATCCTTTCCATGTGTGTATTCCTGCTGCTTTGAATACCAGAATGTATTATTAGGGTTCTTTGAAATAAAACTACTTAAATAACATCAAACTCATGTAAGTTGTTTCCTTTACAAAAAGAAATTAATGATGGTTAGCCATCTTGAAATAATCCCTTTTTAGCACAGATATCAATAATTCTATTCTCACAAATACAGCAACAAGAGCTATTCCAAATTCTTTCCAGACAATAATTAACTCAAAAGGACTCACCTTTTCTAGACACATTTCCCTGGAAATGCTCTTCTGTTCTTAGTTGCTATCTTGTTCTTGGAATCTCTTCTGTTTTATCTTTCCCATTGTCTCTCATACAAGCAGATACTCCAGCAAATCTCCCTGCCCAAGAGACAACTTAAGAAAATCCTCCATCCTTACAGTCCCATTTGCATTTGCTGGTACAATGACTCTAAATTTTGGGTTGAGGTCCCCTTTAATTTGAATAGAAATAATGAAGGGGGGTGTACTTTCTCCCATCAGTTGCAGCATGGTTTAATCACGCCTCTATCAGGGTTATATATGGTGAATTGCTCCATGGTTTTGTATCAGTCACCAGTGCATGGTGTTATTATCTTAAGTAGTGCACTAATTTGGATCATCAATCTTGTAAGTGGATTCTCATATACACAAACCAAAATATAATCATATGAAGAATTTCTCCAAATAATCAAAGCTGTCCTTATAAAGTGGGAGAAACAGAATGGCTCAGTTGTAGTGTTATGTGTGGTCCATTTATACATATTATTTTTATTATTGTTCTTGTTGTTCTTGTTGCTGTTTTTCATTATTATATTTCCATGCAGGCCACATGGGTCATCATTTGCTATTCTGAGATGTAACATCCCTCACTGAAAACCTAAGCCATTAAGCCATAAAGAGCATGAGTTTATGAGGCTTCCAGTGATATCTCAAAAATCACAAACATGCCTGTTGTGCAAACAAAGATACATTATTAACTCTAATACAAGGAATATTTGTGGTGTAAAATAAAATTCAAATGGGAGAAAATATTTGTCTTTCTCTAATTTAACTCTCTAAGAAGTGCAGAAGACATTAATATATATTATGAAGCACAGACTATCAACTATCAGTATTCTTCAATGTCAAGAATAATACAAAATTTTGTTAACACAACTTCTTTATTAAAACTAAAAGAAATTACAGTTTTTCAGCATCGGCATATAAAAAAATGAATATGCAAATGGCTGTGCAATCAGCTGCATTTTTAGGTAAGTAAAGAAATTGTCTAATAGCTAACATTTGATAATGTGCAAGAAGTTTTGAAACCCTGGTCATATTGCAAAGCAGAATGACACTGAATTCAAAAAGTCCATAGAGTAAAATCAAACACCTCTCCTTCTGTGATTGCCTTTTAACCATTTAGCTTTCACTTAAGCTATGCTAACATATATTAAATAACCTACCTAGGCTGTTTCAGATGAACATGATAAGGAGCACTTTGGAGACATCAGTCTTAAGTCATGAGAAAGCTCTCGCAGTCAATCCAGGCACTGGCTTTTGAATCCAGTTCCTGGACACCTTATTCCTGGATGCATTGTTGATCTCATCTTCTGTCTGATAAGTCCCATGGTGACATTGTGTGTCTGTGCATTTTGCCAATAAAAGGATTGTTGAGGCTGATAAGAGTCACAGTAATAATATTTCTAATAGCAAACTCAGCATTACTGCATAACAAATGATGTTTATTTCATTACAAGGAAGTTGCAAACCATAGTATTTCTGGTTGCAGTTTTACAGTACTCAGTGAATTAATCTGTCAGGACAGCAGGCTTTATCCTGCAGACAAATTCATTTGTAATCCTCTCAAATATTCTACCATGTGACTTCAGGAGATAAAAGAGCCTCCTTTAAAGTGTATTTCCATAACCCACATTGAGTGATGCTAAGTACACTGGTATCTCTCCCACTAGATTAACTTTTAATTACTGCAATTTCTCTCATGAAAGAGACTGTAAGATAGCACAGCAAGTCTCTACATATTCATTCTACAGGCAGAGGACATTTTATGTTAATTTACTGATTTATTCAAGACAGGAATTCCAGTAGCAAGTGACAGTAAGTAGAAAAATATAGCAAAACTCAATACATTCTCATTTGAGAAAATCTGACAGCAGGTTCTTTAATACTTCTCTCTTCCCAACACTCAAATTATTCACTTCCTTTCAATAAGAAAATTCTTTCATGTTGTTCAGACCACATTTTAGCCTATTTTTTATGGCATTTCTTTGGATATTGGTATTATGTGTTGTTGTTACAGATACTGAAGTGCTTGCTTGAAGCTTCACTAGCACATGATATGTATTAATGCCTCTTCAAGAAATCTTCCAGTATAAATGGGCTTAAAAGTCAAGAGGAAAGAGAAGTCAGAGGCATAAATATATTAAATCACTTTTATTTGATTGATTTCTACTATCTGCTGCACCCAGCTGTCTTGTTAAACACCCATGGATAATACTAGCAGAAAACTGTCTAGTTACACAGTGCTAAAATGTTTTTGTCTCTCATATGCGTTCAAAATACACCAAGAGAAAATGAATGCAAAATACACCATTATCGGTGATTATTAGTAGAACTGCATATAGAGAAGAACTTCTGAAAACTATTTTTGCAGATGAAACCACATTTCCCTACAGGGAAACAGAGGAAGAGAGGTAAAAACATTGCCTGTCTTTGGAAATACCCAACAAGGAACAAGGTACACCTTAGAGATAAAGAAAGGAGTACTTCCCACAGAACCAGTCACAATGGAGCTACACAGCTGGGAGCCTGTATTTATTTCTGCCTCTGAAAACACAGGAGCTCTAAATCTCATGTCTTCTGCAAAACAGCTCAGAGCCAGTAGAGCAATCTCAGCCACTCCAATCTGCAGGAAAACTGAAGAGCCGCCAGGAAAACCACCTGATACCCACTGACACACAGAGGTGCTATTATTTACTGCTCAGTGAGACCAGCAAATGGTTATGCTCAGCAAAGAAAAATGTTTTAGGTCTAAGTAATTATTTTACCAGTGACCTTAAAATATCCCTGTTGTTAAGAATTTTCCTTGCACAGGGCAGTCTCTGTAATAGGATCAGGCAGTATGTTTCTTCATGCCAAGTCACTGAATGCTAAAATGATTTGTCATCTTTCGCCACAGGCCACTGCCTGACACACACATGCCGCAGCCTAATATCTCGCCTGCTTTGACATCAAAGTGTCTTCCTTCAGCCATTAACAACAAGAAGAAAGGCAAACAATGGCAGAAACTGCCATGCTTTCTGAGAGAGTTTTAATTAAATAAATGGCCTCAAATAACTTAATGCGACTAAGGCAGGGGGGGAAACCTTTCATCATAAAATGAATTAAATCCATAAATCTTGCTTATTCTCTCCCCCTGTATTTTTTTATTTACTTCACAGTCACATTATTTCATTCTCTGTTGAAGTTTATGACAACATTATATGATATCTCCTGGGCTTTCACAGTCCATCACCTTTTACAGCTCACTCTTAATGCCATGGGTCAGAAAAGACAGAGTTCATCTCATTTTACAGAGGAGAAGAGGGAAAGAAGTCCTATGTAAAACCTCCAGTTGCAGAAGGGTTTTCACGTGCTGAAATATACAATTATGAATAGGTCCACTGAGATTTTTGGTAGCAGCAACTCTGCCTGTTTTGAGGGATGAGTGATTTCTACAGCATACCCCAGAGACCTGATTTCCCAAATCAAATTAGCAAAGCAGAAATGCAGCAAAAGCTGTGCTCCAGGGTGGGATCAAGGTGCAGCTGGGGCACATTTTCAGGTTTGGGGATGTTGTCTCTGGTCTTCCTATTTAGATGTAGTTAATCAGTGCTATTCATTGACGTGTCTTCACAGGACCGCGTTAGAGACGTAGCGCTTTTCAAGAGAGGTCTCAGGACAAAATGCTCCTTTCTTGTCCATCACATTTTGGAGGAAATAAAATGCAAAAAACCTGTATGTGCCAGGCAAAACCATTGCAAGATTCTTCATTCAAATGAAAGAGGTCCTTCCGATGGCAAGTGGCGTTATAATTATAGACTGAAAAGAGCAAGATCAGCAGCTGCTGCTGCTGCTGCTGCTTGCGTTTGTTCCCTGTGTAACTGACAGGACAGAGTACTTGGCAAAAACAGACTTCCAGAAGTGGAAAGACATTTTAACCCCTGTTCTTGTCAGTCCACTCCTCTTAGGGCTCAGCAGCAGCAACCCCTTGCTTCAGGTTAAGGGAAGAGCAAGGTGATTATTGCGGATCTGAAGGGGACTTGTTTTAGGACGTCTGAGAAAGAGGAAGGGTCCAGGATTTGCCTTCGGGCTTGGATTGCTGAATCAAAATAGCAGGTCAGTGGATACAGCGTAAGCTTAATATGTTTTTTTAGTTGGCTTAACTCAAATGTCACTCACTCACTTTCTCTTCTATGCTGTAAACTAAAAAATAAGGTGATCAATGGCAAGGGGTAGATCTGCATAGAGGTACTATTTATTTATACATTCTGTAACGAGCCTTTCATGGTCAGTTAGGAAATATCGATGGCTGCTATTTTGTACTGTGGTTTCTCTCTGAATCCTAATGCATCCTGAAATTCTCAGCCAGGCAAAAATCCCATTTACAATTGGGTTCAATATTAATGGAGAGGACACATTTATAGTTTTAGCTGTTTATGCCTAAAGTCTTCTGATGATCTTAGCAAAAGTGGAGTAATATATAACTCACATTTCAGTCTGTGCTTGAGAAAGTTGCGTGAAGGAAATAAACACCAAGTGAAAGAAAAAGCAGCATCATAGATATGAGTTAAGGTCTCTACAGGCATCAAATGGGCATAACTTGTGTTATGTCCTCAAAACCCACAAATCCATACCAGCAAAAAGCCTAGCCCTATATCTGTTGTTGAATTTAAATGTAACATGATAAATAGGAATGTTTTTCATGACGCTGGTACCCGTGGTATCTGATCTAATGTACTCTGTCCTTCTTCAGCCCTGGCCAAAACAATGCTCAGGAAAGAATGTGCTGGGGGGCATCATTATGCTTTGCTCTTCCTGTCCATCTTAGTTTTAGCTTTTTAATTTCCTGTGGCCATAAGTAATGTAGGAAGGACTCTCCACCAGTATGCTGCCCGTGAACTGAGGGCTTGGGACCACCGAGAAAGAGCCAGAGGCAGCGCAAGGCTTTACCCCAAAACTTCCCGTTACAAGGGGAGGCTGTACCTAAATGGTTGTAGCTGTTCTCAGAAAACAAACAAAAAAAAACCAAAACCAAAAACACAAATGTAGATTTAAATTTGTGTTTGCTGTGTTGGGAAATCGAACCAGAGAAACACATAGCTGTCTTTCATAGCTTTGTATAGTCTAAACTGGTCTGTAATCACCTAATCTGACCTAATGTATATTTTAAGACATTGAATTATATTATCCTGAAGTCCCTATATGAACACAATGATAAATGTTAAGGAAAGCATTTGCCTAGCAGGAAGATAAAACAGAGTGTACTACAGGCAAGGCAATGCAAGGAAACCAAGGCACCAAAGCCTAAAATTGCTGTAAGAGTCTCACTTCTCTTTGCCTCATTTCAGAGGCAGAAAGAAAAAGCAGAGGCATCCAGTGTCTTCCAAGAGCTTCTATTCAGAGTCAAGGGCATTGAGTAATGTGCTAAGAGATGGCTGAAGTGTGATTAAGTGAAATATAGTTGCTAGAATCAAGCAGACAAATTGCATTTCATGGATAAAACTCTTCTCCCAGTCTAATGCATGGGAAAATATTCTTAATCCTGATTCCTATTATCACCACAGCTCTGCATTTGTGGCCAAAGTCCATCCACTAGGCCTTGCAAGACAGGGTTTGCTTCAGGTCTGTAGAGAAGGTAGACTCACTTTGTCCAGCTTAGCTACTGACCAGTTTCTGGCACTTTCCACTTTTTGAGGAATAAATCAAGCTGAGAGGAATAAATCCTTCCTGAACTTCCTATGCAGAAACCAAGAGTCATGTTTTTGACACAAATCGCTGCCTTCCTGCAGAGCTAAAGATGCTGTAAAGGTGCTGCAAGCAATCTTTTTTCCTCTGTGGCCCACAACAGAAGAGACCTCACAGAAAATTTAATAGATGCCCAGATACCAGGGGAGACCAGCAGAACCCTCAGCTCCTATCTGTCTCAGTTATGTGAATTCTTCCTGAAGGTCATCTTCTGTCCTACAATTTGCCCTCATCTTAAAGAAGAGGGTGGCTATCCAGCCACCTGTTCTTTGGCTGGATATTTGGCTGCCCCCACAGTTAACAATTTATGTTTTGTTTCATCCTGCATTTGTCTAACTTCATCCTCTCCTTGTGGCCCTGTGTTGTGCTGAGGGTCTGGGTTCCTGCCAGGCTATAAGCCCCCCCCATTATCAGACATCTTTTATAGATCTAAGTCCCAACATTCAGTCATTCCCACTGAAGATTTCCATTACAAAGTGGATATTAATGGGGAGATAGAGGCACACTTGTTGGTGATATGGCTTAAACACATACTCCACAGCGTCAATGGGCAAGATCTAAAGGCTCCTACAGCAATTCCAGAAAACATTCCAGTGTATTTTTAAGCAAATTTTTTTACCCCATTCCTCCCCTATAGCCCAGCCACAGATTTATTTCATCATTTATAAAGACCCACTTTTGCTGGAGAATAGACATCTTTGCCTCCATTTTCTTAAGCATTGCACCCTGACCACAAGATTTTTAGCAGACAGGACTGCATTTCCATGCATGTCAGTCAGACAGATTTGCTCTTGCATTGAACTTCTTGGAGTACAACAATGACAACAAAAATTTAAAGGTCTGTGCCAAGGCTCAGGCAAAGAGAAACTATCATTTGGATTCTAAAGACTAAAACCTCTATGCTTCTTAAAAAAAAAAAAAATTAAAATAAAATCTTCAGGCCTGTGCTGGCAAGTATCAAGCAGTCATTCTGTAGAGGAAAAGAGACAGCCGGTCAGCAATACAAGGCTTATGGTGTCTTTGTGTCTTTTCCCTGCTGATTCCCTTAGTGACTAAAATAAAAAGTGGCATTTTTACAGCTGAATTTTAATGGCTTATTTTATGCTCTGCATCAGACACACAGGCAAGATGCACAAAAATCTTGTCATCTATTATCTAGGTGTTAACATTTTTCTCCACCACCACCCCAATAAATTTGCTACAGTGGCATCACAAAAATACAGACAAGAATCATATTTCTGATACACAGTAACTTCCCGGAGATTTTGTGCTTGTCTTAATTACTCTCCTTCTTGCATGCTGTATACAACTGCTGTCATCCACATTTGGAGCTAGGATTTGTTTTGTAAGCCCATGAAACTTCCTGTTGCATCTCTCTGCACTGGGTAAGCAAGTACCAAGCCCAGCACAAAGTGTTTACCTGTGTACTTTAATTACACTGTGTCTCACCCTGCCTACCTGAGCAGCCCTCTGGCTTGTTTTGCATGGCTGTGCAGTGCTGAAGTAGTGACGAGTAAGTTGTCAAGGAGAGAAACAACAGCGTTCCCCAGCTGATTTCAGCTGCTGTCGTAACTGCTAATGAAAGAGGCAGTCTCCAAATCTCATCTGGTTTTTCAATGATTATAATTACTACAGCCAGCTAAAAATCCTGGCTGGGGATGTACATGCATTTGTGGAATTTAGCTTTACTTCTTTTACCAAGAAGCTGAAAAGTTTTGAAAAAAAATTTCAAGCAAATTTGTTTCCTGTTATTTGCTCACACTGGAGTGGAGCAAATTGAGAATAAGCAGAGACTTCAGAGGTGTAACATGTCCCTGCCACTGCCAGCCAGAAAGGTGGCCACATTCAGTGCTAACTGCTGGGTTTGGGTGGTCATTGACGTAAAGCCCAAAGACATCAGTCAATCTGCACGTCTTGACAGGGCTTATAACTGCAAGATTTTTATTTTCCCCTCTCTTTCTACATATAAATATGAATCCGAACACCATGTATTTATGTACACATACTATTATATATTTAAATTTACATGTATATCTGTGTATCTATCTATACAAGGGTACATTCAGGTTAGGATACACTGTCTAAAATGTTGTTGGTGTCCTGCTTCTCTTCTACTGTTTCTAGGCCCAGCCTACCACGACGATGACAGTCACTTATTCCAGCAAAGTAGCAAATGCCACTTTCTTTGGATTTCACAGATTACTCCTAAGGTGGAAAGGCAGCATCTACAAATTGCTGTACAGAGAATTTATTGTTTTTGCTACTCTTTACACAGCGATAAGTGTATTATACAGGTACACTCTTTCCAATTCACATCTGATTAAATGTTGTACTGAAGTTTCAGACTTCCTACTATTAGGCTGATGAATGATGGGGGGAGGTTACCATTTACTTATTGTCTTTTCCTTGGACATTTTCTAATGTGCTTACCTTTCCATGTTTACTTGAAGGTTCCAGAGGAAGTATGTAGGGTGTCAATTCTGTTTATCATATTCAGCTGATTGTGCTTTTAGCCTACTGTGGAGCAACCATCCTACAGAAGTTAGACTAAATAAAAACTCAGAGCTAGACTGGGTTATACAGCCTGTGTCATTCTGACATTGAGCTGTCAGTTGTGAGCATGCCTCCCTGCTTTAGATCATAAGTATAGACTTTTGTTCTCCCTGCAGAACTCTGTCTTTGGTTGCTTGGTGGGAATTCAACAGCCTTGAGAAGTAATAATTTTAGAGTGAAATTATGTATCCAGGAAAAGCAAAGTTTTTCTTTAAGCTAGGAAGGCATGCAAACTTGATTTTTAAGCTTGCAAAGAACCAAGGAAAACAGCATGAAAGCCAGACATGGTTATTATCTGTGTGTCACCAAGCACCTGGGAAGAACACATTAGGAGAATTGCTTTTTCCACCAAGGTGTGAATTAAACACTGTATGACAGATGCAATGCATCAATTAGTACAGTGAAACTTTTAATTGATGAAGTACATTATATAGACGTATCAAAATTATGGTTCAGTTCTTACTGTGATCTGTAATTAGATCTCTGCTTTTTATTGGAAGCAAGGAGAAAATGAGCTTCAGTTTTTCTCTGATTAATCACTATTTTTTGTTCAGTGATCTATACCTGTAAATAAAGAAAGAAAATTATAGCATTAATATGTAAAGAAATACCAAAGTCTCACAGTTATTTAAATTAATCTGGTTTTACTTAAATGTCAGGCAACTGAAGACCATGATAAATACACCACAGAAAGCTTTCTATATGTGCTCCAGTTTTTATGGCACAATTGTAAGCAAAACCCACCAAATATTTGTTTTATGTTCCTTTTATAAGAAATCAAAGAATAAGTGTAATACTCATCTATACAAATAAAAAAAATATATATTGAAGCTTGTTGTATTTCATTGGGTATCTTTTTCCAAGGATAGAAGCTACTACCATGGTCCATTTGCTATAATTTGGTGATTATTTTCCTCATTGCCAAAAAAATACAATGTATTTTAATCTTGTGGAAAACAAAAATTTCCTAGGAGTAAGAATAAAAAACCTGTTGCAGCAATGTGACATTTTCAAATCAGAGGAATTAGACCGATTCCTTTTGCAATTCAAGAAGACCTGAGCATTTCCATTAAGTACCACTCTGAAAAAGGAGAGCAAGCTCTACTTGCATCCTTAGAGCTTGCTATAATCTTTAGTCTGTATTGGAACAGCAAACTGATTCTCCAGGCATATTGATTCAATTAGTAGTGCCACTCAAATTAGTCCTGAGAAAGCTACAAAGACCGGGGAATAATACTGTTGTCTCCTCCAGCTTCTTTTCATACATGCCAAAAGTGTTCAGCCCTTTACCTTTAAGAATTTGCTTGAAGACATTAGCCAAGGTTGCTCTCCAGTGCACATATCTGATTATTTATACGTGTTTGCACTTAGTAGCTAGTGCCAGAATATTATGAAAGGACAGATACATTTTATTTTTGCTGCAGATTTTTTCTTACAGGTAGCCAAAAACGGTTCTTTGAAAAATTATCAATTTACTGTGACAAATATGCTGAACAAATCCCAGTAACTTTTGTGCTTGGTAAGTACCAGTTAAATGTGAAATTTGTCTCTGTTCAGGCATTTTGTGAATGTTGGTGCATGGAAGCATTTCAGAGCTGAGGGGCATGTGGGAGGTTAGAGGTTCACAGTAAATCATCCGCGTCCAACAGGTATCCTCAAGTTCAAGTTGCTCTTGTCACATCAACATTTATGCTCATGTTCTTAATATACTAATAAAAAAGGTTTCCATATATCTAGATCTACATACGTATATTTACATCTAGATCCTGCCCACTAACACTGATACCTTGTACCTGATCTTCCAATGAACTAAATCCACCCTAAGTTTTACTACAGAATAGGAAATTTGGAAGTTTGTGGGTATGAGATCCTCAGCTGGAAGGTACTGTTGCATTGCAATGTCCCTTAAATAATTAATATTTATTGCATGCTGGGTTTTGTCATGGCTTATTGCATTTATGCTGGGAAATGCAGCAGCTTAGTGGTATGAACAATACTCCGCAAACTAAAATTAAAGTAAATGAAATCCTGATAGGCACTTGACTATTTTTTCCTCTCTAACCGTCAGGCTTCTATGTTACTTTGGTGGTGAATCGCTGGTGGAACCAGTTTGTGAACTTGCCGTGGCCGGACCGCCTGATGCTGCTCATCTCCAGCTGTGTCCAGGGCAGAGACGAGTACGGGCGCTTGCTGAGGCGGACTCTGATGCGCTACGTGAATTTAACGTCTCTGCTGATCTTCCGCTCCGTCAGCACGGCCGTGTACAAAAGGTTCCCCACCATGGACCACGTGGTAGGAGCAGGTACCAGACTGCCTCCCCAAATTGCTTTCCTGTCCCTCAGAGGTGGGGGCTCAGGGAGGGAAGGAGCCAGCCTCACGTTTTCTTTCCTGTGGCCACATGTGTGCCTCATACTGACCCACACCAAAGCAATCATCACCTTTTTGTTAGTGGCACAAACGGCATAACCTTAGGAGTGCTTCTTTAATGTTCTCCAAAGTCTTCATCTAGCAACACTGTAGAAATCAAACAAGTTTGACACTCAGGTGACTCTGCTTTCAGACACCATGGAGGCAATAGGCCTGCCCCAAACACTCAGGTGTATGGAGTAGGTACAGCATTCTCTAAAGCACAAAAAATAACAAAGTTGCAATATAGTATGATGCAGTAGGAATGGTGACTTGTTATATGGCATTGCCTCAATGTCTGGGATATAACTTTATCTGGTGTATCAGAGATTGATCTCTGCAGGCATTTCACAAGTACAGCTTTATCTCAATTTTTTAAATTATACCACATTTTAAATAGATTGCACATTTTAAGTGTTTTGATTTACTCAAAAAACCCTCATCCCACAGGTTTTTTTCTTTAAACTGAAAACCTTACCTTAAAATTAGTTTTTCAAGGATGAGTATACTAAGTATTAAGCATATCTTTGTTTCCTGTTTCTCTCAATAACAGAGTGAGTGTGATGATGGTGAAGAGAGTTCAATCGTGTAACACTTTGATTGTCTATCAAGGACTGACTGCTCAGTATTTAAAGGCAAGGTGTGGCACTGTGCCTTCTGACTGGCATGGTCAGTGTCAGAGGTAGAATAGCAATGCAAAGATACGGGGATCTGTTCCAAATAGAAGTCATGTTTTCTACTGAATGTCTTGAATTTCTTAAAATTATTCCTGTGGCAGAAATTAGTAAGCAAAGTTGTAGCCAGTTAAAATATGCAGTGTGTATATACATATACACATTTCAAATATGTGTGAGAAGCTTTGGATATTAAAAAAAAATGCTAGGCAGAATGCACCAATCTTATTGGAAAAAAAAAAATTAAAGCAAACCATTTATGTTGGATTCATTCAATTTTAAAGCTCTCTTCCTTGTGCTCTTCAACAAAACTGTTTACCTGAGCTTGTGAGAGGTCAAGGAAGCTTCTGTCACTCTCCCCAGCAATCTGCTTCTACTACGCACTGGAAAATTACAACATTTCCAGGCAGCTAATCCAGCTCTGCCTCCCTATTGCTAAAGACAATCTGTTCCAAAGAGACAGAATGTCACAGTGTTGTACCAAAATTGTAGACTGGAAAGCAAGTTTTGATTGTTGGTTTTTTTAACAGTGAAAAATCTTCTACTATAAACTGTGTATATAATATAGATAGTGTAGTCAGCTCTGGATTTCAGTACTTATTTTTTAGGTTTTAATGCATATTGTGCTGCAGAATTTTTATTGATGCAGTACTGAGCATTTCAGGGTATATTTTTCTCCTATTAACATCCAGTGACTTGGACAATATTTTGCAATCATCCTCTCCCTAGCTCCCTGTGGCATTGCATATCAGACTGCATGGGAGGGAGGCATTTAATATGTGAACAGCACAAATCTGATACAGCACAGTCATCATTGAAACAACTTGTGACAATTTTGCATTTTTCTGTCAAACTGAGAACTGCCACGACATAACTATTGCTACACACTTCTTTTTTCAGCAAATGGACAGCTTAAATTCATAGATTTTAAATTTGAGAACAGTGCCATGATAGTCTGGTCTGACTCATCCATAACACAAGGCACAAAAGCTCGCTAGCAGCATCCTTTATCATGCTGCAATTTCTGACTGAGCTGTAATACCTTCTAGGAATATAATCAGCCCAGGTTTAAAATTCAGATGGCTATACTGGAGACTACACTGGGTCCTAGGTGAACAGATATTCAAGAGTAAACTTGCTGTTGAAGAGTGACATTTTATTCTCAGTCTGAACTTGCACAGTGTTATCTTCTATTCACTGGATTTTGTAATAGATTTGGGTTCTTCTTTTTTTAATTAGAAGAAAACATATTTTTTCCCTCAATAGTTGCCTGTTAGCAGACTGCATAAAGGCTTGAATGAAACTCAGGTGCTTCACCAACTGTAGTCTCTTCCTATAGGATACAGTTCTGAGTGCTGGACCTTCCTTCTGACTCTTTTTTATGTTTTACCCCTCTTTATGGAACTGTAGGCAGTAGATGCATGTAGATTCACTCCTTTATGATGCTGAGTGCTGGGCCACACATGCTGTAAGTGTCAAAGGCCTAGGAGCTGTCCTGAGCATAGCAATCCTGTTGGCTGCAAGGTGCAAGGGGGAACCTGGATGCTCAAGAACACAAGTCTTAAAAAACAGAGTAATGAGTGAGCAGCTGAGCAGGGAGTGCCCCAAAAGAGCTGAAGGGAAACACTGAAGAGAAACATGAAGTGTGAGCCCAGCAACATGAATATCTACAGATGGCTGAAAACTGTAGCCCCAAATCCTCTGCTGGAAGGAGGCACCTAAATTAACCCTTTCCCACATAACACAGAAGCAGAAAATGAAACCACTATCTATTTGATCATTTTCCTTCTTCTCTATTCACCAGTATTTAAAATATTTAATATGAATAACCTGAACCAGTCTTGTCTCAAACCACTGAGTTTTGACAAGAGGACTGAATACTCTTTGAATCACTTAAGGGAGAGCATGAGTGATTTTTTCCCAGCCAGGCTTGTGTTCTCATCAATAATTTTCCTGTAAGATTTCTTTGGCTGACACTGTTCACATTAGTGTCCTTTGATTATTTATTGATTGCACTCCATGTCACTCTTCTGATACTTTCACAAGGATTCAGTGCCCTGTCATTCCTTAGATGATCCTTTTCAAGATCTTGGCACAATGTTTGACAAATATTTCCCATTTTCTGGAGCTGCTCCAGTCTTCCAGTATTTGTTGAACCAGCGTTCTTGTTTATAGAGTTTCTTGGTTAATTCTCTGAATATTCCTAAATAAAAATAGCATGACTGTATTTAGAAACCATGAAATTTTAATAACTGAGGTTTTATATCCTCCCCTATATTTGCTGGAATATAAGGTGCTTCTTTACCACTGCAATAACAGCGAGCTATTCTGAACTGTATGTTGTCTGTATTGCTAGCAATAAGAGCAATCCAGAATCAGTATTTTCTGCAATAAGAATACTAGGCTTAATAAATATTCATCAATTAGACTGTTTAATCAATATTTACAGAAACAAAAATTAATGTTAAATCGAACTTCATAGTTAAAAGAACCAGATTTTGTTGAGCTTTCTGACCAGAAGGTGCCCAGTTTCAGTGGAAAGCTGAACTGATCCTTGCTGTTCTTCATGACCTCCTCAGGCTGTGTCTTTCCAGAGCCTCCAAGTGACTTGCATCCAGTGTTTACTCCAGATTCAATTTTTTGGTTTTCTATCTGTCTGTTTCAGCCTGGCAGAAACATCTTTTCCTGTCCTGTAATAAGCAGGCTGGCTGGACAAAAACTAAAGGCAGCCTGAAAAACTGACTTTTAGGAGTCAGGAGTCATGACTAGCAGGTTAATTTGCCTGATTATTTCTGTGAAGTTGATTAGGAGAGGTGGCTGCAAAATGCCCAGGGAACTTTAAAAAGCTTCATCTTGTTCTGTTCTGAAATTCTATGATACTGCACAAGTATTGTCTCTTGCTGCTGAATATTTCCTCTTCCACAGTATTTTCTGTCCTGTCCTTGCCTTCCTTCTAGGTATTTGCAGTATTTCATACCTCCTGTGTTGGCTTGTTCCAACTGCACAATAGTGACATTTTCCTCAACAACACAATATTTAAGATCACTGCGTTTAGCAAATCTCCTTTAACTTAATTCACATTTCTATGCAACACAACTGAGTTTTTATATATTTATTTGTTTGCTGCCTCTTGTATTTTTAGCAATGTTAGCAATAATGCAGATATTCTTAGTTACTAGTTGGAGTCTACTGTAAATTCCCTTACCAAATTTTCAGCATTCAAATTTGTAATTGGTTGGCTGAGCCTCCTGTTTTGGGGCTGTCACTTTACTAACTTTGACCTATTTCAGAGCTAATGCCAACACAACAAAAGAAGCTTTATACCCCCCTGACAGATGTCACACACCTGAGCAAAAACTAAATTCCTCCAAACATGACTATTGCTCCAATACCAGAAAATCCAGGATTTGGACAAAAGAAAATGTGAATTTTCTGAGGTTGTTTTTGTCAAAGCCTGGGAGGAAGGAGGACAGCAGAGCAGAGCTTTCTTCCCCAGAGGGGTGGAGGTGTTGCTCCAAAAGCCACCTGCTCCCTTGCCAGTCCCAGGCAGAGATTGGCTCCAGCAGGATGTGTCACACAGAGCCCTGGCTCCCCGGTTATGTGACCTTGGACTTGCTTGCAGCAGGGGGAAGCAGGGCTTCACGAGGCAGGGGAACTCTTCAGGAAACCTAATACCTTCCCAGCACCCCAGCAAGGCAAACTGCCAGGCAGAGAGCAGCTTCAGCCTGCAGCCCCACAGCGTGGCACCTGGCCCCGGGTCCCCTTAGCAGCGGGATTGCTGTGCATGATTCCCTCTTCATCTCTGTGCATGCCTGCATAACCCCAGAGAAAACACCAAACAATCTGTCAGGGAAGTGTTTCACTGGCAGGAGGCACACACTCTGTGGGGCTCTGTTTCATGCATGCACTTGTATCCTCTGTTGCTTGCTCACTGCTTTGCAGATATAACAAAAAATTATCAGTCAGAAGGTCGTGTAACCGCCCTTACAGTATATGTTGAAATTCTTCTGAAAGCCATCATTGCTAAAAAAATATTTCTTGACTGATATATTCAGTTCCTTATTTTTTTGAAAGTAGAATATGAAACTATAGAGTTTCATATTCTTAATTCTTAATATTCTATGTATCTACCACATGTCAGCAGTTAGATATGAGAACACAGTAATAGCACATTATTGATATATTGGTAAAAAGGAATTTAGCATATGCAATTAATACAAAAAAGGTACTTCTTTCTCAGCAAGAGCTATCCTGGAAAAATAATGAGAAAAGAAAAAAAAGAGGAGGTTAATAGCTAGAATTGTAAGTTGTGCTTAGCAGAGTTCTATGCAAATATTACATAAACAGATAGAAACATATTCCAAATTTATAATATCAGTAGAATTGAAAGTGCAGAATAAATGAAGGCTGTTTTGGTTTTTTGGTGAACAGGTTTTATGACAAGATATGAAAGAAAACTTTTTGATGACCTTAAGTCTCCCCACCTGAAATACTGGGTCCCATTTGTCTGGTTTGGAAATTTAGCATCAAAGGCACGAAAAGAGGGAAGAATTCGAGACAGTGTGGATCTGCAGACACTGATGAATGTAAGTAGAAACAGTAAATCTACAAAAAACTAATCTGAAATTGCTATGTTGCTTTTCACTTACGTAATTGGTTTTATTTAGTAGGCACAGATCCCCTCTGTCACCTAAATGACCTTACTCAGGATTTATCCCACTTTGGGTACCAATGTACACTTAAACACACACAGCAGCGTTCACCAGGATTCTTTGTAATAGTACTAAGAAGGTATTGAAAGAAGCAAAAAATTGATGAGCAAAAAATTATTGTAACATCTCTCTAAATATGTACTTGTTCCATTGTTAAAAATATAAGAAATGAGAATAGTTCGGCATTTTGAAAATTTTATTATCAGCTTCAGAGAAGATAATCTCCCTGAATATTTCATTAAGTGGTAAAATATCCTTTTTATGATATAATATATTCTCTTTCATGTATCACTAGACTGTGGATAAGATAGAGGATGAATTGTGAAGAAATACAAAGTATACTAAGCACTCCAACTCCATAAACCGAGTGAATATTCAAATGGAGTGCTGGGTACAGTTATAGTATCAATTTATATATACTATACTTTGTTTCCTCCCTGTCCTTTTATATGTGCAAAAATGAACTGTAACAAAATATTTATAATTCAGAATTGTACCACATGCAATTTTATTTTGTCATGGTTTTTTGCTTGTTGTTTTTTTTTCCCCTTTTAGGAGATGAATAAGTACCGGTCTTGGTGTAGCCTTTTGTTTGGTTATGACTGGGTTGGAATTCCACTGGTCTATACCCAGGTACTGAGCTATTATCCTGTAGAAAATTCAAAACAATTTCCATGAAAGGGGGGATTGGTATAAAACATTCATGGTATAAAACATTCATAGTCCTAAACACAGTTTCTGAGATATTGAGCATTGGTTCACTCACACAGGATCATGGAGGCCTGGCTAACTGTTTAAGGCATATTTAATGCAGAGATGTTTTGAAGATCTTTCATGATTTGGAAGAGAGATGGGAAGCACTGAAATGTGTTTATGTTTCCTGAGTGTTCTTCCTGGTCATAATTATTCCTGTGGCCTCTGTATTTGCAATACCTCCTACAGATTTATAAATTATATGGCAAAAAGCAGTCAAAGGCCTTTGGATATGTGTTGCCTTATGCATAAGATTGTATTAGTCCATTATTTCAATGAAGTTCTGTTCTTTGCAGGTTGTTACTCTTGCAGTCTATACCTTTTTCTTTGCCTGCCTGATAGGGCGCCAATTTTTGGATACTGACCAAGGGTATCAGGGACATGACTTAGATATTTACATTCCAATCTTCACACTGTTGCAGTTCTTCTTCTACGCAGGATGGCTCAAGGTAAACTGGCTTTCTGGACAGGTGATGGGGGAACCCTCCCTGGGGGGCTGCTCAAGGTGTCAGATCATGTAAAACCACCAAAGATTAATGAAGTTACACCAGAGGTGAATTCAGCCTGAAGTGTTCTGTGGGCATATAGAAATATCATGCAACATATTTTTAATTCCACCTGACAGACTGTAGGGTAAGAAATGGTCATGAATCTGAAAGAGCCCATTTTAGTAGCACCACGACTTAAGACAAAAACCTTTCTCACACTCCATTCTGCAGTGGGGAGATGTGGCTGCAGACCTGGCATCAGCTGAAAGGGACTGGATGATACTTTCTTCTTAAGATCAAAGCCAGTAGTATCTGCTGTTAACCTCATCAGATGCAGGCAATTAAAGGTCCCCAGTTCCAGAGGGCTATGAAAGAGTGACAGACAATATTGGCTAGAATTCCACTGCATAAAAATGTTCATTAAAAAGAGGAGTTATAGAGCAATTGGATGCTGCCCATCAGCCCGTTGATGACTGCAAGGCTAACATACCACAATCAATCTGATAGCTGAGTAATTAAGCCACCTACCTCAAGGTGGTTCTCTCCTCTGCAATAGACTAACTGGAAAGAAGTTTCACATTAAAAGGAAATCGGTACATTGGGGTCCATGCACATTAAGATGTCCTTATTATTTTTAAATAAATTAATAAATTAATAAATAGATTAAGTTTATTAATCATGGCTGGAAACATAGAGCTAACTTTTCTGTTAGAAAATAAATTAATAGCATTGGCCAGTTTTAGAGACACCTTCCCACAGCCAACTCCAAAGGGCAGAGAAGAGAAAGCAGCACACTGATCTGGCAGACTATGAGGGAAAGTAAAGTGCAGGCAGGACAAGCTCCTCTAGTCCTGTGTCCTAGAAAGTCAGGGGAGAAAGGATTTTGCTGCATACGGACCAGCCTGGACGGGACTGGGAGAGAGAGGAAGGGAGGCTGGTATGATGAAGGTAGCAACTTCTCCTGAAGAAAAATGAGAGTTTATCTCTAGGCAGTGTCTTCCAGGGATATACTAGAGGGTTAAAAACTATAAGCTGTTCCTCTTGACCGCCCTGCTGGTGCTCCTGAGGGGAAATGAATTTTCCTTCTTCAGCACCCAAGGATGTTAATGGCATCTCTTCCAGTTAGGCTCAGGGCTTCCAGCCAAGTCCTGGCTGTAGCAGGTATGAGATGCCATTGTAACTGAAAAATCTTTTGCATAAGGAAATGAAAGAGAGGAGAAGAAGTTTTAAAAAGTTAATTTAATATTAGCAGTGTCTCCTCAGACTGGAAGTTCATCCAAACCTTCAGTGCCCTAAGTCAAGATATTTTTGTCTTGACGGTTGCAGCCAGTTTCCTGCTGAGCATGTTGGACTTTGGCTGCCAGGCAGCAAAAAGGACCCTGAGATATTGACTTCCAGTAACTTGGCAATTCCTCAGAAATAATGGGTAAACTGAGCTCATTCCTTGGCCTCAAGCCTTGTCTGTTATACCTATAATACAGGGCCAAAGTTTCCCATTACATGAGGCGTTTCTAAATCCCCATTTTCATAACAGGGACAGATGGACTGTCCAAATACAGAGTTTAGTTGTCCAGCACTACATTCCTTTCTGGAGAATAAAGTCCTATCTCACATGCCAGGACCAGGTCAGCCAAAAAAAAGGCCACACTGTTGTTTGCTCTGTCCCATTCCCTCTCACTTTTTAAAGCTTGTGTTATAGGTTTTATGGTGGATTTTTGAGTGCTGATCCACTGGTTTACACGAAGCTGATCTGTGGAAAGTTTATCAAGAACGTGTTCAGCTTCAAAACCAAAGCTTAAAAAGATATACAGAAGGAGAAACTAATGGAAGGGAGAGGACATTTAATGTCAGTGTACCAAGAAACAAGGAAATAGAGAAGCAGTCTGAATTTCCTAAGTATTTTTTCAGAAAATTTTCTATTTAATCTTTTTTTCCTCCATCAGCAGCTATGTGCTTACTCCCCACACAATGTGCTTTAGTGATCACAGGGGTGGGGGGCAGTCTCTGGGGTTTTTCTCACTGAATATGGGGAGACAGAGAGGGTTCCCTTTCCACACTAGTTCCCAGCCTAGGGTGCCTCACCTCAAATGTGTCAGAACACACTCTTTGATTGTGCCCACCACAGGATGAGCTTCTGCCCTTCATACCACTTCAGGTAAAGGAACCCAAGCCAGCAGGCTGAATTAAAGAGCAGACTCAGATGCTGTCTCTTGGAACTGGCTAGCTTGATGCACAGAGTTGACTTGAGTCAAGTTCTTTCATAGGCTGCTTTCCCTTAAAAGCTTGGAAGTTTGCCATTGGGGTTAATGCTGATAAAGAAGCAGGGGCTGAGGGCTGAGGTGGAGAGATGAGCTCTACTCCTTCCAGCAGACTCCAGCTGCAAGGCTTGGGAATACTGACCCCGTGGGCTGGTGGACTATTGCAGACAACAGTGCAATAACAGCTTCTAGCTGCTAAACCATTCATTAAATGAGCCAAAGACAACAGTAAGGAAAGGTAATGACTATTGGATGTGACAATTACCTTGGCCCAGACATGTCTCAGTTCCCAGCAGGCCAGCACTGATGGTTGTGATTGACAGCAGCAGTGAGGCACAGAGATATGAATCTATAGTGAAAGCAAGCTGTTCCTTCGCTAGGCTGGCAGAGCCTTCACACAGGAGCTCAGGCTATGATTGCAAGTGACAGGCAGGGAGAGAGAAAAAATCCAATCCTCCTTTCTCTGCAGCAGTAGTCCTGACATGACATGCCAACCTCTCTTCACTGTCTCGTTTTCCTTCCAGGTCGCTGAACAACTCATTAATCCGTTTGGAGAAGATGATGATGATTTCGAAACCAACTGGTGCATCGATAGAAATTTACAGGTTGCTGTTGCTATTTCCACTTCCAGCTTTACTCTACCATAGTCTATCATTACATCTAATTCTATGTCTTATATTGAGGAAAAAATCAGGGCAGCAAGTGCCAGCAAAACATATTCTTTCCCTGAAGGATTACCTGTGGCTGTGATCCACACAGTTTGTTTTCACAAGCTAATTCATCTTGATTTTGGTATTTGGCATTTACAATGCCTGACTAAACATGAAAACAGCTGACCTTAAATTATAAGACCACTCTATGCCTGGAAAAACATGTAATGTAGGTCAATCCTGCAAAATGCAAAAGTCATTCCCACATAGATAAGAACACATTTTGCTAATCTGAATGTCTCGAGATTAAAATATTGCATATGAAGCTTCCTTTAAAAAGAAAAGCAGCAAAAATCTTAAAAAGCAGGGCCCTGGACTAATAAGCAGTGCCAGGACCATGATTCATGTTCTGATGCTGCCACCCATGGCAGTATCTGTGGTCAGCACAGGAGCCAGCATCCTCAGTGTCAGGAGCTGTGAGATGACAAGGGTACAGTCTTATTCCAGTCACCCCTGATTCCCAAAGAGCCCTGTCTATTGTGCTGTGAAGGAGCTCAGAGGCATGAGGAGATCCCACAGCACCTGCTGCTGCCCTTGCATAGAGCCAAGCATAGAGCTGGCTGAGCTCCTGTCAGACTCCACTTCAGCGAAGCAGAGCCCAGGAGTTAGGGGGAGCAAGGGCCAAGCAAATCACTGAATTAAGCAAAGTAACCAAAGTAAGCCATACAGGTATGTGCAAGAGTGGGAAAGGAACTTCACACTTACAAAGATGTTCTCTGACTTAGCACCACTTCAGGGTACTCATGCTGCTGTGCCTTAGAGCTTGTTGTGTAAAATTTATTAGAAACATATTCACATGCTTGATTCAGAATAGCTTAAAATGGCAATGAAGCCTATTAGAAAGATTCTTGACCTCTTGAAATTTTAAGGAGCCCATGTGTAATACTGTACACAGACTTTCCATAGCACATGAAAGATCACATTTAACTCATTATACATGTTATATCTGGCACAAATCCTTTGCAGTATAGAGGACTCAAGTTATGATAAAATGTATGCTTTCATGAGTATAGGCAGATATAGGAGGTTTAATTTATAATACTGAGTCTCTTCCTAATGCCCAGGCCATCATTCACAGCTTATGTTAAGGGTTTCTGAAAGAAGTGTTAACCCAGGGAGTAAAAAGCAGGCTATTTCATATACTGCACTATGTTGCAAGTGACATGATTTATACCAAAAAAATCTAAGGTTTCACTTCTGGCGGTGGATGAGATGCACATGAACTTGCCGAGGATGGAGAAAGACATTTACTGGAATGACACCTCTGCCCGGCCACCCTACACAAAGGCAGCTGCTGATTACTGTATTCCTTCCTTCCTTGGATCGACTATTGAGATGGGGTGAGTGGCACAAGGGCCCTTAAAGCCATCAGAAAGATCATCACCCCACCCCACAGCCAGCCCAGATCGGCACACAGTCCGTGCAGGGACATGGGCTCTGACAGTAGTGCAGGTGGAGAGCATGGAAATGGGAAAAGCAATTAGGAGGGGGTGGGCAGGCTGGTGTTGGTGGGATGATGTCTCCAGTGGCCCATATCTTCATCCAAATTGTGCACACATATCTGAAGTTGTACAGTCAATAAATGGAGCATGTTTGCAGGGAGGGTTTGTTGATAGTCTCTGAGCACGTTTGTTGATAGCCTCTGAGCACAGGATGATACCTGAAGATAGTGACTGACTTTTCTTAATAATATTTTCTTTGCTACAGCTTCTTTATGCATCCCAAATTACCAAAACAGCTACTCCTTTGTTCATTTAGTTAGCAGATGAAAATTAAAATCAGTCCAGATTTTTGTGAAGATCAACAAGAAGTCATCTTAAATGTTGTATGTCTTTTCATTGACTAATAATCTTGGCATAGAAGTTGAAATGGTCAGGTTTTGTGAATGTATGAAGAGGATTTAATTTGCAGAGATCAACAAAGAACAATGGTCACAGAGAAACATAGAGGGTATGGGGTTGCCCCCTGTTGTCAGGATCTATATGAGAAATTAGTGACAGGCTAGTTAGCTTAGAAGCTGTTAGTTTAAATACTTGGGACATGCTGTAATGTAGACAGGTCAATAGGTGTAATACCATCATGCCTGAAAAATACCAGGCAAGTAGATTTTCTCATCTGAAAATCTTTTTTTAAACTTTACAGAAGCCATTTTTTAACTTTAAAAATTATCTCAAGATATTTACAAATTTCCCATCATTTCCCACCACTATCAGAATAAAATGTCTTTAAGTTTTTGTTTCATTTGGCCTCAAAATTGTGGTTTTCTTTTTTTGTTCCTCTTATTTTTTTGTTTTTTGCATGCATTCTACTACAAAGGACAATGGTTTATATGAGTTCCTTTTATCACTCACGGCCTTTTCAGAAGTTATTCCTTATGGAAAACACTATAAAATGGCAAAAAGAAAAGTAAAAAAGTAAAGAAGAAAAATTCATAGGATATAATTTATTTTAAGGTAATTTCCAGGGGGAAAAGGTGGCAAAGAAGAAACATCATTAAGTCTGCAAACAATTTTTAATAAGTGCTTCATACATTAAGGAAGGAGTGAATGAAAAGCAGCTCCCTGATAGCCCCTGTGTAATGCAAACAGCTCTGATGTGTTGACTTTTTATTAATTATCTTCTCATCTGAACCATTTCTCTGTTCATATCTCTAAAAATAATGGATAGTTCTTATGCAAACTTCAAAAACGAGCTCTAAAAAATCCTCCAAGTCCAAAGCAAATATATAAAACTTGAGCCCAAATGCAAAGTCTTCTCCAGTCACCTCAAGCTAACATCTGGCACAGATTGCTCAAAGAGGTGGTAGATGTCCCATTCCTGGAAGCATCCAAGGCCAGGTTGGATGGAGCAATGAGCAACCTGATCTAGTTGAAGGTGTCCCTCTCATCGCAGGGAGGTTGGATTAGGTGCCTCTAAAGGTCCCTTCCAACACAAACTGTTCTCTGATCTACAAATGCTGGATGAAGTTCCTCTGTCCCTGCAGGCTAGTGTTGCCTGCCTGTGCTCCTTTCCTCAGATTTGGCCCAAGCCCCTTTGCCATTCCTGTCCTTAGGACAGGTTCCTGGGCCGGTTTGGCTTGTCCGGGCTGCACTGAGGCAGTGACGTGTACGGAATTCACTGGCACATGCAGCAATTATTGGTCTCAGAAAGCACCAAGGCTGTGCAGAAGAAGAGTACCAGGTACAGGTGAGACCTTCAGACACACTGTCATGCCCCAGAAGCAAGTGAGATTTGGCCATCTGAATAATTTCAATGTTTTTGAAACTGTTGTCCTCTGTTTCTGGCAGTAGCTTTTTCACAGTTGTTACTTTTGCCTGAAGGATTCTCCTGAAAAAGTAACTACAGCACTGAGTAGGAATCCTTTCTCCCCTCACCCTTAGCACAAGCCTAACCACGTGGAGCTGCCTCAGAAGGCTGCAGCTCAAGTATGGAATGGTGCCAGATGCCTGGCTGGATGCCCTCCCAGCCTGGTCCTTAGGAGAAGAGACATCTGGATGTGGAGAGTTCTCTGTGTGATCTGGCTGATTCAGAGGCCCAGACACTCTTTCCTGGCACCCTCACCCTTTTCATGCCTTTCCTTGGGGACACGCTAGGGCCTTGGTTCCTGTGTCCTATGTGCATAGAGACCCAGTGCTTCCTGTATTTAAGTGACATCTGCTACCTGGCTTTATTTGGCAGGCTGGCTGATACCGAATTCCTCTATGGGGAAGAGTGGCCTTGGGAAGAGGAGAAACACCAGAGACAGTATTCTGTTTTGAGGAGAGTCAAGAGGTTTCTCAGCGTCCATGAGGCTCCTTCGTACCCGACTCACCACCGCTACAGTCGGCAGACGAGTGAGAATTCCGTGTTTTTCCCAGCAGATGAAAAGGGGCACATCAGAAAGCTGCAGGAAATGCACACGAGAGGGAGGCACTCTACCTCAAGCTTCAGGAAGAGACATGAAGGAGTTACCAGAAGCAACAGACTTCATGGCAGCCGAGAGCTAGGACCCATAACAGAAACCTCGAGGAACGAGGCACAGTTTGGTGACAGCGACACCTCATCTGAGACAACCAGGCCGGTTCCTGAGGTCATCATCTCTGAAGCCAAGGAGAGGGAACCTGATGTGCTGGACCAAGCAGACGTGCCGACAGAGCGCTCCTCAAGCATGCCGGAAGAGAAGCTCCAAAGGATCCTATCTGAGGCAAATGTGGCTCTTCTGGGCCAACACTTCTTCCCCCCAGCAATGACTCCATACCTCTCAAGTTCAGAGGTGCACCAGTCACTTCCTAGTATGATAGGAGAGCCCAAACATGAGCCCCAGGTTAGTAACATAGCTGGTCTCATAACAGATCATGAGAGAAACCTTCAGCGGTGGAGTTTACCGAGCTTCCATAGTCCTAGTACAGCATCAAATGATGATGCTGCACTGCCTTCAACAGATTCTGGGACAGCTTCACAACAGAGGACATTCAGTGATGGAAAAAATGTTACTTCTGCTTCTGCTCCGCAAACATTTGAGATGCAGGACTTATGGGAAAACCTGGACAGTAAAGAAACAGCCATAGTAGAATTTTCTAATGAGGAAAACGGAAGAAAACTTTGACCATTCTTCCTCTGGGTTTGACTGAACTTCTTGTCTTCTCTTAAATGTGATTCTCACACAAATTTGCTCAAAGTGCAGAAGGGCAGACTCAATACTCAGACAAGATCCAACAGAGGATTTGGGCACCTAAACAGGAGGCATTGTGGTGAAACACTTTAAGCCACTTGGTCACTGGATTGAAATCTGTGACCCTGTAGGAAATACATTTACAGGGAGAACTGGGAGTCTCAGGATATATATGGCAGTGAGCTGTGTAGACATAACTAGAGGAAACACTAAGGTTATCAGAAGAGTGGGTATGATTCTGTCCACTTTGGATACACACTGAACTCTGCTGCCTTTGTCTGCTCCATCAGCTTAAGGTTCATGACATCCTGGTAAGACCCACCAACAGTTTTTGTTTCTACTCAAGTGGCTCAAAGGCAAGGTGTGGGATCAATTCCTTTCTCAACCTAGAGGGACTCAGCCCACGATCTCTCACTGCCTGGAGGAACACTTGAAAAATCAGGCCCCTCATTTGTGTAGGACAGTATTCTGCCACACTCCTGGTGAAGCTATGCCACTAAAGAGTAGAAAAAATAAAAGGATTAAATACTTAATTTCTTTTTTTAAAAATGGAAGGTGCAAAACAGCTGATGAGCTGGGCGTGGTATGGAGCACATATGTGTCATACCCAGTGACAGGTTATTGTAAAATGAGGCTACCAGCACCTCCCTAGTGATGTGATGACAGGGCTGCAGCACTCTCTCAAGAGGTGATGGAGCTGCAGGTGCAACTAAGCTTAGGGCTCCACTCTTGTGGAGATCTTCAGCTGGAAGTGCACAGGCTGTAGTCATCCCAGGCAGACAACAAAGTGGCCCATGAGTGCTAGCAAAACTCTTCTCCACTCCCTAGACCTCTCCCCCATTCCCATGCTTCCCAAATGTACCACATACATTCTTAATAAACCCAAACCTGGATTAGCATTAGGTGGCTCCTGCTACTCCAGACATGACCAAGCCACCTCCCTAAACCTCCTGGTAGTCACCTGGCCTTTCAGCTATCACTCCTGCAAGATGTCTCAAAGTTGGCCAGGAAAGCAGCCACAGCTCCTTGGTTTTAGCCCTCAGCCACATGTACAAAAGTGCAGTCTGGAGCACGTTGCCAGCATTCTCCCATGAGTGATTATCCAAGTAGAGGACAGACAAGGGAGAGACAAGGTAGCTCAGGGACTGCAAAGGACAGAGAGAGCGGGGGAAACCAAAAGTTAGGAGTCTGCAACAGCCAGCAAAAGCAGTATGGACTGCATGGACAGCAAATCCACCCAGCTCTCTTGCTCAGAAGGTCACACTTCAGAAAACAATCCAGCTTCTCTGCCATGGTAACTGGTAACACCACTGCCTCCTGGGAGACTTTAGAACTCCCTGAACCTGGGAAGGGAATGAGCAGACCTGTCTGCTCCTGCTCCTATGGCCAACAGCTTAGGTGAGGAGCCCTTCTAGCAGGCTATCACATACAGCAGGACTCTATCTCATCTGGGTCAGATTTGAACAAAAACCAACCACCCTCCCCACTTGGACTTCTTCCAGCTTTATTTCAGTCTGGAAATTGGCTCCTGCTACTATATATTAGGCATGGTCTAAGCAGAGCCACGCTCTCAAATCCTCCAAAGACACTAGACAAAAACACACGTATCCCATCAGTTTAGGAAGCAGAGGACACTTGGCCCAAGGAAGCACTGTTTAAACTCATATTATGTGAATTCCAGTTATGCAGGAAGCCAAGCACACATTTGCCAAGCACCTGTGGAAGGACTTCTTCACACCATGAGATGAGGTGACACTGGTGTCTGACAGCAGCTTATTGAAATTTGATCATAGTTTGGAGTCAGGCGTTCTGGGGCAACCTCACCCTTGCTGCTCCACAACAAGTCTTCAGGCAATTCAGGTTGCTCTGTTCAGGTTTGACCAACAAAATGAGAAACTCTATGGAGTGAAATTATATAGAAATAAACAGCACCTTAGCCTAGCAGTCCAATTTTCTGAATGGCCCTTACGTAATTTCTGGAAGCATTCCCTTTTTCCTCCCAGTTCCCTCTTTCTTCTTGTAGCTGAAGCCACACTTTTCAGTTCAAAGTTTCTCAATCTATTTGCATCTTCAATTGTCAAGGGTCTTCAGCAGCTGTGAAGGAAGCCTGGCCCATTATCTAGCTCTCTCCTCACAGTACATGAGCTTGAGGAGCTGTGCTTCATGCTGTAAGGGAACTTAAACCAGGAATTAGAGATGACTCTCAAGTGTCCACCACAAATCTGCACTGAGACTCCAGTCCCACCATATCTCCTCCCTCTAATCCTTCACACAGCTTCCACCAGGGCTTAACATACTGGACCAAAGTGCTCTTTGTCCCCAACCCAGACATCAGCTTGTTTCATCCCAGCACTGCTAGGCCTTCCCAGCTTCTCATCATCCATCTCTGCTCCTCCTCTTCTCAGCCTGGCTGCTGCCTAGGATGCACACTGCTGCTTTCCACCTGCACATTACACATCTGATCAACAAGGACTCTGCTACCTCTCCCACTCGCTCTGCCAGCACTCCCTGGCCCTGCAGCTGTGTTCATTGTTTGGTGGAGGCTGAGGGTGGCCACACAGCAGCCTTTAGGTAGGTAAGAGCCTCAGTTAAGCCCCACAGAGGTGTCTATTACACATGTCGATGCCTGCTAAATCAGGAGTTACAGCTCTGAAGTCACACAATGCCATCTGTAACACATAACCAGCATTTCACACAGTGAGCCAGCTCCAGGTGAGCTACAGTGTTCTGTTCATTGCTTCTGAAGAAGCTACTGCTGAGATGAGTTACCAGAAAAAATTCCTCTCTTCATTTAGTCTGTTATCTCACTTTTGCAAACATCAGTGGACTCTGATTTGCATTAAATTATCTTTTGGGATTATGTGCTCTCTCAGGCACTTCTCTCAGTAAACTACTGGCCTTAGCATGGTAAATGGACTATTTTAGCAAATTCAACAAACTTCAATTCATGTTCACAGGTATAGCAATGTCGAATTATTGCATGAATAAAGGCACTTTGAGAAACACCATTGTCCTGGTTGGACTGAACTCTCAAGAAGCACTTCTAGCAAGGGTTTGACCTAACATGCAAATCAACTTGATGTCTACCAGGGACAGCAAGGCACTTACAGAAGCTGGCAAAGGTGGAAAAGGATAGAACAGGGACAGGATAGACAAGTAGGTCAGAGCAGCAGTTTGCTCCCATCAGATGGTGTTAATCTTGAGCAGGATCAGATATATCAGAACAAAGAGAGGGCTAGTCCCTGTGCATGCAGCCTGACTTTCCACCTGTCTCTAGGATGTGTTCACACTCTGGGAATTCATAGAACCAAGATGTCAGTGCTGGGACTGACTGTGGGGACATGTCCCAACACCCTGAAAATCTTCTGTTGTAAACAACAGATCTCTAACTCTGACTGCAAACTTATATTTGAGGAACATATACATATTTTATATATAATGAAAATGTACCAGAGTGTTAAGTCTGCTGCATAGTAGAGAAAACAAAAATGTCCTGCTGCTGTTAAATGAGGGATGGGGCTTTATAGAAGTTTGTTTGTCTTGGTTCATGACCAAACAAATTACATTTTCTAGACAAATAAGTTAGCTCATGGTCAAGCCATTCTTTAAGAGTGACGTGGACAAAGGGGAATCAAGGCAAGATTGGCCTGAAATGCACAGTAACTTCACACAGCTCAGTCTTGTCTGCAGAAAGAGACAGCTGGCAGCAGAGTCTCCTTTGCTAGAGGTTGGTAGCCTGGATGCCAAATGTGTAACACAATGTGGCTGCAAATAGAGTCATGAAAACAGGCACCAGAGAGAAGGAATATTTCATACTGGAAGGCAAGATCAGTATTTCAGAGACACCTACAGGAAAACTATCCTGGTTTTGTAAAACTGAGTCTTACGACTGAAATCTTAAAATCTAAGGGGCTCTGACTGTGGTACTGCCAAGGCCAGCAATGGACATTGCCTGTGGTCTGTGCCAGGCACCTCCAGACAGCAGCAGTGAGTCCCTGGGGGCCACCAACCCCTGTCCCAGCAGTGCCACCATGGGCCAGTCTCCATCTCCACATGGCTCTGCCTTGCTGGGGAGGTGCCCAGTGCACACGCCTGGGACTGCAGACATTTTCTGGCTTTAGGAAGATACAAGCAGCCCCAACATGCCAGCACATCACTTTTTTTTTTCCTCCAGGACACAGAGCAACCTGTATTTTCAGTGTTGTTCCACCCTCAACTCCCCTTCATCCCGGCACTGGAACCACTGTAAAGAAACATAAAATGTAACTGAAACAGCACTAAGATCAAAGAAGATTTTGTTTGGTTAAGTTTTATTCATGTGTGTGTGGGAAGTATCAGCTTCAGCAATCCAAACAAATACTCCAATGGGAATAATTTAGGTGACTCTTTTGCCAAATCAGCACAGCTGCCTGTGGCTGTTTCATCTGAAACTCCTGCCACGGCTGACAAGAAGTGGCTGAGCAAGGGGCAGGAGCTGTGCAGTGCTGGTGCACAGGTCCCAGAACTCATCTGAAGCGGAGGAACACTGTGGAGGAATCCCTCTGCACGGGCTGCAGCCTGGGTTTCCTGGTGTGAATAGGTGCTGCTCCAGCTGCTCACACCACCCAGGGGCAGAGGAGTCAGGCGCTAAAAGCAGCGTCTGACCTAAGGCACGGACATCAAATGCCGAGACCCAAAGAAAGAGAATTATCAAGGGATAATGAACCCCAGGGAAAAAGCAGGTTTGAGAGGTGGTGTAAGGAGCAGGAAATCCTGCAAGGAACAGTAGTTGAAATTAGTGGCCACACAGGCATCAAATTCCCTTTTATATAAGGTGGTTGGAGCAAGCTAATTTAAAGAGAATTTCCTTGGCACCACACAAACAAAGCTGGACAAAACCCAAACCATGGAAGATAATGACAGGGAAAGCTGTAGGAAATGAGGTGGAAATTAGCACACAAGAAGAAAAAAAAGGATAGCCAGATCAGGCAGGACTGGGATTAGTTTTCCTCACTCATAGCTGCTATCTTTTCAGCCTGGCACAGTTCAGCATTTCTATTCTTCCTGATCTTTTGCAAATCTGAGTGCTGAGCTGCTCTGCTGCTTTATCCTGAGAGCTGTAGTGTCCATGAGTTACTCAGAAAAAATTGTTTCTCCATTGTAAACATACAGATATTTAACCAAACTGTATCATCTGGGACAAGGATCACTGCAAAGTCCTTAAAACCTGGAGGGGGAAAACAGAACGTGCATTTAGGTCCAGAGTTTCAGTAAAAGCTCTTCTTCACACATGTGTTGAAGATCATTACATTAACCTGAGTTAAGACAGAATAAATGCTCTTACAGCTCAGTAGTAATCCTTCCTGTGAACAGCTTTTGCAAATCCCACTCTGTCATTCCCACGGTCAAAAATGCAGTAAAATGCAGACATGAACACGTCTCCTAAAATCCAGAGGGAGCCAGTGCGAGTGGGGATGTCGAGAGACTGAAAGCCGCTCAGGCAGAAGGTTTGGTCATCAACAGACTCCTGGAAGGGAAAGCACACGTCCCTGCAGCAGCCCAGCCCAGCCCCAGCTGAGGGAGCGAGGAACAGGAGCGGGGGCTGAGGATGCACACCTTGATGATGTACTGCTCTGCCGTCAGCCTGTACTCGCGGCGTCCGATCGTGAAGCTCACGTGCGGCAGGCTCGACAATCTTCGGCAGTCTACGAGAAACTGGACACGATGCACTGGCTGAGCTGGGACGGCTTTGTCTCTCCCTAAGTGCTGCTCTTTGAGTTCAAGGCTTTGGAGGAGGTCAGAGCGAATTTACCACAGAGAAACAGCGTCAGGCTGACTTACAGCCTAGCACTGCCCTCCAGCTTTCCTGTACTCGGTCCAAGCAGCCCAGCAGCCCAGACCACTGCACCCTAGGGACCCAGGGATGATGAAAATCCTTGCAAGTCCCAAAAGGAAGGAGGTGAAGGAGGCTCTGATATCCTCCCTGTGCAACTCAAAGGCAAAACTAAGTGTGTCAGCCCCAGTGAGCCTACATCAGCAAGGTCTGCTGAGCAAAAGAAACCCAGTGCTCCAGCCTTGACAGGGCAGAGGGAGCTGCTCCAGCCACAGAGGAAGCACCCTATGGCTGCAGCTCACCCCAGGCCCTGCCAGAACACCATCACTTTAGGAAAGAAAAGCTAGTGAGGAATACACCACTTTATATTTATATTTTGCCCTGGAGTGGGATTTAAAGAGTATAAGGACTAAACTCTGGCATGGTCATTAATTTCCATAAATAATATATTCACTTACAGCAACAGAGGAGATAATTTCCTGGCCTTTCTAGTTATTTCATGAAATAACTGGTGTGTGAAATGGCACTGCAGAATGCAGAATGCTCCAAGTGCCACAGGAATCTTTGCTGTAGTGTTTAAAGTCATTGTTTTAGAGGCTTCCTAGAAGGAAGAATCTGCTTTTTGCTGTTTTTCAATCTATTTATGAAAGCATAACCCTACATCTTGTGTACACTTACCAATTGTCATACCATTAGGACAAAACAAATCATGGGATAGAGAAGACAAGGGTAAAAAAAGCCAGTAAAATGATTTGTAGGATACAAGAAGCAAGACATAATTTTTTTACAGAATAGTACATCCAGAACAAATCAATCCTTGCTGAGAAGAAATGAAAGTTCTGGTAAAGTCCAGGATGGATCTCACTCACTCTTACTGGGATAAGTTTGAGCCAGTATGTGCAGTCTGTCTATGATTGCTAAAAATCAATCATAAAAAGTCTTATTTTCAGGATGCTTTTCTGCAGAATCTTAGATGCCAGCTGAATGTTCTTATGTCAGCACTGGTGTATATGAAGCCACACAGCAATGACCCATTCCTTGTTTGTATTAGGCTAGTGTAAGTGCATTGGAAATACATATTTTATCTATGTGCATTAGCAGGAACCATTATAAAATCAACTTGTTATCAAAGCATACTCTTTGGCATGTATCTAAAAATTTGTACAAAATCAAGATTACAGGTTTGATTGAGAAAGAATCAGCAGCCTCAGGAGTTACACAGATGTCACTGCAAGTCCTGCTCTTACAGATGAAAGTGGATGAAGAGTCCACTTTTGTCTTTGCTCTTTGTCCAGTGCACTGGGCACTTGTCATACTCCTAATTCTCTTCCAAGAGCAGTTTTCAGTCAGGATGAAGACAAATGGAGATGAGCTCTGTTGGTTAGAACATGGTGCTAATAACACCAAGGTCGTGGGTTTGATCCCTGTACAGGCCATCCACCTGAGAGCTGGACTTCATGATCCTTGTGGGTCCCTTCCAATTCAGAATATTCTGTGAAATGCAAAGTTAACAAAAGCCATACACGGCAGCTTTCCTTGAGCACTGGAGCTGTGGACACGTGCTGGTGACCTGTGGGAGTCAGCCAAGGGCCACCAATAAGGCACAGCAGAAATAAAGTGCTCTTTCCCTGGAGGCAGGGACAGGAAGGGGTGGTGAGGAGTGTCAGCAAGAGAGATGCAGGAGACAGCAGCAGGGAAGAAAGGAAAACCAGCAAGGAGTCAGAGGAGTAAGGTTCAGGATGAAGAGTAAGAGCCAGCAAGCCTTGTCCTGTACCCTGTGACTCATCTGCAAGGAGCCAGCATTGTGAAGGACACTGATGTACATCCCTCCCAGGAGCTCTGGCACCACACCAGCTGCTCCACTGCAAGCTGACAGTGAAAGGTCCTGTCAGTGAAGCCACTGTGGGGCTGTCTTTAAAGCACCATTCCCTTTCCATTCGAAGCTGACATAGCTGCCCATCAGCACCAAATCCCTCCTGGCTTGGGAGAGCCAACAGCTAGGGCTGGGCACCTCAAAAATCTTCTGAGCTTCCAAAAGAAAATTCTCTCTCATGCAGAGTACAGATTGATTCCTCAAACAAATGTCTTCATTATTTCCTTACACACCAGTATAGAAGAGGAGGTGAGCATTTGGGAGGAGGGCTGAGGCAAGGCATATAACTCAAAAGCAGCTTGGCTCAGAGTTCAGTGCTGTCCTGGAAACAAGGCTTTCACTGGCACCTGTCTAAGCAATCATTTCTGTTATTTTCCAACTCTTTTCATCACATTCC
This sequence comes from Notiomystis cincta, assembly GCA_013398075.1. Classification (NCBI taxonomy): domain Eukaryota; kingdom Metazoa; phylum Chordata; class Aves; order Passeriformes; family Notiomystidae; genus Notiomystis; species Notiomystis cincta. Next base: position 315,614 of record VZRX01003747.1, read on the forward strand.
AGTTTCCCTTGCTCTCTAGCAGGTTTTTTTTGTGGCAGTGAAGTTTTTACCTCTCCAGTATTTGATGGACTTGCCCCAATATATTCCTGCAGCCGCCTGATTTGTGAAGAGGGGCCGGTGATAAGAGAAGTGCCCGAGTCAACGATGGCTTCGCAGCCATGGGAGCAAAATGCCACCCGGCCCTGGATCTTTATGCTGCAAGGAAACAAGAAAAAGCAGCTTAAAGCAAACAGCATAAACACAGTGACTGAAACACCATATTGCTGCTAACTACAGCACCAGAGTACTGACTGAACTTAATCCCAGACAGCAAGTGACAGGACAACAGCAAATGGCCTCAATGTGCACCAGGGTACATTTAGATTGGATATTAGGAAAAATTTCTTCACAGGAAATGTTGTAAGGCATTGGAGCAGGCTGCCCAGGGAAGTGGCAGGGTCACCACCCTTGGAAGTGTTCAAAAGATGTGTGAATGTGGCACTCCAGGACATGGTTTAGTGGTGTACTGGGTAGTGATGCTGAATTGACAGTCTTACTCAACGATCTTAAAGATCTTTTCCAACCCTAATGATTCTGTGCTTCTATGATTGAAACTAGCTGCCAAGCTTTGCTAAAGACAAGAATGTCTGTGGACCCACTTTTCTCTCTTGAGACTCCTACAGCTCTAATCATGTGCTTCCTGCTGATGAATTTGTCCTCACCCCAGGTATGTGCTCTCATCAGTTTAGGCACTGTGCTAGAGGCAGGCAAAGGAACACTGGCTACAAAGTTAGCAGGACAGATGAGAGCAGAACCCAGAGATGGATTCCATTCCTGGCTGCCTTAACCTCTTAACTGAACAGTCCACCAAGACTCAACTTGACCAGCGGTGCATCATATTAAAAACACACTAACATGCTCTCCCAGAAACCAGCTAGCCGTGTCCCAGCAGATTTAGAGAACTAACAAACCCTGATCTCATGCTGGTGAACAACTCTTTGAGAGGCACTGGGGTAAAACTCTGCAGCTGAGTTCTCCTGCACCTGTGTCACCAGGTGTTTGTGTCTGTGGGGGTTTACCTAGGGAGGTGAATTCCAGCAGGTTTTTTATACATACAAGCATACATACATACTTGTTCATGTGTATTTGCCAGTAGCTTTTCTCAGTGACTGGGACCCAGTGGATTGAACCTTTGTAGAGAGAATGGTCTATTCCCCCCAGAATCAACTCACCACCATTCTCAGTGTCGTCTCCTCTGAAAGCAGAAAACAGTTCAACACAGACATGGGAGTGTGCCAGCATGCACCAGTGAGATTACACTTAAAAAGCAGAAGTCAAATCACAGCCCTTTCTAAATTCAGATATGGATGGCTGAAAGGAATTATTCCTAAATTATCACTGTGTATGTCCCACCTCAGACCCTCCAAACAACCTCTGAGAAGACTTACTGTAGATACCAAGGCAGGCATCAGGAGCAGGCTGAGTCAGTTGCTACTCTCAGCTCAGAATAAACACTAGAGAAATAGGTGGAGTTGCATTTAGGTCCAGATTAGGACACAGTATTTTTCTGAAATGTGGCTATTCAGGTATAGGATAGAACTTCTATTCATCTTCATGGGCCAGAGGGAAAACTCTGGCAACAGACATGGCAAGTCTGAGCTGGGAGCTTTTCTTTTATTTATGACCAGCTCCAACAAGAATAAATCTCTGCCCAAGAAGTCATGGTCCTCCCCATAACATTTTTTCTTTTCCTGCTATAATCTTCAATGTCAGATTGAAAACAAAACAAAAAATAAAACAAAACCAAAAAGAATCAAAAAGTGGGGGAAATTTCTTTCTAGGGTTGAAGCTCTATACAGATACACAGTCATTTCTATGAAGAGTTAAAAGAGATTTAGTTCTTTTCTGGCAGTGTCATTTTAAAGACAGACCTTTTCAGATAGAAAGAGAAGATGGGCTCCTCTACCAGGTGCTGGTTCATGATGCTGTCAAACACAGGCAGGGCATTGCCCACTGCTAAGGAGGGGTAGCCTAAGCCCAGGACACCATCAAAGTGGGCAAGGACAAAAGTTGCTCCTGGCTCAAACACCGACTCGCCAAAGTCCTGCCCCTTGATGGAGATGTTACTTATCTGTTGGGTAAAAAGAAAAAAGGCAACAAACAACCAAGCAAAGAACAACCAAAAGTAATGACACCACCAATAACAAGAAATCAGCCATATTTCCAATCCATATCAATGGATTCATTTGGTTTATAAAGCCTGGCTATCTTTGTGTGACTTGCATCAGTCTAGCACGTGTCCATTTGGCAGATAGGCTGCACCAATTCCTTAGAATGCCTTCATTATGTGGTGCTCATTTTGCTTGTTCATTACCCCAGAAGAGGATCCAAGAAGACAAGCAGAAATGAAAAATAAACTCTGAGGTATTTATGTTGGTAGTCCAAAGCTGGAGCAGAACCTTCTCACACACCTCTCAGCACCTGGCTTGGTGGGACCTCACCCTGCCCTTGTCTAAACCAGGCAAGGTTTTCCAGGGCAAGGCCAGTATCTGTCTGAACTGCCCTGAAAAGAGCTGGTGTGGAGGCTGGCACTCATTTTAGGTGGACACTCACCTGCAGTGTGTCTTTGCCAGCAATGCCCAGAAGGTGTCCTGAGCCGTAGTGCAGGGAGAAGGCTTCCCCTCCGTGCTCATATGAATCTGACTTGAAGGACTTAAATTTCTGGTGCACCCCTACACAAAAATATGACATCTTTACACTGAGGGGAGGTCCTGGCAATACACCCACTCCCCAATGCAGAACCAGATGAGATGTAGGAGAGCCAGATTTTTCCTGCTCTCATGAGAAAAGTGTTGAAGAAGTACTGCAGACACCCCAGTTTTTCTGTACCTGACAGGTAATTTTGCATTTTAAAGAAAAATTAGAACAAAAATGGGCATTTCCACCTCTGGAAATTCCCAGGTCTATTTTCATGCCTTTTACCTCATGGTGCAGAGGCACTCTGGGCACTTGCAGCCAGCGCCAGCCCCGGCTGCAGAGTGACACGAGGGACGGAGGAGCAAACAGGGAGAGGAGAGCGGCCCTAAGGGACGCTCCAAATCCTCCCCTCGCAGATCCCTGCTGCAGGCAAGCTCTTGGGAAAGGAGAAGCGAGCAAGGGCTCTGGACCCAAGACAGGAGAAGCAGGGGGAGCAGGATCTCTCTTACTGCAGGCCTCGCTGATGCAATAGGCAGACGGCACCCAGAAGTTGGAGGAGCCGGTGTCGAACACGACGGTGAACCTCTGGGGCGGTGTGCCGACGCTCACGGCCCCGTAGTACTGTGCCTGCGGGGGGAAGAGCCGCTCAGGCCGGGCAGCCTCCGCCAGCCGCTCCGCGGGAGGAGCCCCACTGCCTGGGAGCATCGCACATCTCAGCGCGTTCTGCGCAGCGCCCAGCAATACAAGTATTTGAATGCCGAGTGTGCCTGGTTCCACCAGAGTGTTCTTTCAGCAGGTCTCACTCCGGCGGAATGAACAATGGCGTGGCATTTTTAAAGCCTTTTAAGCGAACACTCAGTTGGGTTCCCCATGGAGCCAACAAACCCTCTTGCTGGCTGCAGAGGTGGCAAGGTCATCCCCAAGATGAGACTCTCACATCACCACAGAGTCTTTCAGGCTGTTCCTTACTGATGCTGAGAAGAAATCAGTGTTGCAAAGTCAGCCTGCCCTGCCTCTGCCGGCTTCAGAGGGCTCCAGCCAGTGGCACAAACGCTGCCATGTGTGGCTGCCCTTTTTCCTTTGTAATTAGCAGCTATTGTGGCAAGTCAAAAAGTATTGTGTTGCACAAACTGCTCCTGATGTACTGGACAAAGTTCACCCAGCAGATGAAGAAACCACTGGACACCAGCTGAGACTGATATAATCTGTGAACACGTGAATGCTGGAGTGAAGTGCTTATCCACATCCCCCATACAAGTGTCTAAGGGCTCCTATCTGGCCCTGGAAGAGCACTTCAGCATTTAGAGACCTATTTTTAGGAAGAGGCATTTCTGGAATTCAACCACAGATAGAAAAGCAATAGCTAGTGCCAAACTTTTTCAGCAATACAAGTATTTGAATGTGTACCTTCAAGTGCTTACTCGTTAATTAATATACTGATGTTTCTGACCCCAGAATATACAGTCTAAATGAGATAATCTTGAAAAGGCAAGCAAGCATGCCATTTAAGAGAATATTATCCAACTATACAGTAGGATTCTCTTTCTTCCTTCATTAAACAAACCTAAGGGATATTCATTTTTAAAAAAAACCAAAACACCACAAACAAAACAAAACAAACACAAAAACATAGAATCAAAAAACCCACATACACACTGCAAAAAAACCATTCCTGGTGCTACCTGAATACACTGGGGAAGGGGTTTTGCTTTGTTGTTTTGAGATTTATTCCGCTTTGAAATAACCTTTAAAGAAGGTTGAAATATTTCTGTGTCCTTTGTTCTTCTTCACATATTTCTCTATGGCCCTCAAGTGTCAGTAAGTTCTTGCTGAATGAACTTGGCCTTCCCATCAATTCCATTCCCTGTTCACATGGAGACTTCACAACATTTCTGCAGTTTAGTTTTCCTTGAGATAAGCATATAGCAGAAGAACCAAATAAAACAGAAAATTGAGACCATCCAAATAGACAAAATTCTAAAACCAGGAAAGACAGCTTACAAAATGGGAGACCTGCTGACTTGCCTGTCTGAGATCCAGTGAAGCTCATATTTTTCCTTTTTCAGTTTAGATGGTAAATCCTCCTAGATCAGTCTCCAATATTTAATACATATTAAACTCCAGAGACAAAAGCAGAAAAACAAAAACTCTATTTAGGTCTTTGTCATCACCAATTTATGACTCCGCCTGATCAAATAAATGAGATTTGGAGGATTCTTTTATAACACAGAAGCATCCAAGTATGTGGTAAATAGAATATGAAGTAATGAAGTAATCAGATTCTGCTATTAAAAAACCCTATACTTCACCAAGACTGATACAGGCAAACCTCCCATATTTGTCTGGGGACCCAACTGAGTCCAGTACAGATGTATACAAAAATAAAACTTGTCACAGGACTGCCACTGCTACTCTGCATCAGCTTTCTACCCAGGTCCTGTGCTATCCTACACCTAGACATGCTTCATCTTGCAGATTGCAACCTGGGTTTTTATGCTCTAGTATTTATAGCATAAAGCAACAGGACACCTCAAGCCCTGTAATTTCATTGACAGACTAGATTAGAAATGTGCTGAAAAAAACCTGCCTTCAACAGAACAGTGAGTCCTAATGATTGCATTACCAACACTGTACTTACATTCATGTAATCATACAGCCTCTCTGAAGCAGATCCTGCTGATAAAGTAATATCTGCAGGGAAACAATGCAGATATCTCCGGGCAAAAACATCAGGGTGGTGATTCCTCCAAAATTCCTCTAATTCTCCCTTTTCCTTCAGCTGTTTCTTGATAGATTTGAATCGAATCAAGGGGATTCTATGCAAACAAAATAAACACACACAAAAATAACTAATTGGCCTTTCTAGAACTTTCATACACTCAGGTTTTTTTAAAAAAGGTTTCTTTTTTGAGCCCTCTTGTAGCAACAAGCACAGGTCACCCCACGAATCCAGCTGAGATGTGTGCCAGCGATGCCAGACGAGTTCTCTTACCGTTCCACAGCCACGATGAACGGGATGTAAACCACAGCCAAGTGTATCGCCCTCATGGCTCAAGCAGGTCAGAGTCTAATGACACTCCTTTGCTCAGAAGCCCCCATTTTATGGCCTGCTGTCAGCTGAGGGCTGTTCTCCAGGTCAATCAATCTCAGGAGGTCAGTGCTTTGGCAGAAAACCGATGCATTTGCTCTCAGAGTAACCGCTGGCTTGTGCAAATAGTGGTGTCCAGTGGAACTACTCAGGCACAGATAACCAGGGCACAGTCTAGACCAAACAGGCATTTCATGAACAATCCTTAATGTCTTTCACATAAATATAATACATGGGGTGAGCTTGGCTCCTGTAGCATGAGAAAGAGGAAGCAGTCCAAGGACTTGCTGCTTTTCGAGCTTGCTTTAGTGAGATGTTACTCAGGAATGTTCACTGCAGAGAAAGAGGACATAATGTATAATCATTTCCCTTTTGCATGGAGACATTTCAGCAGGGCTGAGCACACAGACATTTGATGGGCTTGTGACAAATCACCCCCTAACAGCTGAAGTTTAATTCCCTATTTATGGGAGTCTAAACATAAATGTGACTGCCACCCCATAAAATGGATCTTCAAAGTAAAAAACACAGCGGTACAATACTGCAACATACAGTAAAAATCAGCAATAATTTTGTACACATTTCAGCAAAACACTTGGAAGAGCTCTCTTGGATTTATTTTCCTGCAAGTTTCCTGAGGTAAGTGGCTCCCACCCTGCCTGACACTTGGGTTCAAGTCAATCCTGCAGAGCAATACTGGGGTCGAAAAGAGGCTGATTTGGCAGAGCACAGCTCCCAACCCCTCAGCTTGCCCAGGAGGAAGCTGAGCATTGAGTCTGCAATTTACTGACAAGACTTTTGAATCTTTCCTCTGCACAAGAAGGAGCAGTAAGCAATCACATAGTGCAGCCTAGCACATATTAAAGCTAACTTTGAATAATCAGCCATTTTTGTTCAAAAGGCTATGGTAGGATGCTGGGGAAAGAGCAACCACGCTTTTTTCCTTGCAACATACCATTTATTTAAAATAAACTGCTCACTATGCAAAGGTGAACTGGAACTAAGTCATTCTCCCAGAAGAGAGCAGATGTGCAACAGCACAGCAAGGAGTGAATGTCAAAGGACATGGAGGAGGCAGGAGTTGTCATCATCTGCTCCAGCATCATCTGCTCCAGCAGCAGTGTCAAGAAAAACAGCAGAAAAACCCAAACACACAGCATTTGTGAGCCAAGAAGGGGTCTAAATGCCTGTCACAGACTTTAAATAAATGCAAAGCAAATGAAAATCATTCCTTTAAGTCACTTCCCTTGCTGTCAGGTTGATTGAGGAGGGGTATGAGAGCCTTAAAATCAATAAGTTTAGAGCTCTATTTATTAGTTCCCCTGGATTTTGAAATACATAGTTTGCTTTTTCCAATGTACCTCCAAAATTGTGAGGACTAAAATAACTCAGCAAAGGCTGAGCCTGGTGTCATCACATAGCTGCAGGCAGAGCTTTGGATCTGAAAAATCAACAGCGTCTCTATTATAATATTTTGTTTCAAAAATTAATAGACTCTCAAAAATGCATATTTTATATTGATTTCTATTTCATTATAATTTTTCTATTATCTAGCTCTGAGTAATATTCCATATTTCTCCTGGTCTCAGAGGTTTTACACAAGTTATCAGTGAATGATCACATTTCCTGTCCCAGAGTCATCCCAGCCACTGAGCTGCAAGAGCTGTGTGCTGGAAATGGGAATGGTGAGCAAAGATGTGGCCATTTGTGAACTTCTAGAAAGCAAAGGCATTTCTCAGGGAGCCCCCACCTGTCACCTGATGCACAGCAGAGCAGATGTCCTGCCCTTGGGTAGGGCAGTGTGGCTTTGACAAGAGCAAGACGCTGTCTGCACTGAGTGCCTTTATCACTTGAACTTTTCCTCAAATGCTACAAATGCTTCTGGGAAGTGGCTAATGTTCGTGTTGGAGGGCACCACGATAACTTTGAAGACAAGAAGTGGCTTTCAAAACACTGCCTGAGCCTCCCCTGGGGACTGCCTTTGCCTTAGTGCCTCCCCTGCGTGGCTGATTCTCAGAAAGAACACGATTGTTCATTTTATTGCAAGTGTAGTCCTTTATTAATCCACACACAAAGGTTATTCTTCCCCAAATTCTCTGATCTCACACTCTGTTCCAAGCAGACATTAATTTAGCTAACAGAGGTACAAAAAGCAGCAACAAAAGGTCATTGTGACCTTTTTTGATAAGCTGGAATAATGATTAAACTACAGTGCAGGGGATCTCTAAGAAATAGTTATCTGCAGCTTAAAAGTTCCATTAAGGAGAAACAATTCAAGTAGAAAAAAAAATCCATATCTGTATCTGCAGATGTAAGGTACTTTGCAAAGTCTACATATGGAGCATTGAGAAAAATATGTAACTAAACTATATCATTAATTTAGTCTTAACTATGCTCTTATGATTAGTAGGTTATCTGAAAAGATTTGTCTAAAAGCCAAAGCTTTGCTGTGGATGTATATTCATTATTAATTATGCCAAATGCATTTGGTTTTCCACACCTGTAGCCTACAGTGCTGCAAGGGGAGGGACCCTTGCCTTCAGAAGGCTGTTTAGAAATTAAACCAAGTACTACAGCCTGCTGACACATCCCCCAGTGGTCCTCTGGCAGGGCACAGAGTGTCAGAGCAGTAAAGAAGTGTCTAGAGGGAGATGCTCATGCAGTGCAAACTGGTCTCTTGCTGCTGGGGTGCCATGCACAGCACATCCCACCATCAGAGAGGGAACTTTCATGCCCTCTATTCCACAGCACCACCACAGATGACTGTGACATGGTCTTTGTTCTCCAGGCTCGGTACTCTGCCCCACTTCTCCATCCAGAACTTGTTTCCTGGCACTCAGGCCTCAGCACTCACTGTTCTCCATCCTGCTGCAGTACTGCTTCCCAGGTGCCCTGTCTATTGCTGTCCTCTCAGGGAAGCCCTCCACACATTTCATAGCATCACTGCTGCAGGCACAGCCACTCACCTTGTGGGGAAAAGGCTTGTAAACATCCTATAGCCTACAGCAAACTGATAGCTCAGAGCTGCTTTACACTGGAAAGCAAGGGATAGTAGAGAGCTCTATGTAACGAGATTTGACCAGAAATCCAGAAGCCACTTTAAGTGTCCCCTTTTCCTCAGTCTTCTGCTTGCTCTGCCTTTTGTTTTTCAAGAGTGTGTGGCTCTCAGCAGTCACAGATTTTGGTGGTATACACCTAATACACATAAAGCAATTGCAGATTGTTTGAAGAAAGTATTCTCCCTGAATTATGGTAAGTGTGGAAAATGACAGCAATGAGCTATAGATATCAAAGAGCCAAGTGCTGAAAAGGCTGTTTTTCCTTAAAACACTGCCAGCTTTCACATCCAAAATTCATGGTAGGGCCATGGCCAACACACAGGCAGGACAATCATAGAATATGTTGGGTTAGAAGGAACCTTAAAGACCATAATTCCAACCCCCTGCCATGGGCAGGGATACATGAGTCCCCAGGAAAGCTTGAAATAGCAGCAGCTCAACAAGTCAAACTCTGCAGAGGTTCCTATATAGGGGAATGCTCCTAGAAATTAGAACTGAATAGCAAAATGGGTCTTGATGAGAGGAGAACAGTTTACATTGTCACATCTAAATAGCCATAACTTTTCAAATCAGGTTTATTTCACTTATAACAAGTGAGAATCTTGGTGGAATTAAACCCATGAGAGTTTCTTGACAGGTTTTGGTACAGACACAGGAATTGCAGTAGCACAGTTGGAAGGTGGATGGAGAACAGCCTTGGCAATTTGTGATAACACATTACACTGGGATTCAGACAAGGAGTAAAACATAATGTAGTGGAAAAGGCTCTACAGACAAGAAGTAAAACATAATGTAATGAAAAAGGCCCTACACAGTCAAGAGTGCCAGAGGCTATAATAAATACCATTAAATTAGGAACACAAATAGTAGAACAGCTCAAGATAGCAGTTTGCCAAGTATTTGTGTTAAAGCTTTAAGATAAGTACTGGGTGGCAACTTACACTCCGAAATCCAAGTATTTGGCACCTTTCAAAATACATCTCTGGAAGTGCCACTCGTCTTGAAAGTCAGTCAAGTCTTGACAGGTATTTTAAACAACAATTTCATTATATCTGACATTTCTGCTGAAAGTTTCATCAAAGTTAAACATCTGAGCTTGAAACTTTGGTCTGCTGTGGTGTTTATTTTCCCAAGCCCATCTCTGCTGCCTGCATTGGCTACACAGACAGCACAGCTGCAGCAAGAGATGAGGGGCTGGGGCATCGGTGTGACCCTAATTTTTGGGGGGGCAAAATCAGAGAACACTTACACAGTGTGCAAGAAGAGGAAAGAAGGAATGTTTTCAGGGGGGTGTGAAGGACTGGGAGCGTGGGTGAGAGAGGGAGACCTGGGCCCTGAGTCTCCCTGTCTATAATCCCCGTCACCAAACACTCATTCAGTTATCAGAAACATTGCAGAGCCCTTGAGATTAATGGCTGGTGCCATGTAAACAGAGCCTTATATTGGGAAGAACGAGTTACCAACGGGCCAGTGTGCAGCAGAAGACCAAGGCAGGCTCCTGCCCCTCGCAGTCCCAGCCATCCCAAACCAAAATCCCGAGATGGGCAACAGTCTGAAGGCCATAGTTGCTTTTGTGCCCTCTAACAAGTGCCAGAAGTACCTCCTAGAAGACCTAGAAGAGATGCCAGTGGATAAAATGGTCGATCTGAGTGGAAGGCAGATGAGGCGGCTGCCTGTGCACATTTGCTCTTTTAGGGAACTGGTTAAGCTCTACCTGAGTGACAACAACCTGAACCACCTGCCCCCCGAGCTGGAGCAGCTGCAAAACCTGCAGATCTTGGCACTGGACTTCAACAACTTCAAAGCCCTGCCCCTGGTTGTGTGCACGCTGAAGCAGCTGTGCATCCTCTACCTGGGCAACAACAAGCTCTGCAGCCTGCCCCAGGAGCTGCGACTCCTGCAGAACCTCAGGACCCTCTGGATCGAGTCCAACTGCCTGCAGGACCTGCCCGAAGTGGTGTGCGAGCTCAGCCTGCTCAAGACGCTGCACGCCGGCTCCAACGCCCTGCGCGCGCTGCCTGCCCGGCTGCGCTGCCTGCAGGAGCTGCGCTCCGTCTGGCTCTCGGGGAACCTGCTGGCCGACTTCCCTCCCGTGCTCCTGGACATGCCCTTCGTCGAGGTCATCGACGTGGATCGCAATTCCATCCGCTTCTTCCCCAGCCTCGCTCACCTCCCCGGCCTGAAGCTGGTGATCTACGACCACAACCCGTGCAGGAACGCGCCCAAAGTGGCCAAAGGGGTGCGCAGGGTGGGCAGATGGTCGGAGGAGACGCCCGAGCCCCGCAAGCGATCCGGGGCAGTGGTAGAAATCGCGCTCGACGAGAAACCAGTGCTACCTCCCGCCGCCAAGACCGAGCCAGAAGCCGAGCCCTGCTGACGCTCAACTGCCCCGTTTGGCCCAGGTGGCAGCGCACTCACACCGCTGCCCAACCTCTACCTCTCCCCTGCCCGCCGGTGTCCAGGGAGCGCCACACCCCCAGCAGTCATCAGGAGAACGTGCACCAGCTCGGAGACAGCGTGACAGAAAACTCTTGTGCAGACACCGTCTTTGTGCAGCAGCACCCAGCACTCTCCCGAGAACAGACTTCTCCCCTTTCCCCCTCCTCTCATGCTGGGACCACTCAGAGCTCACAGCAAGACCAGTTCAGATGTTTGCCATGGGTGGAATGCATGGAGCACATATGGACTTGTGCTCCTCACCCCTGGGCTCCCTCTTCTCCCTTCCACCTGGCTGAGCTGTCCCAGTTCACCTGGAAGCCACCGCCCAAAGCAATCACTGCTGTGACCCACAGCTCTAAAGCCACCCACAGCATTCGTCTCCAATTACTCACCTGGAATGCAGCAACACCTTGAAGGTTTCCCTGTCTGCTGAGTGGGAAGTGGCAGCAGAGTCCCAGCTGCACTATCAAGGACACAGCACATTTGGACAGGGAGCTCTGCTCTTTCCTCCTGCAAAATTTGCGACAACGGCTTCGTTACTGCCGAGCAGCATTCAGGGGATGGTGAGGAAAGCTGTAGCTTTGCTGCTGGGTTTTGTTACTGGCAACACTGCCTCTAAGGGCAGCTGTACAGGACAAGTTCTTATGCAGGAGCAAAGAAGAAAATCAAAAGGAAAATCCTCAAGAGCTGCAGAGGTAAAGTTGCATGAATAAAATCCAGGGCTGTGAGCCTGTCACTATAGGCTTGCACATAACCTGAAGATGAGACAAACTTTACTCAGATGATTTCTGCTGGTTATTTCTCAAGCTTGTAACCTGGACCAGTTCAGATTCCCTTAGAAATGCATTTTTTTTAAGCTTTACTTTAATTGAGTAACAGAAATCTGGCTCAAAATGACACTTTAGAGTCCATAGCATGGTTGAATTAGGTGAAAGACAGCTTTTTTAACAAGGGTGGAGAGCCCTTGGTGGCACACTCTTTGAGCAGAACTGTCTCACCAGCACAGCCTGCAGAAGCAGCAGTTAACTTCCCAGAAAAGGTTTGATTCCATGCCAGTTCATGACTGCTTAATATCATCTACATGCTTGAAAAATTATCTGGAAATACAGAGACTCTGCTAGCACTTGTCTTGTTAAATGAAGTCCAAATTTGGACCTGGCTGGCACCCATGTAGTATGGTACCAGTTAAATTAAATAAAAGTATACTATCATCCTGCCAAATTAAAAAATCTGTCTTTGGAATTAACAGCAAATTCTTTAGTCTTGTTCCAACAATTTCTTCCTACAAAAAGGAAAGCAGGACATGAGTTTGGGGCTGTTTTTAATATCCAAAGTCAATCTTTTAGACCCTGCAGAAGTGAGCTGGTACTGTATTTATCTGAGGGGATGGGGTGCTTTCACTGGCTTATCAATGGTTTGTGTTTCACTCCGCTCTCTCCACGCAGCACTGTCACTGCTGGAGAGCTGAAGTCTGTCAAGACTTAAGGACAGGATTCTGTAAGCAGATTCTCTTCACTTTAAGAAATCAGAGAAAAATGTTTGCACACATACTTGCTTGTTTCAGTTCAAATCTTTCTGCTTTGGCAGACTTGCCCTGGTGTTTGCCAGGTGCTGTACTACTCTTCCAAGGGCCAGAAAGGTCACAGGCATGGCAGGCACACTCTGGAGCCCCACACAGCCGGGGCCCCTGCTTGTCTGTGCTCACAGCCATCGCAAATCTGTGTGCAGACTGCTGCAGGCAGCACAGGCTTCCCTATAACCGAAGCTCACAGAAACAGTCCAATCAAGAAACACGTTGCCTTTGCAGCAACTACTGTAACTGGAGACTGAATATAAAGACAGCTACAACAGACATGAAAGGGGAGGGGCAGAGAGGGCAGGAAGTGAATGTTACGGAGCCTGGCACATTTTCTGCTAAGTGCCCTCTATTGTGTTTGTAAAGTCAGCCCAGTACTTTATAGATCAACATTCAGACTGTTTGGTCCAGAATGTTGCTCTCTCTCCCAAACTGCATGTTCTTTTCAACTCCCTTCAGCAAAATGTAGAATTTGTGGTGTAAAAAGGTGTAAGATCACCTAGTTGTAGTTCTGGACATTGACTGAGGTTCCTCTTCCACTCTCTCTTCCATCATCAAATAAAAAGAAAGAGTAATACTCAGTATGACTAGAAAAGGATACTATCTAACTGCAGAGCCTATTTCTAGGACCCCCACTCAAACCCCAGGCAGCCAGGACTGGAATACACCACCTACACTGACACAGCAGGTCAACACAAACCAGTGAGCCACCAGGGCTGAGTCACTCCCTGAAGCAGCTGAGGCCTGAGCTGTGCACCACAGCTGTCCTAATGAGAAAGAAATACAACATTTGAGAATCTGAAGTATTTATTATTTTTTTATTTCTGTGTATTTTAAGTGGAACCTGGAAGGAACAGAATTAATAGAGTTGTATAAAACTCCTGGTTTATACGCCCCTGGAAGTGAATTCTTCCCCACAACACATAAAGGCTCCAGTAAGTAAAAACCAACTGAAGACAGTGCCATTGATGGAGATCTGTTTGTCTCAAGCTTCTGTTCCATAATCTCACAAAAACTAGACCATTAAAAAAAAATTACTAGGTGAGATCTGGTCCACACATCCTCAGGTACTGAAGAAAATTTAACAGGGGCGATGATCTGGTACACGTTTTCTGGAGAGAAAAAGCAAAATCAGAAAATTCCCACCATGCTGATGGTCCACAAACCCCTTCCCCATCCACCCTTATATTTAATCTTTAGTTGGGTGCTTTGTGCTCAGTGACAGCTTTATCTCACAGCACAAAAAGCAGAACCACCTCAAGCTAACACATCCCCCATGACCATGCTAAAACAAATCCTGTGATTCAAAAAGCAGTGAGAACTACCTGGCACAGGCACCCGTGGGATAACCTGCCTATCAGTGGCAATTCTTCTCAAACCTTCTAACAAACATATTTCTGTTTCAGCTGCAGATTCTATCTCAGAAGCAGCTGCACATTTCACTACAGTTCTTGCCAAATGAAAAAAGGAAGCAAGATCCCTTCCATTTTGGCCAGCTACTTGTGCAGATGTTTAGTGGTGACCTAAGATTAACTAAGCATTACTCAGGCACAGCAATTTCAGTTCACTGATGGCTCTGAAGGCCTGGTGATACTGCTAATGCAATAAAATTATATAACACCAACATCAGCATGTCAGATTCCTTTTCAAGTAATGTGTTTTTAGAACAACAGACTTTTCTGCATCATTACTCTTCCACAGAAGGTTTACTCTGCACCACTGTGACTGGCCATGCAGATACTCTGATCATACCTTGGTGCTGCTTTAATGATGTCATCTACACGAAGAATCATTTCTGCTGCTTCAGCTGCACTCAGCAAAACTTGTCTCTTGACCTGGAAGCTTTCTGTTACTCCCAAAACAGACATGTCCCCAATGACACCCTCTTTCATATCTGGAAGAAGAAATACATTAAGAGGTGTTTTTTTGATTTTGTTTGTTTAACTCAGCATTTTTTTAAGGAAATTACAAGAAGCTAGGAGCATAGTAACTTACTTGCTCAAATGAACTATACTTACAGATAGGAAAGTATTAAATAAAGTCTTTTACCTCAAGACTCCTGATTTAATCTAATGTTGCAATTACATATAATTAATGACAAAAACTTTATACACCTTGACGAGGAGACAAGATCCCAACAGGACTCTGAGAACTATTTCCTTAGATATATTAACTTCAGGGCTCTTCTCCACAATTCTGTGGCTGTTGTTTGGTTGGTTTTTTGGCAGAGGGAAGGGAGGAGGGTGGTGAAAGGGGAAGGATGTGTTGGGTTCTTCTGGGTTTTTAGCTGGTTGCTGGTTTTAAAACAATGTTTTTCTTTCTAAGCTTCCTATAACTAGACTCAGTGTAAGCAAAGTGGTTTTTAGAGGTGAAAATCATCCACTTCAAAAACAAAGGTTTTCACTCTCCTGTCAAAAGCCTTGTAGGACAGAAGAGGAATGTAGTGCTGTACACCAACGTCCTATGCAAAGCAAACAAATCAACATACTCAGTTCTCCCAGCTGAGTATGTGTGACAGAAATACATGAACAACTTCAATGAGCCTAATTAATGGACCTGCCAAACAGCAATTCAAACACAGAAGTAAAACTGAGCCCCTTACCCAGTCCATAAGTAGTCTTCCCTTCACTATGAGCAGCTCTGAGCTGAGCAACCAAATCAGCACTGTCATAGCCAGCATTGTCAGCTATTATTGTTGGGATCTAGGGGGATAAACACAGGTTGTTTTTAATTAACACAGGGACTGATCCCTGGTCAACATGAAACATACTTTGATATTATTAGTTTACAACTGAATTTCCAGAAGATGCTTCAAAAACATGGCAGATGATCTGCTACTGTTGATCAGAAGATAAGGAAAAAGTAAAAACCCCGAACCACCTTTCTAAGAATCTCAAGACCCTGTTGTTAGAAAGTACCTAAGAAGACAGAAGCGTGTTAGGAGATTTGTCAGTTCATTTTGCATGGACAGAAGAAAAAAAAAAGAATCCTGTCTTTTACCATTTCAGACTACAACTGGAGAAATGTGTTCATTTAAAAAGCACAAGCCTGCTGGTAAGCATTAACCACCACCTGATCATTCTGTTCACTGTTTCCATGACAGCAGTGCACACTTGCATGTGATCACTGAAGAGGTCATGCCAAGTGCTACAATGCTCTTGAATTTAATTTTCTTGGGAGAAAGGGTTTCCTTAATTTAAATTGCAGAAAGTCATTTTTTTCTCAAACTGCACATTAGCACAATTAGCACGAATTAGCACAATTCTATTAATGTTTCTTCTGACACTCTTATTTCCTACTAAGATGCAATTTCCAATGCAAGACTAGAAACTTGTACATAGTACTGGAGTATGAACACACCCCAAACAGCACTAGAGCATCAATGGAACAGGATTGCTCTTTTCTAAATCAGTTGTTATCTACATAAAATTTTTATGTACTATTTCTGCAGCACCTTAAACTAGCAGGTAAAGTGAGCAAGAACCAATTAGAGGAGGGCTAGCATATCAACATTCACAATTCTGTAACATGCAGGATTATTAAAACACCAATACTTTTTTCCTAAGACAATAAAAAACATTTCCCCCTGTGTTTATGCAAGATGTGTTGCTAAACTTCACTTTTTTACTTCAGACAACCAAAACTTTAAAAGTAAAGTGACTACCAGATGTCACAACTCAGTAAACTTTATGAAACTTTGTCTCTTAATGCAGCAATCTGATTAAATAAACCTACCATTCGTAAAGCCTTAGCAAAGGACTCCATTGCAACAGACTCTTTGCCAGGTGTTCTGACAGCAAGTTCTGCAACAGCATTAGCCATCAGCATCTCTGAACAACCTATCCATTGAAGACACACAGATGTTACATATCTGATGTACAGGAACACAAAAAGTGTGCCATGTACAAAGAATCTGATATTCACCTCCACCATACACAGTTCTTGTGTCCTTCACAGTCTGGGCCAGGACACAGAGAGCATCATGCAAAGACCTCTCTGCTTCATCTAGAATCTGCTGTGTGGCTCCACGCAGAACTATGGTGCAAGCTTCACCTAGAAAGTGCAAATGTAAAAGGATTAAAAAGATAAATCAGGACACAAAAATGGGCTATCACAAAGCATTTACAATGGTTTTGCTATCACTGACACACAGTCAGGTTTTGTATTACTTAATTTTGGGAGCAAAAGAAAGCATGATGACATTTCAAAGACAGAATAAAATTATGTACACAGTGCTATTGCTTTGGTTCCACAACACCTTATTTAATTTAACAGAAAACCAATATCACCTCAAAACTCCTTGAAATCTTAGAGTATTGGCATTTACTAGAACAAGCTCTTCAAGTATGACAAATTGCTACTTTTCTTGTCAACTGAAATTCCCAAAGCAGAAATCTTGATTCCCCATCCTTAAAAATTATTTTATGTTCATTTATGTAACATGAAACATCCACAGTTTCAACCATGAAACTGTGCAGGATTTTTACTGAAAGGCAAGGCTTTAATAAAAACAGTTACATGAATCATTACAGAATTCCTTTGCCTTACTGGAAACTGAACAGCATTAGCAGAGGGTTAACACAAATGTTTTAATACATCATTAGTGATAAAACACTTACCCATTGCTACTCCAGAGAAATGAATGAGTTTATCTTCTCCAATCATGACTTCTTCAATAAGCTTGCAGCTTCCGAGTTTTACTAGCTCAGGGTGATCAAAGGTTGATGCAATTTCACCACCTACAAGTGTAAGATCATAAAGAAATCAGAGCTCAAAACAACGTCTAACCAAGGGAGGGGAGGGCAGGGGGGTGTGTGAAAAAACCCTTCGTAATTGCCCCCAAATAAATTTAAATTACCAATACAGATAAGCCAAGACTTTCTCATGTCAGCATGTGGCACCAGAAACCTTTAACTAATGCTGATAAATCCTTAAAATACCAATGTTTTGTTTCACATCCCAAGGACTAAAATGCTTGTGAGTTGTGTCTGATAACAGGATAAACATTCACCTTTGCTAGCATTAAAATCCAGTATGTTTCAAGTCTTCATAGTATTATAAAATACTAAATGAAGTTTCTTATGCTTTAGAACTTGAGCTTGTGACAGTATTCATTTTGCCTTCCTGATGATGGCTGAGAACCAGCAGGCACCATTCTCCTGCACCCCAAGTCTCATTCCCTGCTGTAGCAGCAAGACCATGCACAATCTGTAAACTGCCACGCCGTAAACAAAACAGGCACTGCAAAGGCCTAAAGGTCTTTGAACAGGACTGGTTCTTTCCTCTTCCTATTAGAAAACTCTTTACATGCATGCATTCCCAATGGGTGCTCCATTATTCCACAGTAGCTTGCAGCACTGTGTGGCTGTAGCACTTCAAGGCAAACCAAGATTTGTAGCAGAGAGTTTGTGTATATTAAAAACTCATCCTTTTCTCAGCTATACTATTCAAGTCAGTGTGGTCTGATAAGGCCCATTTGCTCTGCATAGAAAGTCTGCTTTGCATTTGTTTCAGAATGTAAGCAATGTTCCTCTCATTCAAACATTTGCCTGTGTCAATGTGCCTACTGGCAGTTAAACACAACTGCTACTCCAGTTTCGCTAGGATGAACAAGTCAGTGTCTTTTCCTTTCCCCTGCAAAGCAAATTCATCCTCCTGATCACCTTCAAAACCAAATGTGATGTTCCAGTTAACTATCTCTAACTTCAGCAATGAGAATGATCTGTAGCATTCATCTTCATTAGTCACTAGAATTACATTTATGCTGACCATGACTCAAAATATCCAGATTGTTCATCTCATCTGAAGTCCACCTCAAGTCAACAACTCAGCCCCACATTTTTAACAAAGGATGACTTCAGTCTTCTCTATCATTACAATCAAATAACAGCCATTTAGAACAAAGTGTTATTACCACAGAATGAAGAACAATTAGTATTAACTTGTGGAGTTAATCTTTCTATTGCTAGTTTCATCTTTTCCTTAGAAAACAAACATTTAAAAATCTTACCAAGCAGGAATTTAACTGAAAATATTTTTAAAAAATGAAAGAAGATTACTAACTGCCACTAACTTGCTAAATTATATCCCATGTTTTGCATTATGATCATTTATTCCCAGATGCTGGAGAAAAAGAAGTATGTTTCAGTAAGTTTCATGTTAGTAATGATCAAACAAATCATGTGCCCCTCCAAATTCCATACAAAAAGATACCCTACATACCTGTGACAAGAGCCAGACGTTCTACACCAGCAAAGTCTGCATGTTCAATAGCCATGACACCAGCAGCTCCAAAGAGTTGTTCAGGGTAGTTGTAGATCAGCTGCCTAAAATTAAAACACATCTCCCCATCACACACAGAACAAACCCTTGGAAATAACAGAGTAACAAAAGACACCAGACTCTCGGTAGCACGGACACAGGACAGATTTCTGAAAGCCACTAAGGCAGTCAGTGTATGAGGCACCTGCCACAAATGGAATGTTACACAACACAGCAGCAAATGCAGTGACAGGAAAACATACAAAGCCAAGGGAAAAAAATCAATTCAAACTATGACACTTTTTGAAATACCCTTTATCTGAAGAAACACTGTCACACTAAGGACAGGCAGCCATATGCTTTAGGTTCTAAGCCCTTTGATCCTAAATGCCTGCTGGGCACTTAGCTGCCTATTCTAGCAGAGTGAACTAGAACAAGGGAAGTAACATAACTCTCCCCTTTTCCCAAGAAATATGTACCTGTTAATAAAGCAATTAATTCCATGTTTAAGAATACGATCCACTTTCTCCTTCATTTTTTCTTTCTCTGCCTGTTCAATTTCTGCCACTTTTGCTGTGGAGTCCACTCTAACACGAGAGCCAAAAATCTGAATCAAAGAAAAGAGAGCTCAGTTTCAAAATTCCATTCACAAAAACACAGTTTCTCAACAGTAGTTCTGTCACATACCTTAATCTTGTCTGTATCCATACCAGTATTTGCAATAAGAATCTTTGCATTTTCAATTCTTTTTGGCTGATTTACACCAATCTTCTTGTCAAGCAAAAAGCCTGTAGTAACAGAAAGGTCTTGTAAAACTTCAAATTAAAAAAGGAGAACAATTAACAGTTATTACAAAATCCCCCCATCTTTAATATTCAATTTAATAATAACAGTGTTTCCTATAACAAATCCACATAGATGCATAACCTTTAGCTGCTTTATTTCTGAAGTGCACACACAGTAACACTCAAACACTTACCTTCATCCAAGTAGGAATCAGCCAAACTTCCACCCAGTTTCTTAATGACATGGATAGCCTCCAAATTACCAGAACCTTTCAACCTAAGCACAGCATCTACAGCTAGCTTGACAAAGTGATCCTTGTGGTGAGTAAGTAACTTTGAGGAAAGAGTTGTTCCTGCAATGTTCATCAGGTCTTCACGGAACTTCACTTCATCATTCCTAGAAGAAAGATGGTTCTGTTAAAGTGGGAAGTCTGAAAGCCTTGACCACCACCAGCTACCACCACGTGTCCAACCCACTTCTTCGAGCCTCTGTCCACAGGTACCATACTCTCTTTTGAGGAATGCTGCACAGAACCCCTCCACTGTCCCAGAACACAACCTCCTATTTGAAATACAAGTTTTGTTGGGAGAATTTTTGTACTCAGCTTTAGAACTTTATTGCTCTCAAAATGCTGGGCAAGAGAAATAGTTATATTGAAAATTTGAGTACAGAATCTGAAATAACAGCTCAAATTTTTGTTCCAGGGAGCAAATTACAGCTTCTATTTCATTTTTGCACATCATAAGTAATTTTGAGTATCATAAGCTTCTGTAATTCACTTGAAAAAAAAAATCAGTATTTTTTCTCAACTGTTAAATTCATGAACTCAGCCTTCACACTGCTTTAATAAGAGTGAAAAATTTACCAATGGACTGTAATTTGCATTGATGTTTTGATCTTGAGTTGTTTTTATGAAGAGTTACAGCAAATGGACATTACTAACCCATGATCCACAGCTGCTTTCAAAAGTGCCTCTCTTGAAGCCTTTGTGGCTGCTCTCCAGCCTGCAATGATGGTCTGAGGATGAATCTTCCTCGCAATCAGTAATTCTGCCTCCTATTTAAATGAAATCAATAATTATTTCCCTCTCCCCAAAAGTACAGTTACACTGCCTAGAAAAGACATGTTCATTTATGGATGCAACTTAAAGTGCAGTTGAAGAAAAAACTATCTTCATTTTTCTGAGGAACTTGGCAAACTGATGGATCATTCCTTAGAATGCTCCTGATCCCAGTTCCTGGGCCTGACATGATCAAACTTTCTGACACAGCTCTGCAAGGAAGAATTACCCATTTCTCAAATCTCTTTCAAAGTAATTTTAGGTTTAGAGTTTGGCAGTGTAAATTTTTCCATTAGCATAAAACCCACATAGAGTTTAAAGGAAGAGCATGAATTCAGGTCTCAAGCAAAGAATGGAATTCAGCAGAATTTTCTTTCTCATTAATGTTATGGAAATGGATTTCAGAGGACTCAGCCTCACAACTAAGCAGTGCTACATGCTGCCCAGTGCAATAGCCAGGAAGTGAGCTGTAAGAGTCAACTTGAAATACTTGAGAGTTGATAAAAAATAATATAAGGAATAATAGTCTAAAATAATACCCAAAAAATGATGATGAAATACCTAAGGGTTGTTTTTTCCCCCTATCAATTTCAACAGCAACAGAGCAAGCTATGCCTTTCTATGCTTTGGGAGCCCTTCCACAAAGGTAGGATAACACACCTCCCACTGGTGGTATCACAGAAGTACACTGACAAACATCTGAAAAAATGTAATACATCACCCTCAGTAATTCAGCTGCCAACACTGTGACAGATGTAGTTCCATCACCAACTTCATCATCTTGAACCTTTGACATATCTGAAGAAGGAAGACACAGAATTAATGCTATTTTTCTCATGCATTGATTTGGACAAGAAAACCAGATCTTGCTCTTTGTGTAAAGAGGGAACTCTAAAAAAAAAAAAAATGGAATTCAACATCCTTCAAATTCCTGCTCTTTATTTGCAACCTAGACAAGAGTTTCAGCCAGGTGATGGTCAAGATGCTCCCCTCTGCTCCTAATCCTAAAGATGGTTATCAAAAGGAAGTACAGCTGGATAGAAGCTCTAAGGTATAGATACAGGATCAGAGACTGTGATAACCAGGTCTGCTGCATGAACTGCTGATAAACTGGGACTCAGCAAACACAAAACCATCAGGAAGCCTAACACCTAACAGCTCAGGCTCCTGCCTGTCACCAGTACTGGACTATCAGCACAGTGAAACAGCTGCTCACAATGGTAAACTCTGCACAGAAGTACAGTGCTCACTGAGTGACAGAGATTTAAATCTGTGAGAACCAAAGAACAAAGAAGATGAAAGAACAGTTCTGAAGAGCAGCAGACACCTCAATTTTACTTTTGCAGAATTCCACAACTCTTGCAGTACTCTGCCTTTCTTCCTTCAGGACTTCTGCTCCCGCTCCCTTCAGTTTCTCACAGTATTTCGAGAGCACTTTTCTAAGAACAAACAAAAACTCCCTAACAGTTACAAATTAAGAAATAACAAGCCTTCAGGAACTCACCAACCAAGACCTTGGCAGCTGGATTGTCAACTCCAATAGCTTTCAGGATGGTTGCACCATCGTTGGTAACTGTCACAGAGCTGTCTCTCCCGGTGCTTAAAAGAATCTTGTCCTATGAGACGAGAGATTTAGAACACTGCTTGAAAACACACCCTAACTACTGAAGCCAAATTAACAGGCATGACTACTGAGAGCCTGCAGCTGTCTTACCATGCCTTTAGGCCCCAGGGTGCTCTTGACTAGGTCACCAATGGCAATGGCACCAACAAAGGATGACTGAAATGAAAATAAATATACCTCAGGGAACAATTTATTTCTACTGTAACACAAGAATTACACATTACCATGTAGCTTTCAAAAGGAGATTTTAACCAATCCTTCCACAGCCCTCTTTCAATGGAGGCTGTATCCAAGCTTCTTAACTGCTAGATTTTGATAACCAGACCAAATATATTTCAATCTCCCAGAAACAGTAAGTCTGTCTCAAAGCCAGAAGAAATGCCACCCAATAACACACCAATCTTCTGAGCTCCAGCAGAGTTCCTCTGGTTTTGACAATGAAGAGTTTCTCTAATTTTCAGTATAAACAACACTGCTCCTCCCTTCTGTTCACAGACATGCAACAAGGAAAGCCACTTAGAGACAGAAGTTCCATATCATGATATAATAAAAGTACTTTTAGTAGTAGAAAAAACAAAGTTTAATTACCTCATGTACTACCAGTTTCTTAGAGAATTAAACTTACCAACCGAGCTGTTTCTGCCTTCTCTTCATCTGCACCTGCCTTGAAAATGTTCACAGGAGCAAGGGAAATGGATGCCTAAAACACAGTTAATGTAAGAATATCGTTCTAGCTTCAAAAAAACGATTTTAAAAGCAAATCCCCGACACTAACAACCTAAACAATGATTTTATTGACAAAACTACTTCCACACCCCATTTTGTTGTGATAAAAGGTATATTTAAGAAATAGTCAAGGTTCTTAAGAAGCTGTCCTGCAACCTCACGGCCCTGTGAGGGGATTTCCGACGGAGGGCAGCAGCTCGCAGGCCGCAGTGACCGCCCGGCCCTACGAGCTCATCCCCTCGAGGGTCCCTGCGAGCGCTGCTGCTCTGCACAGAGCCCTTCCCTCAAGCACACGGCAGGCGCGACCCGCAGCAGCGAGCAGAGCCTATTTGCTGACCGCGCTGAGGCCGCAGCATCTTGGTACCTCAGCTGCACTCCTGGCCTTTATTATTACTATAGTTATTATAGCGCTAATTAATTACAGCAGTAACCGATGTCCGCCTTTAAGGACCAACATTCGCAGAGCACTCCAGGCCCTAAATAAACCAGGATCGGATACTCGAACACACGTACCAGGGTGGGGTCGGGGGGGTCTCCC
>VZRX01003748.1:6243-59181 GCA_013398075.1 Notiomystis cincta
CCCCCCCCCCCCCCAAAAGAAACCCCAAAAATTCTGTAGGGAAACTTACTACTTTTTTTCAAATCTAGCCCAAAAACTAAAGAGTTCATTTGAAAATTTTACATACACAAATACAAATTGTGAGGCATCAATAAGTATCTCATGAGTCTAGATATAAGCTGAGGTTAATGACATCAAATTACAGACTGCAGGAATTTATAGATATCTCTAAACACTTCTTTTTTGCTGCTCACAGAGTTTTACAAGGTATGAATCATGTTGAAGGAGGGCAAAATGAGTGAAAGAACCCTTGAACCCTGGAAAAACATAGAGTTTGGGGTAACCACATCCCATTTTTTCTTTCTGGGAACCTCAACCTGAAACTTGAATATGGAGATGAAAGTGCAATTGTCCTTCCTCAACCTCTTTATATCATTTTCACTGGCTCACTTTTCTTTTTGATGGAAAATGTCACAGACTTGTTTTAAGTCATACATACACAGTATAAATGTTATTAAGGAGATAAATGAGAGACTGGAGAAATGAGATTGTTCTAAATATGGCTGAAATAACAGAAATTGGACCAACTACATTTCTTTTCGAAGCCAAAGACACAAAGACAAATCCTCCAGACTTGTCTGAGATAAATGATGGCAATCAATGATGCAAGTTAGAAATGTTAAGTTAGGAACAATGTCTAGAAAAGTATCTATGAAAGAAACTTCAAAATTCAGAGTGATATTATCAAGTATTTCTAAACAAATCAGGAATTCAACAAGTGTATTCTGGGGAACAAATGTAGCAAAGTCTTTAGTGTGACTGTTCCAACCTAAATGCCTGCAACAGCCTTCCATTTTATTGATATTTTTGCAGCTTTGTCAAAGGAATTGACCTTTAAGTAATGTACAGAATATACACAGGCAACATATCAAATTAAACAGATTTCCTGGTTTTAACACATGACATTTAAATACTCTTTTTTATTGAACAATTTATAAAACTTTTACGGAATACTAAAAATTTTGGAGACTTTAAAAATGTTAATCTTATAATTAACAGTCGAGGATGTACTATCTTCACACATGCAAGACACTGATATTCCAAACCTATCACTATGAACTTTCCAGTAATACACCACCATCTGCTTTCATGCTAAAGCAGAACCATTGCATTTTTTCTCACTCATGTGGGAATTTCACAATGAAGCAGATAACACAGCTTAGCTAATAAAGAAAGAATGATACATTTCCAATAAGTCAAAAGGCTTATTTATACAGAAAGGAAAAAGAAAAATGGGTAGTATAGGGCACACTATCTACCCTTCATAATATTCCCTCTCTATAAAATCCTCCCTTTCTATTGTATGAAAGCAGTCATGTAGCACTCACCACTGAGTAAGGAAGATTAATTTTATGTGACAAACAGATTTTCTATGCTGATTTTTAATAATATGGGTTTAAAATACATCTTGCACCAACTTCTAAGTTCCAATTAACTTTGACAATTTGTAGTTTAAAAAAAATAGAAAAAGGGAAATACTGAAAGCAGTTTTAAAGAGAACTCAGATGGTTGCCCTTCCATGCTTTTTAGTAAATCCTCACTTTGGTCCTTTGGTACATAACCAGCGTTGAAAACTTCAGTTCAAATTTGGCAAATACACTGATTTGTATGCATATTTTTCTATTTCCTTAGAAAAATGGAGATAGACTTCCATTTTCCAAAACTGTCATTTAGAAATATTTCAGAGGTATTTGTTTAGAGTAAGTACACTGTGTATTTAGATAAACTGCCTTGATTTAATATATCCATAAGGATAATTATGACTTGAATGTATTTCTTGTAAGGGCAGAACAACCTGCTGGAGTTTACTAGTCAAGGAACAATTAAATAAAACCATGAGATTGCATTTAATAACACACATCAAGTTAAAATAGATAACTGATAATGCCATTGAATTTCTTTCACTCTAGAAGGAGTTATTATACACTGTAACAAAAGTAGTTGTTACTAATAAACTAAGTGTATATTACTGTAGCTATTAAATTAGCAAATTCACCCATTCTAGAGAAGCCAAGATATCCACAGAGGGTTTGTATGTAAGATCCTGTGGTACCCCATGGGGACTGTTAATATGCCAGGTAAGTATAGGATGAGTTTCTTGCTGAAATTTAGTTAATGGTAGGTACAAGGCAGATCACAAAGATGATTAATGGAAATATCTCACTGGAATGCCCAGGAATACATCATGGCATGTTTAAAACAGATCACAGCTATCTTTTAAGCAGTCAAGAGAAAATTTCCCTGACTGGAATACAATTTCTGTATTGCATACATGACAATTTACTTTCTCCATTGGAGGGTCTATGGTAAATAATTATAAAATTATTGCAGATGCTTTTATCTCCTGTAATTATGAGCTCTTCCTAGATTTCTTGAAGAACAGGTCTCTGAATATCAACAGTTTATAATTATAGTCCAGTTGGGCAAATTCTGGTTTCAATTATCAACCTCATTGAAAATTTAGGATTAAATAAAATCACTCTATGCTGCAGTTACTTTTCATCTACTAAAGACAGGATACATCAAGTCATATTCTGATCTATATAAAGATGCAGTGTGACAGCATGAGCTCTGGGATGCAGCTGCCCCAGTGAGATACCAGTCAATGAGCATGTCAGATACTGCAGCCCTGGCTGACCCAGGAGCACAAGCAAAAAGGAGGAGGCTGTTCCCTGTATTGAACAGGGGGTTTTAGAGGGTGAAAGCAGAGCTCTGTGAAAGAGAACCTAATTCATCTTCTTCACACAAAAAGAGAAAGAAAAGAAATGTTATTCTTCCAGTGCTAGAACTATTAGACATCCTGTGTGGAAATATTAATCACTGTTAATATCTCAACATCATGTAAGCTGCAGGAAAGCAAAAGGCATCCCTTCTACTTTTAGGAAACAAAATAGATATCTCATGGAAACTCTATGTTTGACTATTAAAAGGATGATATGATTATACAGCTGAGGTTATGTTCTCCAAAGGAGCTCTTGTTTCAGGGTTTCTTTAAATCTTCTGTTCTATTTTATTGAATGGAATGTTTACTGGTGTCCCTAATGTTGGGAGCTCCAGTCCTAACCATCAGAGATTTGGTTACAGCTGCAACTTAGTGCAAGAGTCCCCTGCTTCTAATTTGCTCTCAGGGTAGTTAGTCATAATTCAGTCATATTTTCATACGTGATTTTTGAAACAAAATCACAGAAAGAGAGAGAAGGGGTACCCTTCATTTACACAACTAAGATAAACTTCCCTGGAAGACAAATTTCCTTGGAAGTGTAGTTAGAGGTCAACTCATTCCACTCTATGAACTCTACTGGCCTGCACTGCTTAAGCTTCACAGTGTAAAATAGCTTGGAAAGCTGTATTTTTGAATGAGCAACATAAAAATAGCTTTTTCAGTCATTGAAACAGAGGGTACTTCCCCCAAAGTCTGTGGCACATGGAAGTTCTCAGCCCAGATGATATCATTCAGACACAGATTATGTCAATTATCATTATAAACACCAAACCCAGAAGACCCCTGGAGACCAACAGATCAGCTGGAAGGTCAGAAGCAAGCAGCAATCAGACACTGGTGGAAGGAACCACAGAGTGGTTGTGCACACGTGCTGATAGGGCCAATTGCCTCAGGATGTCTGTCAAACTCCTGCTCAAATTGAACACTGCTTACTCCTGGCATAATCCTTGCACAAAGTCAGAACCTGCTCTCATCCAAAGTACCACAGATGATACTGATAAAAAGGATGCCAACTGCATTCTTTGGAACACAGAAGGAAATTCTGGCACATAAAATGATTTAAATAAATAAAGTTTTATTGAAATGTTGAAAATACTTCATTGAAGCACTAAGTAAATATTTTATGGGTTTTTTTTGGAAACACAGTTTTTCAGTTTCACTATTTTATGTAGCAGTTTCCACAGCTGCAGTGTATAGTAAGCAAGTGCAAAGAGTATACCAAATATGGAGAAAATACTCATGGAATTCAATTTTAACACTGAAAATTTGTAAATATATGATTTATTATAAACTTGAGAAAGGCTACAGGGTAAAATATTCTCTGATACCTAAGCAACATATGACAAGTTGTTTTTTTCTGAGCTGACAGTCAGTGATTGCTTTCACATACAGTGAGTGCAATGCCCTATTTTTAAACAGTAATACAAGGTGATGCTAGCTCAGATACACTGGCAGTCTGTCAAGGGCATTTTTAACTCTACCTGCTTTTACTTCATACCATGGGAAGTTCATTAGGACAATGATACAATTATATAATCATAATCTAGAAAACTTTTTGTTCTTTTCCTGTACACCATTAATGCCCTTTAGTGCTATGAGAATTATCCACTGCAATTCATAACCCACAGTAACTTAAGAGCTAAAACAGTTTTTGAAGCCAGCTACAAAATTTATTCTATAAAAGAACTTTCTGAAAAGCAATAATGAAAAGCAATTACAATTACAAAACACAAATATTGATCAGTTTGCCTTATAGCCTTGATTCATTTTACAAAGAAACCAAAATTACTAAAAGAATTATTTTTTATTCAAATTCTAATTAAAATATGTTTATTTGATTGATCTGTGCTTTATGAACAACAGTAGTGAAAGTCTAAATGAGTTACAGAGTAAAAAAAGCTCTTTTCAACAAAGAATCAGAAACAGTGATGAATAAAAACCTAGTCTGTAGAAATGGAAAATATGATCTTTTGAAGAAATCTCCTCATCTTCATAAGGTAACTTTCTTCTGTCCCAGAAAAAAAAAATGCACTGAAAAAAATACATTAAAACTGTGCACAATTGTGCACAAATAATGCAATGATTTTTTTCATTAAATAATACTGCAACTCTTAGGAGTGTGCCTGACTGATATCACCTAACTTACACTACAAATAAGTATTATTCAAATTACCTCAATGAATTTTCTCCTCAGTTAACCAACAGTAACTGGGATGAAAAGCAGAGAAATATGACAATCAATACATCTGCCCCCTTTTTATCTCCAAAGCAGAACAAGACTCACATTTCATAACTAATAGAGAAAAAATGAACCCCAATTACCTCTTTCACAGAATCGACCAGTGAAATGTAGTGGGCAGTCACACTGGAACGAGGTGGCCCCAGTGGGCAGAGAGAGAGGGTGACAGGTGCCTCCATTGTGGCACAGCCCTTCCTGGCACACAGATGGTGAAGCAGTGTCAGGCAAGTGAGGAACCTCAGAGGAGACCACAGGCAATGCTGTTGACACATATGTGGGTACAGAGATTCTGAAAGGAGAGAGACAACATATCAAAACATAGAAAAACTTGGGAGATCTAATTTTGTTGCTGCACTTAAGCTTCAATTGATGTTATTTTTTTTTAAATAGAAATTCAGACTATACTTAAGAAAATAAGGAATTCCCAAATCAAGTCCCCATCCAGAAATCTAGCAAAACCACAATGAAGGTATTTTTTCCTGTGAAAGAGCAAGGAAGAGTCTTCATGCAAGTAGCACAGTTTGCATGTGCTCTCATAATTCATTTTTAGTGGATGTCAGCAATGGTTGATAAATAAACACAGGCTTCACTTATTAAATATCTTATTGCTTGAAGCTGCCAAAGCTTGTAAGGCAGTTCTAGAAGAGAAGACTTCCATATAAGTAGATCAAACTTATCACAGCAGAAGGGAAAAAGCTGTAGTACAGAAACATAGTGTTTTTCAATTCACAGAAATATTGGGAAGAAAGGGAAAAGGTGAAGAAAAAGACACTTTTATGGTTTAATATCACTTGTTTGTCAACTCTGTTTATTACTGGTTTTTGTTTTCACCAGAGAGCCAAATTTATGACTCACTAAAACTATGCAAATGTAAGGCTTCTGATTTACCAAGCAACAACTTATATGCATCACACAAGTTTACTCTGGTGAGGAAAAAGCAAAAGAAATCAAGAGTCCCAAGAAGATTCATGACTATTTAACAACGTTTATCAATTAAAAAATAAATTCTGACTGAATTTTACATAAGAGATAGACATTCTTCTTTCATTTTCTGAAGTGCAAGAGATTCTATTTTTTCCCAGAAGGCAATTTCTAATTCTGAATTCAAATTTGGAAACTAAACTCTAATTAAATATCCTACTATTTACACCTCCTTGGTCATTTAAAATTTTATGAATATTTCTCTTATGTTTTAATGTTGTGCCGAAAAGAAAAAAGAAAAATCAGAGGTCTGGAGCACCTCTCTTACGAATACAGGTTGAGAGAGCTGGGACAGTTTGGCCTGGAGAAGGCCTTGGGGAGGCCTGATTACAGCCTTTCTGTAGCCTCTACAGGAAATCTGGAGAGGGGCTTTCCTTGAGAGCATGGAGTGACAGAATAAGGAGGGATGCCTTTAAGCTGAAGGAGGGCGTGTTTACATTAGATATTAGGGAAAAAAATCCTTACTGTGAGAGCTGTGAGGCTCTGGAACAGGTTGCCCAGAGAAGCTGTGGATGCCCCATCCCTGGAAGTGTTCAAGGCCAGGTTGGATGGGGCTCTGAGCAACTTGGTCACGTGAAAGGTGTCCCAGCCCATGGCAGTGGGGTTGGAATTAGATAATCTTTAAGATCCCTTCCAACCCAAACCTATGATTCTATAAAAGAGAGATGAGGTTGAACTGAAATGTCACTAACATTTTGGGCAAAAACAGAGCACAGAAATTAAGTGCTTAATACAATGGTTTATAGGCACCACAGCTATATTTTCTGGCAATGTGTTAAACATCAACAGTTGAATTTGCAGTTATTTCAGTGAAAGAGGTGGCATAAATCTGCTTTACAAAAATAAAAATTAAAAAAACCCATATATTTGGCTCCCTGCTGTGCCCTTCCATTTCTCTTTGTCACCTGCTCTTGTATCAGCTAAAAATTCAGCTTCACCCTATGTTAAGAGTTGTGAGTATGTCTTAAAAAGAAGAATTTGAAAGTGATGATGCACCAGTAGATTGCAGCTGCAGAAACTAGATAGGTGGGGATGCATTCAGTGTGACATTGCATTCACCACTCCATGCATCTGTCTAGCTTCTTCTTAAGTCCAGCTTCCAAACTTTTTACATATCCCATTTACCTGAAAACTGATTTTAATAATTTACTTTTTTTGAATCCATATTTTAGAAAGTACTAAAAATCTTCATAATATTCTGAAAAAAAAATTCCACCCAACATAATACATCCCAGGTAAATAAGTTGTCTGTTAATGTCACTATTAAAAATCTGCTGCTCTAAATTATCAATATAGCAAAAAAAGGAAACATACGCAGAGGCAGGAAGGAAAAGGAGGAGGACAAAGGAAGGAGACAAATAATTCAGGGCAAAGTAAATATCTAAGGGGACCCAAAAAAAGGCACAGTAACTGACAAAGGAGTGGAGTCTGGGAAAGAACAAAAGGGACACAGGGCTTATGTGGCAGTAAAGAGGAGATGTGCAGAGCTGTAATAGTAAGGAAAACATTAGAATGGGGTACTTAAGCGAGGATGCAGTATGCATCCAAAACACAAAACAGCCAAAACACACACACTGTGGTGTTTAGCAATGAGGATTTCAAGGCAGCTATCTATTTTATATGAGAGAGAAGCATCCAAAAAAATGGCAGTCATCAAGGTGGCTGACAATAAATCCTTAAAATATTTTTGAGGCTGAGGACTTGCTGATAAAAGGCTTGAAATTTTAAGAAAATAAGTGACTTACTGCTTATTTCCCTTTAGATGAATAGAATAACAATATTTCAATTTATATAAATACAATGAAAACAATGTAATTGTTGGATTTATAACAATACTTTTCTCCTAAGGGAAATAATTCACATGAACTTCATGTAGGCTATTCCATTCAGAGCAGCATTAAGGGTGCACTAATATGTGTTACCTTCTACCAGGCTAGCACAGCAAATTAAAAATGCTTAGTCACCTGCTAGGATTACTACCTTTGATTAAAAGTAAACAAACAAAAATCTTGGTTTTGTCTCCATGCATAACCTAAATGCTGTTGAAACTCTGAAATAATAGTAGGTTTACATAAAGATTTAGACATTTACAGGAGAAATTTATTGGGAGCAATTGCTGGTATTTGTTGATTTTTCTGTTACTCCTGAAAAAATAAAAAAGTCAACAAAAACGACATAAAATCTCGGGAATTAGCATGGTATAAACTAAGCTCTTACTACTAGCTATTAGAGAGACTATTTTTCTAATAACAGATAATCCTATCTGACCACTGCAAAATTTACTCCTCTGAACCTGGTCAGAGCTACTGTCAGGGGTAAAACGCTGAACAAGAGGGAGAGCTGTCTGACTGGCAGGTGCATTCTTTTCTCTACTGAAAGCACTGATTTCCAGCTGTGGAAGTTTCACATCCCCTTTCTGATGGGAAGCTACTGTTTTTCTCTAAAATAGAATCACAGCAGTGTGCTTTAAATGAAATTTTATGAGCGCGAGAAGCCTTGCTTCATTTTTTGGTTGACATTCTAATCTGCGGAGAAGAAAGAAAGGAAAGCTGTTTGGTAGGCTGATTTCTCCCCGGTTCATTTGTTAATTTTTCACAGGATGTCAGCCTTTGCAGTGTTGTTCTGGATGTTTTGCTTCTAGATGGTGCCTGACTGTGTTCGTGCCAGCACTGCTCGCAGGCACCCCGCAGTCCCTGCCTCGCCACAAAAGCGGAGAGGAGTTTGCTGGGGCTGCTTAGTGGGGCAAACATCTGCAGCTGTGCTTACAAGCCCTTCAAGCTGCTGCTCTGAATAAGCAATGACCTCGGCTCGATGAATTTTAACTGGAGCATTATTTGAATAAAGAGCTGGGATGCATTTAAAGGAAAAAATAGTAATTGAGGTGTTAAAAGTTTTGACAAAGTGTAACAAAAATATATCAAGCAAAACTTGATTCACTGTTACTTCACAACAAGGCCACAATTTTATATTTGTTTTTTTCTCTTTTCGGTTTCCCAGCCTGTCGCTGCCTCTCAGGTCAATAATGCACACAAAGATCTTCTGACTTGCTGCAAGCATCAACACATTGTTTTTAATCTTAAAATGAGCTAAAAAAGCTGAGTTTTAAAGGCCTGCAAGCTTTTGTTTCATAGCTGAGTGCATGTAAGCTTGAAATGCTTGTCTAAACACAGATATTAGAGCAATTTGAAGTGTTGTTTATTTTATATTACATTGTTTGCCACTCAAGGAGATTTATGATGAACTGAATGGCAGGGATATAGTACTGAGGGGTCATGTTGGATGTTGTGTTGTTAAACCAAAAGCACACATACCCAAACCAACTGTGCTTCCCTCTCCCATACACTCTCCTCTATTCAACAAGAGCCTGCAACAATTAGTGTGTGGAGTTAGAGGCACTGCAGCCTAAAAAGTTAACAAAATCTCTGGGATGCACTGGGCTGTCAGTGAGTGGCTCAGCCTCAACAGGGGCTTCCCTGTGTGCTGCCAGGTCAGGGTCACTGGGGCAGTGACCAGGGCCATGAGAGTGGTCAGGGGGAGGGAAGGGCAAAGGAAGGATGCAGATGCTTCTTGCTGGTGGCCAGGACATATGGCATTGGACACAAACTGAAATGCAAGAAATTCCACCTACATATAAGAAAGCTTTATTTTTTTTAATTTATCCACTTTTTTTCTTTTTTTTTTTTTCCCCCCCCCAGGGTGATCTATCTGTATAATGGACTTCAAACTGAGACCTGCAAAGAGAGCAGACTTGTCCCCCCAGTAATTCATTATCAGGCTGATGGCAGATGTGTCTCCAGAAGCACTCTGACATTTCCCATGAAGCAGGCTGATGAGACAGGCAATGGCACGGGAGTCCCCATGCTCTGATAACATCTCCACTGCCTCTATCTTCTGGTATTTACGCACTGAACATTTTATTGCTGGAGTAATGGATTTAGCCTTATCTGATATGAGTGGGATAAGGCAGTTTGTATTTTTATCTTGTCAATAAAGTAGTTTGTGCTGGGAAGCAACTGCTTTTATTTGCAGTTTTCTTCAGTGGAAAAGTGTGCATCTGCCATTTTTCTTAGGTGGTGACAGAATATTATTTTAAGTGAATGTTTTAGAATTTGGAGCCAAAAGAAAGATTTTTTTCAAGAGCATTAGCATGCAGGGTATAATATAATTTCAAAGTCTATGAAACTGAAAGCAACTGCACTTCATGGAAACGTTGGTTTAAACAGGAATAAATACCTAGTACCTTGAATGTAATTTGGCAAGAATTAATAAAGCTTTTTACAGGCTGTTTACTTCACTGTTCACAACCATGTCAAGCAGAGTACTTTAAATGGCATCTCACCGATTTCAATGGATCCACAGAGCAGTATATCTGTGCTCTTACCCTCCTGGAGACACCATTTACATCACTCAACACAGTAATTGTGAAAACAATTCAAGAGCTTACCAGATATGGATTATTTATATTCTGCAGTTTATATGTGAATCTGATTTCCTCACTCATCACAATTTTTGTTTTAGTTGGAAGAGCTGGGGGGTCAGTTTTCCAAATAGAGATGATATATGCTCAGGCATACTTTAAAAATTAAATTTTCAATGTATGTTCCAGACTGTGAGCCCAGCTTGCCCCTCCTATGAGCCACAACATTTGGTAGCATAACTCAGTGATACTGTGGCTGCAGCTTTCCATTAAAAAATTCACTACTGGAATAACATCATTATTTGCAACTGCTTTTGCACACACAGAATCTCATTTAATGGTGCAAACTCTTAGCAATGCAAATAATACATGCAATATACAATGCAGCCAAGGACTTGAGAATGAAATTAACAGATAGAACAAAGTTAATGAAAGCTCTGTTTACAGATACAAAGAAAAAATTTAAACTCCAGGATGCATAGCAGTGCTAGATATGGGAAAAAATGTCAGTTACAGACAGATTAAAATAGAAAGAGGAAAAGGAGATACATGTACTAAGACATATTCCTGTTCTTTCCTCTAAAGTATATAGATTCCATTAACTTTGCAATGGGTAAATAAGTTTTTGCAGCAACAATACTTTATGTTGAAAGTTTAATAGCAAAAACCTTTCTAAACTAGACATTAAAGTGAGTGTTCCTTAGATGATACTTGAAAAACGTCCTTGGTCCCTAAGTTTAGGACAATTCTTAAAACAATGGTTTTGCTAAAACTGAAGAACTGGATTTCTGTACCAAATCCAGTAATCTTTTTACTTGACTTGCCTGAAGAAATAAGGGAGCATTAAATATTTCAGTTGTTCACACTGGTCTTTACTTAAGGTGTAAAACATTGCATATACCAATGATCCAAATATTAAACTGAAAAAAAGGGAAAGCAGTCAAACTACTGAGCACTGAGTGGACCAATGTGCAAACCTTACACTTTCTGAAGTTTAAACAAATCTTAAATCCATCTGAACTTCAGCTTTCTCTTTTACATTTAGTCAATAATCACAGTTGGAAAACCTCTTACCAGTTTTCATCTTAGCTGCTGTTTAGAAAAAGAGCACTTGAAAGGTCTAAGTACTGCATCTTTTTGTTGATTTCTGCAACTACTTTTGTTTCTTGAAACTAGTGGTTTTGAAAGGAAACAAATACTTTCATTATCTCCTTGAAGATTCATTCAGCAGATGAAAAATGTTATTTTGTTTTTTAACATGACACTGTACTTATCCTTCTGAAAAGGCTCTGCAAAATTAGAATATAACCATTCTGTTCCAGTTCTGAATGGCTGGGTAAATTGTACTGGATAAATTGAGTTCCTGTAACAGAGACACTATGACAACTATCTCAAAATCACAATTTCAGAATGGAGTCACTACTGTTTGCCAAAGATTCTATCCAAGCTCAAGGAGTAAAGATTTTCTTTCACCTCATTGATGCCATCTATAATTTAGACTCCAAAATGCATGATCTACTTATGCAATATTATTGCACAATGTGTCTATGAGGGATAAAGGAGAAGCACTTCTAGATCCTGAATATGTAATTGATTTCCTAACAAATAATTCATTCAGGCAAGACTTCTGCATTTTAATTTTCAGGGCTATAGTAGCCAAATTTGGTCTTTGCCCACAGTGAATATTCTCCAGATGGGTGTTGCTCTGCTTTGACAAGAAAAAAACCCCTGAAATGTTTCAAGAGATATATTAAAAAAAAAAGATACAATGGAAAAATAAAAATGTGTACTCAGGTAAATATTCTAGCCCAAGGGATGGGGAACCATATGTGAACACTTTTCCTTTTTCCCTTGAACCCAGTCAGTGCTTATCCATGCAGGACAGAACAGACAAAGGGACTGGTTTGGGGAGTTCTTACAGCACTTCTGGAAGTAGACTGGCATGCTTATAATTCCACCAAGCTAAGGACAGAACTGAAGTCAAGAGTCTGATAAACCAGAAGAGTGCTCTTATCATTGATTTGAGGAATAAAAATAGAAAGAAAGGATGTACCAACACTGGACCTCTCTTTTACAGTATCGTCTCAGTTTTGTTTGGGAGTATTTAGGAGATATTGTTCTCTCTGAGACAGACTAATAAAATAGAGGCATTCTCAGATCCTAACAAGTGTGAGGAGGACTCTTAGAGAATCAAGATGCTTCCAGAAATGAATGGCAGGTTAGAAATTCAGTGTGCCCTGATTACATTAGAGGTAAAGTACAGTTTTGAGAGTACATACTTTGCTTTTATATGGCTCACATAACAATAGTTTAGGCCTTTAAATATTTTTTACAGATAGATTGCCTTATTTCTTTTACAATTAGTTTCCCCATGTGCTAAAAATAGTTCTTACCTACTTAATAGAAGTAAGGGAGATCTACATTTGTGGTTTAGAGGGACAGAGTTACAGTAGCAATGGTGGGTCTGTGTTTTGGATTCGTGCTGAGAACAGCATTGGTAATATAGAGATGTCTTAGTTACTGCCACACAGAGTTTGCACACAGCCAGGGCTTTTCCTGCTCCTCATCCCTCCCACCAGAGAGCAGGCTGGGAGTGCACAAGGAGTTGGAAGGGCACACAGCCTGATCCCAGCTGCCCAAGGGATCACTCCATTGTGTCATGCTCAGCAAAAAGCTGGGTGTAGAAGAAGGAAGAGGGAATGTTTGGAGTGATGGCATTTGTCTTTCCAAGTCAATGTTGCAAGTGATGGAGCAGTGTTTTCCTGGAGATGGCTGAGCCTCCACCTGCCTGTGGGAAATGGTGAATGAATTTCTTGTTTTGCTTTGTTTGTCCATGGCTTTAGCTTTACCTATTAAACTGTGTTTATCTCTGCTCACAAGTTTTCTTACTTATACCTTTTGATTCTCTCCCCCACCCCACCAGGGAGCACTGAGCAAGTGGCTGAGTGGAGGTTAGTTGCCAGTTGGGGTTAAACCATGACATTTTATAAATATTAATTAAGATTCCTGGATAGAAAGGATTTTGCTATTCAAAAACTGTGTTGCTGGAGAAAAATAGCAATTAAAAAAAGCATACTGTATCACTCACTATAGAAATTAACATAAAAGCTGTCCTGAAAGCAAGATGAGACAGATATGTAGAAATTATTAGTACAGAAAGAGTTAAAAATGCAGAGTACTGTTATGTATCATCTAGTCTTTCTTCCAGATTTAATTTCTAATTATATCTTAATGCTGGAGAATGGCTGACATGCATAAACACAAACATCATTTATTCTTCAGTAATTTGGCATTTAATTAAAATATTACTGCATTCTCATTGAGTGCATAAGAAAGAGCATTGTAAATATGACAGGTCAAAAAATCCCTGTAATATTAACTAAGAGAGTGAAAAAATGCAGTACTTGAAACATCCTAAATAGAATTTTACAAAGTTAAATATAAGGAACTACAATAATATGCCTTATGTAATTTTTTTCTGGGAGGAAAAAAGATTTTATAATCAATAAATGCATGACAGAGATGAGAGAGTAAACAACAGCCTATAGTTAAAATGAGTATTGGGGTTTACTTAAGAACTGATGAGATTGGAGCTGTTACCCTAGCTGTTTATTTCATGCACTCTCATGTGCCCACATTATGTTCACTGGGTTTCCACTTCCACTTCCAGCAGGGAGGTTGCTGGTGGCCTGGGAAGCTCGAGTGGAAAGTCATGTTGATTCATACTGAACTGCTATCTGTAGTAATTGGTCTTGGCTGTTACCAGCTATGGTCTCTGTGCATCCCCTGGTATTCCTCTCCAGGCACCTCTCTCATCTTCAGTACCCTGCCCCGCTTCCAAGATCTTTCTTCCAGCCAGGATGTTTACCTTCTTTTTCCTCCCTCTTCTTTTGTCCAAGACTATATCTTCTTTTCAGTAACTCTTTTTTTCAGCTCTCATTTTCCTTTCCAGAACACCCAGCACTTATTTTTCCCAATAAAAATAGAATCATAGAATCACAGAATAATTATGGTTGAGAAAAACTCCCAAGAGCATTGACTCCAACTTTTGACCAAATACCATCATGTCAACTAAAATAGCAACAAGTGCCACATCCAGTCATTTCTCAAACACTGCCAGGGATGGGAGTCTGCCACTGCCCTGTGCAGCCCATTCCAATGCCTGATCACTCTCAGGGAAGAAATTGTTCCTTATGTCCAACCTGAACCTCTCCTGGTGCAGCTTGAGGCCATTTCCTCTGGTCCTGTCACTTGTTACCAGAGTGAAGAGGCTAACCCTCACCTGGCTACCAACAAGGTGTCGAGACTGATAAGGTCTCCCCTGAGCCCTCTTTTCTCCAGGCTAAACAATTCCAGCTCCCTCAGCTGCTCTTCCTATGATTTACTCTCTAGACCCTACCCCAGCTCCGTTGCCCTTCTCTGGACACATTCCAACCCCTCAATGTCTTTCTTGTATTGAAGAGCTCAGAACTCTAGGTCTAGCCTCACCAGTGCCCAGTACAGGGGGACAATCACTGCCCTGGTCCTGCTGGCCAAACTATTGCTGGTACAGACCAGGAT
Source organism: Notiomystis cincta (assembly GCA_013398075.1). Classification (NCBI taxonomy): domain Eukaryota; kingdom Metazoa; phylum Chordata; class Aves; order Passeriformes; family Notiomystidae; genus Notiomystis; species Notiomystis cincta. The sequence continues at coordinate 21,202 of VZRX01003748.1, forward strand.
GCCATTGGCCTTCTTGGCCACCTGGGCACAGCTGGCTCAATGTTTAGCTGCTGTTGACCAACACTCCCAGGTCCTTTTCCCCTGGTCAGCTTTCCCTCAGTCTGTAGCTCTGCTGGGGTTGTTGTGACCTAAGCACAGGACCCAGCATTTGGCCTCGTTGAACCTCACAGTTGACCTCAGCCCATTAGTCCAGCCTGTCCATATCCCTCTGCAGAGTTGTCCCACCTTCCAGCAGATCAGCACTCTCACCCAGCTTGGTATCATCTGCAAACTGAGTGAGGGTGCACTCCATTTCCTCATCCAGGTCATCAAAAAGTGCCCTTGGGTGAATCTCATCTGGCCCATCAGACTTCAGAGTGTCTAAGTGGCTCAGCAGGTCACCAGTGACTTCCTCCTGGATTACAGGGGGTCTGTTCTGCCCCTACCAGCTCAGGCAGCCGTTGCCCTGAGGATAACTGGTTTTTCTGTTAAAGACTGAGGTAAAGAAGGAAATAAGTACCTCAACCTTTTCCTCTTTCTTGGTGACAATGTTCCCTCCAACATCCAGTAGAAGATGAAGATTTTCCTTGGCCCTCCTTTTGCTGCTAATATATTTATAAAAACACTTTTTATTATCTTTCACAGCAGTGGCCAGATTGAATTCTAGTGGAGCTTTTGTCTCTCTAATTTTCTCTCTACATGACCTAATGATATCCTTGTACTCTTCCTGAGTTGCCTGTCCCTTCTTCCAAAGGTCTTAGACTGTCTTTTAGTCCTGAGGTCCTCTGAAAACCTGCTCAGCCAGACCACCCTTCTTCCTCACTGGCTTGTCTTTTGGCACATAAGGATAACCTCCTCTCTGTTATTAAAGAGGGCCTCTTTGTTATTAAAGACTGCTTTATAAGGGACTTTCTGAAGCAGAGTACGAAAGAGACACCTCTGTAAGTCCCGGGTAAAGGTTTAGTTGACCTCCTTATTCATTGGGAATTGAAAACTCTACCATTCAAGGCTTCTGTGCCCCAGTTGGCCTCTGACCATCAGCAGCCTTTCTGTGCAGAAATACAATATGAGATCGGCCTCCTAACTGGTGCTTTTATCTCATGTCATTTTATTAACTGCAGGCTCAGGATGGGCTACTATTGTTTGGTCCAGACATTGACATTGTATTGATTGAAATAGGAGGTTTCTGTTTGAGAACTAAAAAGTTCAATTTTGGATATCCATATGTGTGTCCTTTTATCTGCTGGCTGCTATTGTTTATAATTAAATATTTTTTTTGTCCTAGAGCAATATCATATTTTACCATGTCCTGGCGCATGTAGATGACTTTCCCTTCTTGGAATGACTGTAAGGATACACTAAACTATGTTATGTTCTTACTAGTGGGATTTTCCTGAAGAAGACTGTTAAATGCTGGAGTAGGTAATATTCATCTTTCATGCAATTGGAAAACTATCTTAATTTTGGCCCAAATGTGTTTTTGTAATGAACACTCTCATCTTACCTGAGAGTGAACAAATACTGTTACAATGATGTTGAGAACACCAAGAACCCTCAATAACAAAGTAATTAAGAAACTTGATTCTTATGACCTCATGTTCAATCTCTTTTCAGTTCTTAATTCTCCAAGGCATAAAATGCCACCCCAGATAGCCTTTTTCCTCCTAAGTATTTGAAGAAATTTCATCTACAAATAAAACTCTAGGACACAATTCACTTTGTCAAACATTATCTGCCTAAGAGCTTTGAAACTTGCCTGAGCTGATCCCCATGATTCTTCCCCCAGACAATCTATATGCAGAGAGAGGCATCTCCAGCTCATCACATTCCAAGAAAAGTAAACACCTTTCTCCATCAACTAGAGATGGTACTAAATAAAACAACTGTGATGAGTGAAGAAAAAGTCCTACTTCTGCTCATTATGTCACACTTAAAATCATTTGTGTTTTGATTATATAGATGAAAAGCATCCCAAACCACTTTTATGTATTGAAAACATTTCCTAAAAGCACTTCCCATAAATCATATATCTTTACAGCAAAGAATGGAGCTTACCTTACCTTTTTAAAACCTAAAATAATCTTTCCAACACTTTAAGCAATTTGAGTTTGGAATGAAGAGACTGCTGTCACTTTAACGTGTAACAGAATGTGACTCTAACTTAGGAAAACCTTAAAACACGGAGAAAGAGTAACAGGCAACATTATCAAGACCGAGAAGTTTTATTTTTAGTGTGAAGAACTGAAAGAAAAAAATAACAGTTCACAAACAAGAAATAAGGAAACTGCAGATGCCTTGTCAGCAGATTTCTGTCTTTCCTCTCAACATGTGAGCAATACTCAAGACTGCATAGGAACTAAGATTAAGTGCAGCAAAAGAACATGCCACTGCTCTGCATTAAACTATTCTCTTTTGATTAAGATTATGAAAAATTAAGGAATAGTTGAGGAGTTGTCTTGATGTGGATTATTTAAAAGAAAAATGTTTTAAATGGATTATTCATACCCTTCCATCTTCTTATCAACCCAAAGGTTGTGACATGGCAAGATCATAAACAGATAGAAAAAACACAATAAACTATAACTATGTTATATTGAAATTATCAGGTGGTCATGCTGTTCCAGGGGAACATTTTAGATATTTTGCATCCATTGATCCTAAGACCTTCTCATTACCTTAAACACTACCTGAACCCAAATGCTATGTCATTATGGTTTGGGTACCCAGCTATGACTCGGCAATAGGCAGTACCATTTGCAAAACTAAGTGGCCTTTCCAACTACAAAACAGGGCTCAAAACAAGAGTAAAAAAGAAGCCTGAGGCAAAACTGGGAGATTATTCTCAATGGCAGAGAATACTTCTCATTTTTACCTTCAAACTGAGCTATATTTTTCAGCCATTCTTTCTTGAGTAACGATAATCATGAAGGGTAGTTATATTTAAAGCATTGATATTAATGATTTAAGAAGGTCATTGTATCAAAGCAGGCCAGATTTAATAATATCAGCCAAATGCTCATCAACATATCAACAAAACAACTTTATGAATGCAGTCAGGAAGTTAAAAGATGTAAGATGTATATGTATGATAAAAGAATATTTTGCTTACTTTCTTAATTAAAAATAACAAACTTTGTTTCCTTGAGAAAAATTTAGACAATTTATTTAATAATCAAGACTTAAAATATCTAAGTAATAGATTTAAATTATGAAAATAAAACCCACCAAGGCAAGTAGATTGTGCTTTGCCATTTGCAAAGGGCTTAGTGGGGCTTATGAGGTACAAATATAACTTTTTATGTAAAAATAGTAATTTTATTCAATTTCTCCAATTTGATGAAAGTCTGTCAAAGGTTGCTGGGCCATATTCCCAAATCAGAGAATTTACCTTATTCTGTTTATATTAGAATCAGAGGGGCAAATGTTATTAATTGTAAATAAAACTAATCTCACTAGCAACCAGAACTATCTCACCACTTAAGAGTTCTGAATGTTGCCAGATTTCTTTCATATACTTTAATTCAGTCAAGAATACTTTATATCTTCTGGCTTATGAAATGGATTTTATAATTGATAAATGCTGGAAGCCAGTTACTGATGTCACACTTGTGTTTATAGTGCCCAGAAGAGATTTAATAATTTCCTATCATTTCCATACAATACTTACTCAATTTTATAACATCAGTGAACTATGTTAGACAGCTCTAAGAAATTAATGCATTTTCAATTGACTAATGTTATTTTGGCCTCCAGCTTTCATCCTTACAGATGTAAAAATTTCACATTATATCTTGTTATTTAAATAAGGATTTTTTTTGGCAGTTAAGGATTGCCAAGTCACTTTTTTTTTGTCAAGTAGGACCTTGTATGGGTTCTAGCAAGGCAGCATAATCTCCTATCTACCTCTTAATTTTAGCATGGTTATAGAGAGGGAAAATGGGGAAATCTGGCTTCAGAAAACTGGTCCAAAACACACATATCTCAAAAAATTCATGCACTGCACAGAGACAGGTGTTTTCTCAAAATTATTTTTATTTTGTTCATGTCCTCTTTTTTGGCACTGTTGGCAATTTTAACAGCTCATGGTTTTATGAGCTGAAATCCTTCCTTCTCTGCATACATAGACAAATTACTTTAGATTTTTACTATTGCCAACCTTTGGTTCGTTGAAACTTCAGAGTTTCAAAAGAAATTGGAACCCAAAACCAATATTGTGTCTAGAAATTTGCTGATGACTTTGGCAGTATGTGTTTAGGAGCTGAATGAGAGGAAATAAATCCCAAATTTATCTTTATATTATATGTGTAATTTTGAGCAAATTTTCAAAAATGTACATGAAAATGCATGAATACCTACAGTTTAGCACAGATGAAGCAGCATTTCTCTATTGTCTGAATATTCTACTGAAATTGTTCTTCTGAGAGTCAGAATATTTTTCTTTTTTATAACTACTCATTTTAAAGTTTACACATATGTTCTGAATTTCTTACGCTTCTGGTCTCTGGTTTTTGTATGCCAGTGTATTTGAACTTAAAAAAAAGGGGGCTTTTTATTCTCACAAATATATCAAGGTCTGTCTTGAATTTTAGGTTACATTTCTGAAGAATTTTTTCTTTACCAAGAGCTGTGATTTCATTTTTAAAGAAAGAAGAAGAAAAAAGGAAAGGAAACAACAGGATTTAAAGCCGTTCTTTTTCTGAATAGTCATTTCAACAAAGATCAATAGCGTTGGGATGTTTTTTTAACTATTATACTAGTGTTTTAAGGCTGCAGGGGGCACTGATGCACTATTTATCTACAGTACTGCAGAGCAAGAGTCAGACAGGATATGATTAAACAGTCCTGCAGGTTACAGATTCAGAAAAAAACATATAAACTATTTATAATCAATTTAGGTCTTGAGAAATTAGGTGATTGTAAAATATTTATATGAATTTTGGAGAGAAATTCATGTTTCTTTTACTGGTTAATATATTTGTTTTTCTGCTGCAATCCAGTGGTTGTGGGGATAAGTCTGTTTTCTTAACTTTACAACGAAGGTCCTTTGAAGGATGATATATCTTTCCAGTCTTGCATTACTTAATATTACAACCTTAAACAAACAATCCCTATCCTGTACAGAAAATAAAATTCTGCTTAGCATCTCTCCAGAGAAGCCCATTTATTCACTGTAGATAATAACTTCCTCATATATTAATCAGCCAATATATACACTACCTGATTCACCAAGTTAAGTAAGAATTTATTACAATAAGAAATAATTATATTTTTTAAAAGAAATAATTACCTATTATTTCAGTTTATTTAATATTTTATATTATAGGACCTAGGAGTGAGGGCATCTAAGATGCAGAGATTTCTTGATAATAAGAGTGTAAGATTATTTATGACTCAGCAAGATGCATCTGCAGCTATGTCCCATCGTGTTTTGCATTTATTCTTTACTACTTATTTATTCTTTAATTCCTGCACATAATCACTCCCTTTTTTAAAATTCAGGTTACTTTAGAGTTCAGTCTCTTCTGTTCATCTCAGGTCTTAGTATTTCCTGCATTTACAACTGTACTGAGTTACGGTGCCCAGAGGTCCCTTTCTAGAAAGACATGAAGTATAATCGTAACAAAGCAACACAGGAAGAAGCCACCACCTCAATTGGTAGTTTGTGCCAATTATCATCATTTATACTACAGCTATTTTGGGGAGTTATTACCAATTCAGACCTTTAGTTACAGCTTTCAGACATTGGTTCTGACATGCTGGTCTCTGCTGAGCTAAAGAAACCTACTCTACACCCTGTGCTTCTCTTCATCAAACAAGTGTGCTACCTTTGTATACACATTAATCCCCACAGTCATCCTTCAGCAAAAAACCCGAGACACACTAAAGTCTCTTTCTGCATCTCTTTTTGTAAAAATATCACCAATTTCTTTGAGGGTTTTTGAATTATATCTTTCATCTTTTATGGTTTCTAGGTTCTGCTACGTTGCACACCAGGACACAATGAAATACAGTACAACCAATACCACAATCAATAGTGTACACAGAAAGGAAATTGTCTTCCTCCTTTCTTGCTCACACATACAGAAATCACATTTATCATTTTGCTCCAGAAGCTTACATTGAGTTGCTTTCCTAATTAACTCAAAGTAACTCTTCAGGACATTGCTCTCCCTTTGCGGTTTGTCCTGTTTAAAGTAATTCAGATATGAAGCTTTGTACAAAGTTAATTTCAAAAAAGTCACTAATATTGCCTTTTTCCAGGCTTTTCAACTAAATCTGCAATGTTTAAGCAATTTTAGATGAGTTTTATTTTAATTGCATATCAATACATGGAATTTTGATTTGTAGGTTCACAATACACAACATTTTAAAGAACACATTTTTTTTATTTTATAAGGGACTGCTTTAAAAAACCCTGCTTTCAAAATTTAGATTCTTGATGATTTTTAGATTTGAAACAAACCATTGTTATAAAAAGTGGTCTGCCAAAGAGAAGTTCAAACAGTCTTTTTAATTGTAGAAAGTATACAAAATAGTGAAATATTATTTGTGATGGATTTTATTTCCTATAAAATCACACAATGTTCTATGATGATGATTGTTCCACTTTAATCTTTGTTAAATGAGATTGATACAAACCCACAAATACTTTATAAGTCACAAAGTACGTGGTCTATTCACCAACACAGTGAAGGACACAAAACGGATACCAGCAGAAAGCTGCTGGACAGAATAAAACTGAACTTCCAAACTTTTCTCCTGTCATTCAGGCTGTTAGCAGTTGAAGGCAACTCTGAAGATTTCTTATTACTTCTGTATAAAATTCAAAAGTCAAAGGGAAAGTATTATACCAATTCAAGTTTGCAGTAGGCAAATTATTTCTTTCAGTGTGACTTTCATTCTTATTCTGTCTAATATGCCTCTCTTCACAATGCAGTCTGGTACAATAAGAGGAGCAACTACAGCTCCATTATGAGGCACTGTCTGCACATAACTCAAAAGTCATGGAAACCTGCTCCAAAGTTTAATTATTTCTGAGTATATAACAAAACACTTCTCTATTTCCAGGTTTCTGTAATTGGAGTGACAGCAAATGCTAGCACTAAAGTTAAGTGTGACTGTGGCTCAATAGAGAAAGCATGCAAGATAATTTCTTTTACCATTTGATTTTTTTAGACAATTCATCACCTTATATACTTCGCTTTTCTTACCCACTGCTCATAATAGATATAAGACCAGCTATATAGGGAAATATTCTTCAAGCAAAATTTTGTTCAATGTACTTTAAAACCAAGTTTTAGATGGACAGAACAAAACTGAGATTATTTTTTCTATTCTAAGAAAGTAGAAGAAAAGGATTTTCTTATTCACATACCTGTCTGGCTAGAAGCCCAAGTGATTATTTCAGGAAGCTACTGAACCCTACCATTTGATGTCTTGTGTCACTAAAATAACTTTTCTTATGAATTAAGCTAAAGTTTTCAAAGAGTGGTTTAATGGCTATGACACATGATATTATTATGTGAAAAACATATATAGTAAAATGTTAAGAACTTTGAAAAATGGCTTTAAATTTAGCTTCTATTCTGTGAATCCATGCAAGTTTTACAGGAAAGTTGAATATTTTCTCAACTTTTTAATTCTTGGAAATACTGTCTATATTCACATGAATAATATAATTTTGGTTTTGGGGAAAGCTGTGCTGAAATCTGAAATGAAAAAATTACATTAATTAATGAAAAAATATATAACGATATATTTAAATATCACAAATCTTAATTATACCTTTTTGTGTTTTTATGCTTTTACATTTCACAAGCTAATAATGTTCAAGCACAGTGATTTTTGTATGACAAATTTTCCAGGGAAGTATAAATATTCGAAGCAGTTTGGCAAAAGGAAATGAACACTGTTGATAGCCTAGAATAACCCAGTTGTTGTGGCAACTGGTGGTGTTCTTGGAACTATGACCTTTGATGTAAAACATTCTCCTTTGCTACAGCTAAAAATATACACCTGAAATCCTACACCTTTCCAACCATTAAATAACCATATAATCCACAGGTGAGAAAGGCTGAAAGATTGCCATAAGGCTTTTATAATATCTCAGCAGCCTTCTAGCTCTTGTCAGTCCTGACAGTGAGGAAGCTCCAAGTATGGAGCATTCACTGTGCTGTCCTTTGGACTGCAATGCCTCACAGAATTTCCCCATGCTGGTCCCCTGAGCTCTGTCACATCCTTAACTCTCTTATCTCCTATGCAGGAAATTGTGATGACCTACTGAACAGGAATCTGACAGGCAATCTCTCTCACTTCCACACTTTTTGAATGTGCTTTAGATGGATACAGCAACTTTATACACCAGTCACACTTTGTGGGGCTTTGAATCTGCCACTCAATGTAAAGAGGCCATAGCAGACAGAGGCTCCTGCTGTAACAGAAGTCTGTAACACATATTTCTCCTTCTTAAAGTAGTTAGAATCTAAGTCACAGAAGGATTTGGGCTGGAAAGGATCTTCAAGATCAATTAGTTCCAACTCTCCACTGTCATTGGCCAGGCCCTCCCACTAGACCAGGTAGCACAAAACCTGATTAAACCTGGCCTTGAAAAGTTCCAGAGATGGGGCATCCACAGCTTCTCTGGGCAACCTGTTTCATTGCCTCATCACTCACACAGAAAAGAATTTTTTCCTAACACCTAATCTAAATGTACCCTCCTTCAGGTTAAAGCAAGCCCCTCTTATCAGTACATGCCCTAATAAAAAGTCCCTCTCCAGCCTTCTTGGAAGTACCCTTCAGGTACTGGAAGGTCCAAAGGGGTCTCCCCAGAGCCCTCCCTTCTCCAGGCTGAAGAGCCCCAACTCTCTCAACCTGTCTTCATAGGAGAAGTGTTCCAGCCCTCTGATCCACTTAGTGGCCTTCTCTGGATTTGCTCAAATGAGTTCATGACTTTCTTGTGTTGGGCTCCCCAGAGCTGAAGTAGTACTGTGAACAAATTTGGTTCTGTAATATGAGTGTTCTGCTAAAAGTCATCCACTATGGTCCCTCTCAGCCTTATCCATCCTATGTTTCTGTGACTCTGTGATTCTGTGTGCACGAAGGGATCAATTTATACACAATGGTTTAATATTTAAGGCGAAAGAAGCTTTACAAATTCTATTAGTAAATTGAGTAGTCTAGAGTAAGAATCACCAGAGACATTAAATATATATATGGATCAGATCTAAAAATAGATCTGAAAGTGTTTCTTGAGTACAAAAGAACTCCATCAGTGAAGCCTTTTTTTTAACACATGAAATGAATACCTTATAAAATAATGAAGTACACATGAGCAATAGTAGAAAGACAATTTCATTAAAAAAAACCCAATAGCTGTGAGTCTTATTCACAAAAAATTTTCCTTTTTTTCATAGCTATGTCAGAGTGTTTTTGTTTCAGTAACACACTATCTCAGACTTAGGCATTGTATGCATGCATTGGCATATATACTTGCAAATGCCTCCTTGATAAAAATGAAAGGAAAAAATGCATGGTATCCTTTAAGACTTGTCTTATTAGATTCCATACAAGTACTTGGGAATACCAGCAGAAATCACAATCTCATTACAATTGTTCATTACAGACACACACTAATGGACAGTGACTGCCACTGAACTCTGTTGACAGAATTAAGAAACAATCTTCTCTTGGAATAAGGCATATGCCTAAAGTTACAGAGGGATAAGTAAGGTCAAGATAAACTTCACCAAATACTATTAGTAGGTTAGAAACAGAGAGTTTTCCCAAAGAAGATTAATATTAGTTTTGTGATATGTTGATGAGAGACAATCTTTTCCAGAAACAGCAGAGAAATGTAATGTTTACAAACACACATTATCTCACCTGCACATATTTGACACATGAATTTATCTAATATCCATCAGAAACAATTTTCACAGAATACTTCAAAAGATTGAGATAAAGGGCTTGTATAACATGTTTCAGTGATTTCGAGGATTTATAACAATAGGTAATATTACATCTGTCACTTATTTCTTCCTATTTTTTTTAAACAGTGAAGCCTATCACTAAAAAGTCATTATTTGAATAGGAATGCCAGAAGAGGAAGAAAAGGTAACAGAAGAATAGAATTCATGTACACACAGAGAGCAGAAAGGAAATTGTACAGGACAGAAAAACTCACAAAGGAAAAGAAAATATTGCAAACAAATGTAAAAGATGAGGGAAATCAAGAAGGGCAAATCAAGTAAAGGGATGAAACATATGAAAGCAACCAGTCCTGGAAAAGGAGTAAGAGGAAAAAACACAGAAAAGTTATCAGCCAGCAAGAGCAATAGATGAGAGAGGAAAAAAGTAACAAAATAAATGCATAAATAAGATCAAATTCTTGTTACCATTCTCTGTGTTAGAATTATATAGAAATTTTATTAGCATAATATCAAACATCATATATGTGGTGAATACAAATGAATGATATTTCTGAAGCTTTTAGTTCTGTATTTAGTCCAATTTCTATGTTAACCAGAGAAAACTCATAAAATCTATTGAATAAATAAAATGAAGTAGTGCCAGTATTCTTCGTTTAAACATTTTCTTTTACAGTGTTGATGGGCACTGCATATTATTTTTTGTGGTTTTTTAATTTTTTGTGTTTCAGAATTAAGCACATAACTTTTAAACTGTTAAGGAGAAAATACAAATGCAGGTAATATAAGAGTTAAGATGTTGGGATGTAAGAATTTAACTGGTACTCTCTCACATGTAATAGAAGCTCAGTCCTTTTTATATGATCTTGCATTTATTAAAAAACTAAGATGTAAGTGGACAGAAGAGCTTAAGCTTGGAACTCTATGATTTCTCTTGATTTGGGGCCAGCTTGTATGTTAGATTGACTTTAAATTTTTCAGTTCAGGTGGATTCATATGAAGAAACTCTAAGTTGACCTGTGTCTTGTATGGACTCTTAGGATGAAGTCTAACATACAGTATGCATCAGCATAAACACTTTCCTTGGAAAGTGGAATGATAACAGTAGGACTTTCACAACTGACTGAAAAATAACTTTCAGGACATGAACTTTCCCCTTTTTAAAGGATGCAGTTCATTCCAAAGACAGAAGTCAAACACCTTCAGATGCCTGGTGTCAGATGCTCTGAGTTGTGATGTTTTATAATATACTGAAAAACAGGAAGTTCCACAGTGGAAAAAACGCTCAGAAATTGCACAGGAGACTGACTTCACAAAGGTGTTGGGGTCTGTGGAGACTTTTGTAAAAATATCACAGAAAACTACAGAATGGAAAAGGGAGTATTCACACATGAGGAAGGGTATTTGGAGCATTTTGGAAAGTGCATGAGTGAGGGGAAAGTGGAACTGAGGGCTCACTGAAAACATGTAGAGCTCTCCAAAGTGTATTGCATAGCTCCTGAGAAAATTGCTATATATTAGGAAACCCATCAGTCCTCTTGATGGAATGGAACTTGGGTAATGCACTTTCAAGAGCCTCTTTCCAAAATGCAAATAGCAATCAGAGTTTTTGCTGAAATAAAGCTCAGTTTCAGCCTGGAAAACACATATTAAGGTAAATTAAAAAGAAAGTAAAATCTTTAAAAAATCTACCACAAATCTGTCCAATAGGCAGTAATGAAGAAGTCAGCTTATTAGCTTCTCTGTCAGAGTCCAATTCACTCTTGTACATTTGCATCCATCAGTAAGACTTCTCTTAGGAAAACAGTAAGCAGTATTTTTCTGTTTTGTAGATAGGATATTATTTTTTTTTAAATGAAAAAACAAGGCTTGGATATGTACAGGTATATATGTATATGCATATATTCTGTGTGTGTGTGTTTGTGTGTGTTTGGAACCTTTGAATTTAGTACATGCAGTAAACTGTTACAGTAAACTCTTACAGCAATATATAGCAGTCATAGCTCCCAGACACTAAAACAGAAACGAACTGCAGTAAGCACCAGCTTTTAATACTGGGAATCAAAGTTTCATTTATATCTGTCATCTGAACTCTGTCTGGAAATAATGGTCATTTATCCTGCAAATCTATTCCAGTAACATTTTCTGAAACACTTAAAGAAGCTTTATATTTTATTAGTACAACACAAGTACCTTCCTTCAGAAGAAGGAAAAAAATAGAAGAGATTTTATTTCTTAAAAAAATGTTATCAGAGATCCACAATTGTCCTTCTACTGCTGCTATTGGTTGTTATTCTCTTTCAAAATTGCCTATACATCCATAACTCTGAGACAGGTAGAATTTAAAGAGAATTTTAAAATAAACTTTTACAAGATTTACATAGCTATGGAGTCCAGCATAATTCTAGAAAACTATCTATTGGAGGCTGACCTTTACTAATTAATACAATTCCATTATAATCTCCCTTGAAAGCAAAGCTGCACAGCTCAGAGTACTTTATGGCTGCCAGGCTGCTCTCAGAGAGTCAAACTCCTTCTCCTGCCCATGCCATTATTCTGCCATTTCCTGCTTCACCTTGGTTACCTTTAATGGCAGGAAGATCTGATGAGCCCTCAGCACAGCACATCCCTCCCACCTGCTCTCTGTCCTTGTGGTATCACGTAATAGTTTGCCAGTGAGCTCCATGCTTCAACAATGATGCACGTGAATGGCAGAAGAATCTGGGCCAGATTAACTGAGTTAAAGTCTCACGTCGGAAACCTCAGTACTTCTGAGCATGCACAGAAATATTGCATTTTTCAGAATGATAAGGATTATTGCAAGCTTTTGGTCTTTGATCATATCCAATTGCCTAGTGCTGCCTGTATCAATCATCTTCTTGAAGTTAAGCAGAATTTAACCTGCTTCCAAAATGACACAAAAAGTAATTTCCATGTTGTCCCATTTCCAATTTAGTTCTACCAAGTTAAAGTAAGTCTCTCTTCCTTCTAGTGCATGATATTTGCATTAAAATATATGAATTTTAAAGGAACAAATAGCATTCTTGCCCTAATATATTTAGGGCATTTTAGACAGTAGATAGACAAATCTGTATGCCAATTAAACTAATGTTATGGTGCAATTTCATACATTTCATAATTCTGAACATTTTTTTAAACAGTAATGTAAATCTCCAAGATAAGGAACATGCAGTTCCTTATATAATATATAATATCCTATGAAAGGTACTCTCTTGTCCTGAAGTAGTGATGTCAATAGTTTTGAAAAGGTTAATGAACTATCTCTAAAATATGTTTTTGAGAGCTTTCCATATTGCTCATATTAGATCATCCTTTTGGTATTTTAAAATACAAATAGATCCAGTTAAAAAGATGGCAGAACAAATCTGAGTAAATTTCAATCCTATTAAAAAATCATAAGCTTAAAATTTACTCACAAACCCATACATTTTAAGAAGTGTCAGCATGTCCCCAGCAATAAAGTAATCCATGCAGCTCGGACACCAAGAAGGACAAAACCCAGCAGGATAATTGAATGTCAGTAGAGTATGCTAAATATGTAAAAGCAGGGCATTCAAAAGGATTAGAAGTCTACAAATAGGTGATGATAGGTAGAAGGTCAATTAAAGAAAAACTACAACAGAAAGAATAGAAGCAGTGCCACAGAGTGACAAATACAGGGATGTTCTTGCAGACGAAATTGGATTGCTTTGTCTGCCACACTACACCACACTCTACAAATAATAGAGTTTTCTGCTACTATTAGGCAGCTCCAACTGCGGCAATGTTGCATCTACAGAACCCTGTGAATTCTGAAAATACAATATAAAGTACACTAGGCTTTCTAGAATTCACTCACTACTCATATTTGCAAAGTATATAATCCATTATTGCCCTATTTAAACAACTTTCTTTAATCACTTTCTCCTTCCTTCTTAAAACAAATCCATCTTCCCCAGAAGCCTCTCTTGCAAAAGGGGAATGACAGCTGAGCTTCATAGGTGTTTTCTGGGAAGCACACTGTATTTAAGGACTGATGATGTCAAGATGAATGTGTGTTACATTTAAAGTGAAAAGCAAATGATAATGTTAGCTGCCACGTGTGAGCAGCTATGAAATTCGTGTGTCATAGAGCAGGAATGAGTAAGGAGAATGTCTGCAAGGCTTCCAAGCAGTCCATTTCTATGGACTTCCCTCCCCACCAAGGGGAATTCAGAATAATTTCAATTATCTGTTGAAATTACTCTGAATTTCAACAAAGTACAACAATTTCCATTGTTGAAATTCTGCTTTTCCCAGACAGGAATAACTGTGATTTGTACAGGAGAGTGTCAGATCTATGTGGGGTGCATGGGGCTGGACACTGTTAAGCTCTTCTGCAGCATTCTGAAGAAGCAGGGAGGTAAAAGGAACCTGTTGCTTAGCACAGAGGATTGAGAAGGCCCAACATTCTTCCATCATCCTTTTATGCACAAGATTATAATCCACAGTTCACCTATACAAACACTCATGTCATTTTACCCACCTCAGTAACACCACTAACACCATCAGTACTCACCATCAGTAACACCAACAGTTACCATCAGTAATATATGCACAATAACTATTTGCAAGGAGTTCTAGACTGTAATCACTCAGTTCTGATTCAAATAAAGCAATTTTTAATGTCTATATTATACCATATGAGCCATATTTTTATGTTAATTAACTATGAAGGGAAATATCAGAATAAATTAAATAAATCTTGATATATAATTCCAGGGATTATAACATAACAGATAATATAGCATTCTATACTAATAAAAATTTAAAAGGAACAAAGCTAATTTTTTTGCATGCCAACTCTTTCCTGTCTATATCCCTCTCTATGTTATATACACAGACTGGAAAAAGCTGTTCCCAGTGGTCTTATTGCTTCTTGAAAGCTATTGATACTTAATGGAATATTAACTGTTGAATAGAAAAACATTAAAAAAGCATGATGTCAAAAAGCTCAAGGATGTAAGCACTTGAATCAGTGAAAATATTACTAAGGTGAATGAAAGAAAGTAGAAAAGATGGTAAGAGTCCTGATTTTTAAGTTATCCTGTTTCTACCTAGTAATTTAAAAACCAGAAAACTTCTTCTTGCCTAGGATTTGGGACATCAAAGCTCTAATGCATATGCAAAATGGAGAACAATTTCCTAATCTAGTAACCATAGGAGACAACAGAGAGGGTTTATGATTTTTTTTCACCTTGATTACTTAATTTCTAATGTATAAATACTCCTTGAAGTCAAGATTTTTTCCACCTGATTTAATACTTGAATGAAAGACATGAAGTAACTTTCTCACTTGCTTTCAACCTTATGAATTTCTGTTTTGCACAGAGGCATAGTTTCACAAACAAGAGTATCTACCCTCATTTTGAGGGATTCAATAGTTCTGACTTGGAAAGTTTCTGATAAAACTCTCTGCAGAAAGAGGAGACTGCTTCTTTCATATTTGGAGTTTATCACAACAGAGGCCAAGGTTTTCTTTTTTGTGCAGGATTTAGACATGCACCATTTGTTAAAAGCACTTAGAGAACATATTCCAAACAAAATGCTTTGGGGAATTTGAAGGGTGCATAGATTTACTTCCTTATCAAGTTTGGACAAGGAAATGACACTGAGCTGCCATTCTAAATAAAAATGGTGGCAGGTCTGTGCAGGGATAACAAACTGAATTTTGTGTCCAGAGTAAGTTTTACTGGCAAAAGCTTGGATGCCTAGGACTTGGGGCAGGTAGGTCATTAGGCAGTAGCTTTACCCTCTTTTCATAACTTTGAGTGGGATGTGTGTAGGTTCATTAGGGTCTAGTGGTGGACGCGAGTGCACAGTTCAGATCTCACAGATCTTTAATTAATGATCTAGCAGGTTACCACCAGCTTTTGAGGATAGTGTTTAAGCAAGCACATGAACATTAATTTAACCATTCTGTAAATTCTAGGGGGAAAAGTCATATGTAAAAAGCCACATATAACATCCTCCAGGAATCTAGGACATGTACACCCTATGACTGAAATGATGGTCTCTTCTGAAAGACTTCATTATCTACAAATGCAATTCACCTCTGTTTTCCTTTGCTTTCCACTTTTCCAGGTTCAAACCTATTATATTCCAGAATAAATGTACACTGCTGCCCCTGTATGGCCTTTTATTTCAATCAATGTATGACCAATAGCAATGTGAGTATGCAAAACTGAAATCAACTGGGGTTTTAAAATGTATTCAGAAACAATGCTTTCCAGCATTTTTCACAGTCTCTTGTAGAGTAAATTGGCACCAAGTCATCCATAATTGTAACAAGATTAATGGAAGTCCCAAAGTCACAAGTAAAACACAAGCAGCACATCTCCCCATTTCCCAGTCCTGTATCTTCCTGAAGATCATCTTTCTTAGTACACTATTTCAGCATTCAGGCTGTGACAACTCACTCTAAATACGCTGTCAAGCTTAATTGAACTACTCTGCAAAAAAATAAAACCTTCCATAAAGAAAATGCTTCAAAAAACATAAAAGAAAGCAAGATATCTGTCTCTCTAGGGGGTTTTGTCCTTTTTGTTTTTCTGTAACCACTAGTGAAATTATCTAAAATGGTCACCCTGTGTAAGGAAGAAAGCAAAATCAGCACAAACAATTTCTTATGATTTGGAAAGGCATAGAGGGCAGTTTACCTGCAATTGTCAACATTACTTCTTCCCACAGCGTTAGAGAAGCTAAAAGGTCCGACGTTATTGATTTCTATGACTTTTATACAGCCAGTGAAATTGTAGACAGATCCAGAAATCTACAAAGGAAAAAATGGACACAGTTCTTATGCTTGTTGTCATTGTGATCAATTTAAAAAATAGTTACATATCTTTAAAAATATTTGTAACATAATAATCCTGAAAAATCAATTTTTTCTCTAATGAAATTCTACTGAAAAAAATGAATAGGAAAAGAAATCACAGCAAGATAAGCAGTACTGAATTAAAAATAAACTTAACAAATAAATTTAAAAACAGAGTTTGAAACATGCAGACAGAACAACAGGTTTGGTGAAACACCAATGAAAAGTATGTTTCCCTAACTTTAATCATGTATTTATTTTTTTTATGGAGGAATACAGGTCACAGGGAAGATTTGAAATTTGTAAGTTTACTATTTCCCTGCTCAAAAGATTTCTAGTATCATTAATCCTGTTTCAAAGATGCCTAAGAACCTACTAAAAATGGGAATCACTGCAGGGGCACTGAAAACACACAGAACAGTAAATTGTTATGCACTGCCAAAGACCCATTTTTAACAATGAACATGAAATCAGGTTTAGATAGTTGCAGAAAGAAAAATAAAAATATCTTGAGGAACAATTTGCTGAAAGCATAATGGAAAGCATTAAATGCTTTTTAAAGCCCAACAGGAGCATTAAATTTGCCAGAAAGGCTTTAGGACTAATAGACCATCTGAGTATAATGGGAATTTGAAAGAGACAAGGCCCTAGCAGGAAATGCAAATGACTCACCAAATCAAAATTTAATGAAGAGTACTTCTGGGAGATTCCCATGATGGAATCCCTTTTTAGTTGGGGTACATGAGATCTGTCTCAAATTGAATTACTACTAGAAAATGTTTTTAAAAAACCCAAGAAGGGAACAGGGGCAAAAGAAGAGAATGATCAAACACTGTTTGTCTGGGATTCTTATGGGAAATTTCTGTGGTTATCCCTTAAAATGGCATCCAAACCATGGTAATGGTAGACATGGATTTTTTGGGGAGTGGAAGAGAGCTTGGGTTTTTTGCTTTGTATGATTTTGAAAATGGGGACAAGACTAGAGCACGCAAAGACACACCTCAAATTAGAGATCAGTAAGTCCCAATTCCATTCAAGACAGTGATTATTATTTACACTGAAGAACAGAATTAACAGATATGAAAATGAATGCAAGGGAATAGTTGTGAGAGGGTTTCTGAAAAGAGAAACTGTACCTCACAGGAGGAACACTGACTAGGTGAAGAAGGATGCCTTGGCATTTAACCTTTGATTTCCAAAGGACATTAACAAGCTTCTGTATTAAAAGATTCTAAAGTAACTTGGTCCCTCTAGGATAACAAGGAAGGCCTTCAACAAATTAGAAGAATGGTTAAAACAGAAGCAGAAAAATTGTGAATAAATGGTGAGGCTTCTCAACATGGAGAGCCCCTAGAAATTCTCTCTGCAAGTCTGTATCAGAGTCTGCGGTCTTCAACATATTTTAGTGGCTCAATGTTTCCTGCACTACTCAGGATAGCAAGACCAAAATCCTGAGAATAGGAATTCACAATATGTAAAAGTGTCACAATATGTAAAATTATAAGGATGATGATATATATGAGAGTTTCTGAACAGAGTGACTGTACAGACCAGGAATCTTCAGTCAGGAAAACTCACCATCAATGAGAGACAGAACAGAGTAGCGTGCAGATGAATAAAGAGTTTTCTGTTTCTCAAAATACAGACTCAAAAGGACATGATCTGACATAAATCAGTACAAAGATGAAAGCAAGGTACAGGGTTTGCTTTTCATACAACTCAAAATTAAGATGTGGAACTCTGCCATAGCGTGTTGTGGATGGTACAAGTGTAAATGGGGTTAAAAATCAATCATATTAGAGGGAAAGAAGAGCTGTCTCACTCCCAGCAGACAGATAGGCTGCGCAAGTACAATATGGTTGAAACAAGGAGAATTGCTTTTCTCTGCATTGCTCAACCACTCTTGAACATAACACACCGTGCCATGCTTACACTATAAACAGAACAAACTAGCCTTCCAACCCATGGGAGGGCTCAAAGAGTTCACTAACAGTTCGTTGTTTCCTTGGCAGCAAAGGCATACAGGAAGTTAAGACTTTAAAAAAGATATATTATTACACTGCAACAATGTGGAAAGTTATGTAACCATCTATAAGGTGGCATTTAAAGTCAACAAAGTTCAAGTATGGCAAAGTGAAGATGGTTTCTCTGTGGAACAAACACAGAGGATTGCAGTGAAGCTTCCCGGAACTTTAAAAGAAACAAAAACTTCATTGAAGGACTGGATGTGAACACTTTCCTCCAAGTTAACTTTGTACATCAAGAAAACAATACTATTTTATATACCACAAGGGCTGGCAGAGGTTGTTGATATGGATGACAGGCAATAGAACACACTTTTTCTTCCTCCTTTGCCAGCCACTCTGGCATGGAAATAAGTGTGATGGATTGCCGAGATGGACATGCACTCAGCAGTCTGCTTTTGCTGCCATCATCATAGCAAAATATACCAGGTAATCTTTGAAGATGTCTTGCCCTATTAAGCTTCAGAGTTTAATTTTTATAAAAGATACTTGCTATTTCCCCCTCCACCCGTCTTTTATAAAGAATAGATAAAATAATTTTCAAATTAACAGGATGCAGGATCTGTTGCAAATTTATTATGAACAGAGACAGAAATGGTTACAGTATTCTGAGCTGGGAACTACATGGGACCTGTAACATTGCCCCCCCAAAAGTGAAAAACTAAACAATGTTTTAATATCGTCTGCATAAATCAGCTTCTTAAAGCTCTGCTCCTTTTTTTCTCCCTGAGCCTCTTATGATTGTCTCAGTCATACCATGCATGTGAATGAACAAAAGTCCTCTTTCTCAGGATTGTAAAAATTACAAACAAACAAAAAAAGAAAACAAAATAAATCAATAAATGCAAAGGTCAGATGCAATCCAATTTTATGACAGCTACTGTGACAAGTTAAGTCCATCCAAGACTCTGGTATAGGAAAAATTCACTATGTCAACCTATGATCCATTTTACACACTGAAGAGCAAATTAGTCACTTGGCTTGGAAATCAACATTTATCTGCATATTTCCCCAAACACTATAACAGTGAAAATTTTAACATCATGGTTTCCTTCCCCTCACTACTGGCTGGTCTCTTAATAGTTTCTCTTACATTGATATGTGCATATTTTGAAGGTAATGCATTCCTCTAAAACAATCTTAAAATTATTACTTCTTTGGTTTTTAATTATAACTACTTTATAAACATTTTGGTCAAAAAATTACTTGCACTTGTTTTGCTATGCTATTTATACATAAAAATAGTATCTTAGAGATATATAGGAATATGAGCTATTGATATATATGATCAAAAGTAAGCAGCTTTTCATTTTCTTTTTTGAGATCAAATACCTTTTGTGTTTAGCAGAATATTAAAATGTAGACTTCACATGTAGTTGAGTTCCCTTCCATTTATAAAAATACATTAATATGCTGACAAACTGTAACACTTAAATTGCCTGAAAATGTCAGGGCCAGAGAAACACCAGAAATTTAGTTTAATAAAATTCACTATTCACAATCTATTCAGATATGTTTGACATATGGTAACCATGCTCTTTAAACGCCCTTTATACTTGACAAAAATGAGTACAGATACTTACCTTGTAGGAAAAGTTCACACATATATGCCAAATCATTTATTAACATCCCTGACTGACTAGCCCAAATCAAGCTGCTGCTGGATAGAATTAACCTAGAATGAGTTCCTAATGAAATGAACTTACAGGCTGTCAATTCACTACAGATTCATAAATAATATAATGAGGTTTTGGTTTATGATCCGAGCATTTTAAAAGTATAATTAACTGGAAAGAAAACAAAGCATAACACAATCTTTCCTCATTTGTCTTCACTCAAGATAAATTTTATATATCTTAAAAATTCTCACTTTAGATATTACAGTGAACCATAATACACAAATTAGCAATCTTTCACATCTTTGTGATTCCTGAAACATGTCTGATTTTGGAGTCTAATTAGTAGAACTGTTTTCAACAGACTACAAAACTTTTCAAATACAGTATTTCAAATGTTAATAAAATATACAGGTGCACAGTTTTGAATAGCCTAATAAAATTTTAACTTGCATTTACTAAAACTATGGTGAATTATTTGGAAATTAATAACTCAAAAAACTTAGATAACAGCTTCGTTACTCCAGTGTTATTTTATGCTAGTGATTAGAATCATATAAAACAGTCATAATGAACTCTGAAATTAAGCAAGCCATAACCTCATCTCTGTATTGTTTTTAAATTGACCATAACAAATTTGGATCCAAGTTGTAACCTGCTTGAAGCCTGCAACTGTTCAGTATCAAGTCCACTAAAAAAAAATTGAAAATCAAAAATAATATTAAAAACAAACAAACAAAAAAACCCAACACCTAAATTCCATGGGTTGTGATGGTGACGCTTCCCCTAAAGAAGAATTTGTTCTTTAAAAATGCCATTTTAAAACCTATTTTCCTCTCTTAGATATTGAATTACATACATCACAAAATAGAAATATACAGACTATCAAATTAGCAGCAAGGCAATCAGAATGGGCTTAGTCCAACAGGACATTATTCTGCTTTTATATTTCACTTACCCAACATTGGAACTTGCCTGCATTCAAGGCAACATGCCATATACAGGACATATACTTTCTTCAAGCCCAAAAGGTTTCAAGACGTTTTTAAAAGTCAACATTAGTGACTCAGACATCACCTTGCCAAAAAACAGAACATTTTTTTTCTTTCTGATTAAATTTTTAAAAAAAATCAATTAATAAAAATTAAACATTCATCTTAACTCTGGTAGTTCAAGCAAAATGGACAAGGCTAGTCTGGTTAATTTGTATAGCTGCTAATGAGAGAGACGTATACCTCCCTTTGAGAAGTCCTGCTGAAGTAGATAGTGGCAGGAGAGTGTGTGTCTTTGATGTATCTATACTGTTCATTACTTCACTTTCTAATGTTTACTTTTAATAACACTTTCCATGCTCATTTCAAATTTTAAACCACAAGCATTTTTGTTGTTAGGTAATGGAGTATAGGCCAAAGAGCTTAATGGCATTTAAAAATGTGGAAGAAAATGAAAAGTAGTATTATCTCTCAAACTAAAGTAATAAAAGAAAACACTTAAAATACGGGAGAAGGAATATTGCTTCAGCTTCTGTCCTGGTACTAGTATAGAAATGGGAATGCAAAATGGGAATATGTACTGGTAAAATTTCCTACATGCTATTGTATCAATAAATTAGATGAAACACAAAGGAACTGAAATCTTCATCCTGAATCATACTGGCTATGAAATGAAATGCTATATAAATCGATAAGTAGCACCAAAGTTTCATTCAATCTATATTTTAATGTAATAGATGATTTTACACTGATATTGTGATTCTGAGCCAAAAATCCCAAAATAATGTTAATTAAGTTATACTAACACAACTAAAAAGGAGTTCAAGAGGTAAGTGAAATACAGATTTTTTTTTTCATCTAAATACCTCTCCTAAATATTTTAAAGAATTTACTGTTATTACCCTGAATCTGCTTTTACTGTATCTGCCATGGATATTGAATCCTATCACTAGACTTTCATGAAAAAAAGAATGGTAAAGCATATGGGCAGAAGAAGGGGAGAAAATAAATCCCCAAACTGCCTAGTGTGGTACAGGTTTACATTTCTGCTCTTCATGTGTCATTTGTTCTAGCCACTCAAATCAAGGTTTACAAAATTAGCAACCCTGGTAGTTCTGCTATGGGAAACCAGCAAGCCAACAGTTCTTCCAGTCTCCTGTGCTGTAGAGCAGGTAACTGAGACTCTCCTCTCACGCTGGATCTGAATTGGCAAACCATCTAGTGGAAATTAGGCTGGCTGGCTGCCTGGTCCCACACTCAGAGGGAACCAGCTCCCCATAGAACTGACATTCACATTCCTCTTGCATAATTTCTTCATCTAAATTGACTGGCAGTCTAAGTCTTGAGCATAAGTGCTTCGCTGTCAATTTTCCATGATTCTGACAGTTCTAGCTCAGAATGCTTCATTAAACCACAAAGGATTAATTAAAATCAGTAAGTCTGAAAGATTCAAGAGTACTGAGAAATTCCCTTACCATTTTTATGAAAGTTCATCCTTGGCCAGATCCTTATCTTTTAAACTTGCTCTTGGCTTGCATTTGAACAAGTGCAGTGCTGCATTTCAGAAGGGATATGAAAACTCTGATGTGAGGAAAGACCTTCCTAAGCTTTATGGCTAGCAATATCTTCTCATTTTCTAAACAATTCCAGTGTTTATGCTTATAACCATAATGCGTGATTCACTTACTGCATTTGCTATTGCAATTCTTAATAAGTTCAACTACTGTAATTTATCTTTTTCAGTTCTCTTTGTTTAATGTGGTACAATACCTTGCCCCTGAGAAAGATGGAAAATATATTGGCCTGAGAGGACTATAAAATGTAGTGAAATTTGGAAAATGGACTTTCTTGAATGGTGCAGACTCTCTCAGCTGTGGAAATCAACTCCTCTCCCTGTGCTTCACCTTTGCAGAGTGACACTGAAGTTGCACATGTTTAACATCATGCTAACACATTAAAGTATTACAGCACTTAGGGAAAGGTATTCTGAGTCCATCACCATGAAACAGTTTTCAGTCCAAGCCAGTCAGCTTCTCTAGTTCTTCTTGTCCAGTCAATAACCAATGACTCAAATCTACAAACATTTAACCCAAGTGATGTTTGTATCAAGCACATGTGTTTATATGCTGATGGATTTGATGATTCTCATGGGTCACTTTCAAGTCAGGATATTCTATTTCTAAAGTAAGATTCGGTGTGAAATACTTCTTAGTGAATTATGGATGGTGAGTTACAAAAAAGGGAAGAGTTCTAACAAGAAATTGTACATCTGTCTGAACTACAAGAGACAACAACTTATCTATAACAAAGACCTCTATATTTCATTTCATAAAAATGAAAATGTTCTTGTAAAATAGGCTGTCCTTCAATGAATTTCTATGGTATATGGAATTCAGAAGGGCCTAATTTTGTCAGACTCCTAAGAAGACTGAAGATTCTCTGATGAAGAAGGGAGAGAGAAGGAATGTTTCTTCATATATTTTCATGAACTGTGCTTTTCTTATACCATGCCAGTATACCTTTTGTCTGGTTTTGTACACCTCAAATACATTTTTTTTCCCTAGCACAATTTCTTAAGAGAGGTGTCACAAGGTAACACAGTATTCCTCTCACACTAGGTGAGGAATATATCAGCTGGCACACTGCCTTTGAGCAAATGCCTTCACTTCCCCAGGATACCCCAGAGAATCCAGTGAGGCATATCTCAGGACCAGGTGATCAGAGGTGCACCTACAGTAGATAGATCACATAAAAATATTAACCATGATGTGCCAAGAAGTCTGTGAATCCATAGACTTCTAAAATTAATTTAATTATCTTACTATAGCAAAACAATATGAATCGCTGTGTTCTAAACCAAATAAACTCTACCAATAACTAAAAATTTAAAACTTTTGTTAATTTTTAATGAAACAACTGACAGGTTACTACTCTTCAGTTAGGTAAGACATTGCCCCTGTGACAAATGTAATAGAACACGAAAGTGTATCTATAATTCATCATATTAACATAGACTTAGATAGATGGCTATTTAACTTGGCACAGCTGAGAAGTGTATGTATAATCTGTTTATCTCTTCTGAAGAAACAAAAACTTTTATCAAAGGAGTGAGGCAAACAGTTGGATTTGGTTACCTAATTCTCTGGTCTAGCTTGAATTTCTGTTTTGAGAGATGCAGTCCTGAGACACTTATGACAATATTTGTTTCCCCAGAGCTTTGAACTGTACTACCTACTCATTGCCAAAGATTGATGTTGATTTTTGTGGAGCATTTCCTTTTTCTAGCTCTAAATTTTATTTTCCCCCACCTTAACTTTTAAACTATTCATATACTTGTCAAAAGACACACCTAATCCTAAAATTCTAATACTTGCCCTGAGTTTTATGCTCTTAGACTCCTTGCCTAAAGCATTTACAAATTTTATTTGGAATTGATAGTCCCCAGGGAAACCGGAGTAAACAAAAAGATCAGATTCATGTGAAACTACATTATGCATGACATGATCTAGAAGAGAAATCAAACCACATTCTAAAACATGGAAGTTTAAAGTAAGATCTTCACTTATAAAAAAGAAAACATATATTAAAATAATTAAACATGTATGGCAGATTCTAAACTGCTCCTTTACTTTTTTCCATCATTCTGGAAGTGAGTTCCCTCCTCTCCCTCCCTAACATTGCTTTAAGCCTCAATGCTCAACTGTTCTGTTCTTCTCAAGATGAAATCTTACCTCTTTCATTTTTACTATCAACATACCTCAGGCTGTTATGCAGGACAAACACCACAAGGTCAGCCACTTCCCTTTCCAGAGATTTAATGCATTTGTATTCCTTTTCAAGCATATCCTTTCTTATTGAAAAGAAAACTTTCCAAAAGTCAAAAAAAAGTTAAAACTATTTAAAGTCCTTTGAATGAGGTCAAAAAATATGTTCATGCAATATACATCCTACTAAGACAAAATAATTTAAATTTCTATTCAGTCTTCAGAGAGCTTACAAGTGTTATTAATAACTGTATGAAGATCTGGTACTCAGAGGACTCCGAACCCTCTCTTCCACTATTCCACAACCATTGAGGCTTCTACTGCCACATCAAAGTGCATCTATTCATGTGAAATAATTCGTGTTTCTTCTCCTACCATTCTCTTGGAAACAGACATACCACATGGGAGTAAAGAACCATCTTCACCAGACACTGACCCTGTATCCTGTATCTCCATAGAAACAACTAATACAGGATGCTAGGGAAAAGAACAGTAACAGATCACAAGATGGCTGAGGTTTGAAGGGACCTCTGGAGGTCACCTTATCCCACTCCTCTACTGAAATAGCATCACCCAGAGCCAATTGCTTGGGATCAAGTCCAGACAAGTTTTGAATATCTCCATGAATTGAGACTCCTATACCAATAAGAACAACTTGTCCCAGTGCTCAGACACCCTCACAGTGTCTGGGAAAGTTCTGATATTCAGATCCTGTTTCATGTTCTGCCCATTGCTTCTGGTTCTGTCACTTGGCACTGCTGAAAAGAATCTGTCTCTGCCCTTTTTGCATCCTTTCTTCATATATTTGTAGAATATCTGTGAGTTTCCTCTGGAGCTTTCTCCAGGCTGAACAGTCCTGGCTCTCTCAGCCTTTCCTAACAGGAGAGATGTTCCACTTCCCTAATCAACTTTGTGGCCATGTGCTGGCCTCTCTCCAGTCCATTTCTCTCTCGTATTGAGGAGCCCAGAACTGGACACAGCACTCCAGACATGGCCTCACCAGGGCTGAGCACAGGATACAGATCACCTCCCTGGACATGCCAGCAGTGCCTCTCCTAATGCAGCTCAGGATAACATCAGCCTCCTTTGCTGCAAGGGCATCTTGCTGTGCACTAGGACCTCACAGTTCTTTACTGTAAGAGATCTACAAGTGCTTTCCTGTAAAATTGTACAAATCACAGGATGCCTGATGATCTCAGGCATTTTTTCATTCATGTTGGTAGAAGACTTTTCACATGATGATTTGGCTATTAAAATTTTAGCAGCCATAATGAATAAACTTTCATATACATATACACACATATGCACAAGTGCATGCTCACACACACAGTGGCACAGAGGTTTGCATTCATGCACCTTTTTATGCTGCAAACTAGGAATCTCTTTTAACTAAACATCTATGTAATCCAAATCCCTCTCTTCCAACCCCATTAAAGGATGCAAAAGTACTCTGCTGCATGGACTTGCAAGATGGACAGTGGGATTGTAGGATGGACAAACAATTTTCATTTTCACAAACAGATTGAAAGACAAAATTAGTAGCATTATTTTTCAGATCTTGCTTACCTATGAGCTCAAAAATGCCAAACAATATAGGCTTATGTGAATAATCAGGATATTCCTATTATTTCAGGTTTACATTTCATCTTATAATTAACTCATGTCACTGTTTTAAATACATTCTATAAATGTACTTGCTTTTAATTTTTTCTCATTTTCTTCTCATATTATTCAGCCCATGCTGTAAACAAAAGCAGCATTCTGTAACCTGGTATAAGAATCTGTATAATGAGATGTGGCACAATCACATATTGCTTTTTTCTGCTACTATTATACACAGATAAAACAGCTTGCTGTAGTTCTATATATGATTCTCAGAAATTTGTAATCACAAACACAGTAAAGTAAAATCCAAGCAAATAGAGAGTTTTAAACCACAGAAGATATGGACAGGCACCAATAGAATAACTTATCTTTACTGCTTTTTGCTTTCAAAAAAATTACCATTAATACTAATAAAATTGGAAAGTAAAGATTTTTTGCTAATGTTCCCCGCAGTTCCATTTCATTAAATGATTTCTCCTCCTTCTTTATTCTTTCATTTCCAAATCTCATTTCATTTAGATGAAAGAGCATTAAATACTAGTTGCATTTCTAATGTAGAACAGTTACCAGTTCCTTTGTTCCTCTCTTTTTATGTTGCACATCAAAAATCACCAATTTACAAACAATGTGATTGTCATGTTCTTCTCTTAGTAATGACTCTATATTACAGCAGCTTAGTCAGCCTCTACCTTCAGAGCAGAGTGCATTTCCTGCTGGCTTGGCAAATGTGTTGTTTGACTACTTTTCAGACTCAGATGTTCCCCACATGCCCAATAGGTACATTCAGATGCTTAGTTTAGAGTGAAGCCATTAAGCAAACAGCTCTGAAGGGCTTATTTGCCAGGGATCAGGAATGGCCTCCATTTACTACAGTTTTCTATAAAATCTGCCTCTGCTCCATTGTTTGCTATTGGGAAAAGGAATGAAACAACACAGCAAAATGTCAAAGCTGTCAAGAAACACAAAGTCAATTTACTGTTATTGAAATAATGAAAACTTCTGTGTAGAAGATCAATGAGAATGGGAGATCCTGTACTAAGAATTAATGCAGAGAAAGATTGCTGATATTATTAGAGAAGCAGGTTCTAGGTGAAATCACATAACTGTGAGACTAACTTAGCATGCATGAAAGGAAACCAAATGCTTTTGAACTTGGTGGTCTCTATTCCTCAAGAAAAAAGTTGATATCTTTTTGTTCATCAAATACACACTCAGCCCCCAAAAAACAAACCAACAAACTTTACATTGTAGATTGATAAATGTCAAGGACACTACAGAAACACTAAACACCTAGATTAACTCTGGAAGGAGCAAACAGGAGTCACCATAATTTAAACAGAGTCTAGACTAGCAAAACTATATCTTCAGTGATGGTTTTCTTTCTTGGAAGGAAAAATGACAAAATTAAAGAGATCAGATAAAGAACTGCAAACATCAAAGATGGAAGG
Organism: Notiomystis cincta; assembly: GCA_013398075.1. NCBI lineage: Eukaryota > Metazoa > Chordata > Aves > Passeriformes > Notiomystidae > Notiomystis > Notiomystis cincta. Next base: position 49,412 of record VZRX01003748.1, read on the forward strand.
TGTGAAATTTCTTTAATTAAAATGGCATGAGTGTCTGGCAACAACCTGATGGAGGAGGGTACTGGGAATAATAAATACACAGAAACCCCCACACAAGGAAACGGTAGAGATTATAATATATGTTGGAAGTAGAAAGCATAAAGATTAAATGAAACTTGCCAAAACCTCAAACTGAGCTGGACGTTATACAAGTTTCAAACACATGGGGAAAAAGAAGAGTGACAGACTATAAGTGAGAAACAGGACCAAGTTACAAATACTGCAGCTGTCACCAAAACTCTTTGTCTTATTAACACTGGAAAAGCAGTTTTAAAACTTCTAGGGTTAGGGTTTTCCTAAACAGTTGTGTATCAGTGTGATTTTGTAATAGGCTGCATGTTTCATTTGCTTCTATTTAAAATTAGCATTATGTTCCCTTAAGCATAAAATTTACACTGTTAGAAAGATAAAATATGATTTGTTTCCATAATGAGCCAAAGAGTGGGCTCTGATTAAAAGAAAATAAAAATTTTCTAGGTAACAACCCAGATGAAAGAAAATTGGCATAGTAGGGAACTAGCAGACTGCAGCTTAAGCAGAGAAACTGAAACTACTCTTAGGAGCACAGAACACAGAACTTGGTCTCAGAGATAATGAAGAAGAGAATAATATCAAAGAAGATGCAAATTCACTAAATTTCACAAAGGCAGTGAGGGACTAAGCCCCACCTGCAAGATTATAGTGGGTGGGCGAGTGTTGTGTTTAGCCATTTTTCTTCTCCTTTGACTTCATACTAAGCTTTTATTATGAAGAGGTCAAATGTTCTAGTCTCTAGTTTTTTCTATCAAAACCTGGGATGTTACTTATTTTGAAGACTTTTGGTCTTTGATTAAAGAAAACCATGCAGAATATCATGCCCAGATTACTTCCTGCAATTTAGGTCAGACCAAGAGGCTACCAACTGTGAGGGTATTTATACATCCTTGTATTACAATTCCATGAGAAAACCACAGATTTCAACATTCATTTCACTCAAAGTTTAGGAAAGGTATACAACCTCGTATGGAAATTTTCATATAAAACATGTAAAAACATTCTTCTGGCAGTCCTAGTATTGCTTTATAAAGAGAATGTTAGTTCCTTGTGGAAGGAATGGTTCTTACCATCTAGCCAGGCAAGGACTCTCATTTCTGGAAATATCTCTAGCACACTGAAAATCTACTGCAGGCCTACAAATTATCAAAGACAACTAACAGAAGTATAAGAGAAAATACTCTGTGTGATTCTTTGTGAGCACATGACACAAATTAGCCACAGATGTCCCTCTGAGGTGACAGTTCAGTTGAGGGAATGCGATGGGTAGAGCACAGCTGGCAGATAAGATCCCTCCACTTTCCTGTTCCTTCCCCCCCTCCCTCCCATAAAGATGGTAGAGAGAAGAAGGGAAAATGTGAGCCAGGTCATGGGTTGACATAGAGACAGTTTAGAAGGTGAAGAAAAAAAGTGATGCAAAAGCAATCACCACCAGCAAGCAGGTGCCCAGCCAGTCCCTGAGCAGCAATTACTTTGGAGAAACTTCCTCCCATTTTATTGTTGAGCATGATGTTATATGGTATGGGATGTCCTTTTGGTCACCCAGGATCAGCTGTGTCAGCTGTGTCCCCTCTTGACCACACCCAGTCTATTCACTGAGGGGTAAGAGCAAGGAACAGACGGAGGCGATGCTGGGTAAAAAGTGTTCAGCAGCAGCCAAATCACCCCTACATTAGCAACACTATTTGGGTCACCAGTCTAAAACACAGCACCATACAAGCTGCTGTGAAGAAAATTAGCTGCCTCCCAGCCAGATCCAGTAGGGACAATCAATACATATTGACATGCTGCATTGATCACACAAAATTTCGCAGAGACATTATAACAGTAGTTGATGCAATGCTTACTGTGAGTCAGGGTATGGAAACACAATCACCACCAAAGATGTTAGAGATATGCAAAGTCATACAAACATTAGTGAAAATGGTGACAGAGGTTAGAAATAAAAAAAAAAAAAAAATTACTGTACCAGAATACTGTAAAAAACACAGCTGTGAGAGGACTGGTTTTGTTGTTGTTGTTGTTGTTGTTGTTGTTAACAATTCAGGAGGCACTATATGGTTATGGAAAATTAAATGAACTCCCTTAGTGTACCTCCTAGCAACATGGATGGTTTTGGTTACTGAGTTTGTATTTATCAGAAATGGCAACAATTTGCTCCACTTGCCATCCAAAGCATAGAAGTTTAATCAGTGAAAGTAATTTTCAATGGGATTTAGCAGCAAATTGTCTTCTTTTTTTTCTGAAGAGAAACTCATGGATTTACATTTTAATAGGATGAAGTTATACACCCAAAACTTCCTGTTTGTGGTATAAACCTCTCTGCTGCTGAAAAAACTGAGAAAAATCATATATACATAAAAGAGGAACAGATGAATATTCAGACCAGTTTTATCTATTAAAATGTGATTAGAACTTTGCATAACAGTTTTTTCTCATATAAATCGAGTTTTGTGGTTAGATTGCTACAGTTGATGCCTCAAAATTTGCCTTTATTTAAAAAAAACAAGTTAACAGATGAGTAAATTGATAGCTAAAGGAGATCAGCTCTTTATTTTAGCTGTATGTTGAGGGGAATGCATAAAGAAACTCAAAGCAATACTTGTGCAGTCTCATCAACTGCATAAAGAACCAGTCTGCAAGAGATGAACCTACAGTCACCAAATAAAGGAAAGAGTGCATGGCAAATCTAAGGAACTGCTGGTTGAAAGTAATCATTTAAGTAATCACTGCATTAGCTGCTCTATTAGTACATACATGCTGTCAAATATAGCTCTGCCTTGTCAAATGTCTGATTTCTCCTGAAGCAGAAAGGGTCCTGCCTAAACTACACATGGAAGTAATTGGCCTTGCACAATCCCCCTTTAGGTTTATGCAATCAGGTTGTATCACCTGAAGAACTACAAAGGAAGATTAGAAGCCACAACCTGATATCAGCTGGTACATGGTCAACACAGTTACCTTTCCCAAGGGGTAGATCCTAGCTCTTCTTTGTTCTTCTTCATTGCCTATGGGGCGTGTAGTGGCCACTACTGGTGACTCTTAGATAGAGGCTCTTAGAAAAGAGACTGAAAGGAAGGGTAAACAAGACCTATAAGCCACACAAAATGTATGAGTGAAACCTCTTTTTTAGGAAGAAAGTGTGCCTGTATACGTTTTCTGTCCAAGCAGATAGTCTGCCATCCAGCTTGTTACAGGAGATCCCAGAGCACACTTATTCAAAGGACGATTACAAGCCTTTCCTCTCTCAGGTTCTGGGACTCTGCTTGGAAACAGTGCAATGTTCAAATCAGTGTCTGGAAGGAAGTCAAAGTGTTTGGATGACAGATGTCTGGGATGCAAACACTGAGGAGCATTGCTGCATTAAGTCACTTCACTGTAGTTTAAGCTTTATGCTTTGCTGGAGTGGACTGATACCAAACATATCCTCTAAGGGCCCATGAAAGTTGTCTGCTAACTGCTCAAGCCTTACTTCTTACTTGTCATCAACCAGACCTGCTGAAATTTTCAAAAAGGATCTCAAAGAGTCACACAGAGGAATTAATGAAATGCCATTTTCATGGATGATGCCATCTGTTGAGATCTGTTTCTTCCAGAAAAACAGCAATTATTTCTTTTTGTTGTTTGTGTAATATGAGGCAATAAACCTATACCTACAACTCTCAACATTTTGAGTTGCATCAACTGTTAAGATATCAGTGTGAAGGCTCCATCAAGCACTACAGATCCTGTGTAGCAGCCTACTTGAAGGTATTGTCCACCCCATAATTGCATGCTGGTTATTTCAAGGTAACAATCACTTTTTAAAAGGAGCTGGATATGAATAACAGGCAAGCAAAGGTGAGGTACTTGACAAGCTGCCTGAGAAGGTGTTATGCTCATACACACTACCACTTTTCCAGGAAAATTAGGAAATTTGGGAACCTGGGAAGCTATTGGACAAAAGACTGAACATGCTCAGCAGAAGGAGTCATCCCAAATGTCTATAACTGCCCTGGATTTTGCACACTGAATAGGAATAAGAGACAAATGATTAATGTAACTAAGGGAATCACAGTTGTCAAAGAGTGAAAGCATCACAAAAACACTGCAAGTTTTATCCCAGGACAACTCCTGTATCAGCGCACACATCAAGATAAAGTATCAAGGAAATATCTTGCCAAAATAAACGGGCTGTAGCTGTTGCCAGGATCCTGTGGTAACGTGAAGGAACTGTGGACTAATTAAGTGGCAACATCAACCACAAACTGAAGATCTTATCATCTGGTCAACCTGGCAGCTATGGGAAAATAAAAGTCCTCACAGATGAAAGACAGAAACTGATCTTGCAGGCCTGCCAATATTGTTCAAAGGCAAATGATCACCTGGATTTGAACTTTGAAATTCATAAAAGCAACTTGCATGCAAGTTCAAAATAATGCCATCCCTTTTTAAAATGCTCTTCAAAATAAGAAAATAATCTCCACAGAAACAGAATCGTATGTGTATCAGGAAATCATATCTTTGCATATCACTAAAACAGCATGTTTTTGTCTGATAAAATTAGGGTACTTTTGCATAGAGTCCCTGTGAGGTTTGATGAGGTAAAGGTCTGGGGTGATATGACAGGAAGGCATCAAAACCCCAAATGAACTGTCACAATTCTTTCAGTCCTTTCTTATATGAGAGATTATCCCTTAATAATGTTTGTGGCCCTCTACTGCAGATGCTCCAGTAAGTCCAGATGTTTCTTGTACGGGACAGATACAAAACTGGTCCCATTAATTCAGATACAAACTCACCAGTACTGAATAGAGAGGATGAATCCTCACCCATGCACTCTGAGGGTGCCTAACTGGCTCACAGACAGCTTGCTGCCCACGAGAAATCCAAGGTTCTCCTTTGTCAAGCTGTGCTCCAGTCAGCTGGCACCACAATGTACTTGCACATGGCATTATCATTCCTCAGTTGCAGGACTTTGCAATACACATTTTTGAATGTCATGGGATTTCTCTCAGCTCATTTCTCCAGTCTGTTGAGGTCCCTCTGGATGGCAGCACAACCCTCTGGAGAATTAAACACTTTACAATTTTGAATCAATCTTAGAATTTGCTGAAGGTGCATTCTGTTCAGTCATCCAGGTCACTAATGAAGAATTTGAACAGTTTTGGACTCACTAGTAAATTCTAGGGCACCTCACTGGTTACTGGCCCACAACTAGATTTTGTTTCACTGAACATAGCACTTTGGGCCTGGTCATCCAGCCTTTTTTTAATCTACCTCACTGTGAACTTCTATATATACCTGTACTTTGTCAGTTTTTCTATGATGATTCCATAGGAGACAGTGCCATAAACTTTACTGAAGTCATGGTAAACAGCATTTACTGCTCTCCCTTGTCCATCAAGCTAGTCACCTAACTGCAGAGGCCGTGAGGCTGGTCAAGTATGATTTCCTCCTTTAAATCCATGTTGATGACTTCCAGTTACTTTCTTGACTTCTATGTGTTTTGAAATTGCTTCCAGGAGGATTTCCGCATCACCTTCCCAGTGACTGAGATGAAGTTGTCTAACTTATAGTTCCACAGATCTTCCTTCTTGCCCTTCTCAAGGATGATGGTATTTTTTCTCTTCCAGTTTTCAGGAACCTCTCCTAATTCCATGACCATTCAAAGATAGTTAAATGTCCTCATAATGGCATCAGACATTTTCTCAGCACTTCTGGGTGCAACCCATTAAACCTCAGAGACTTACATATGACTGGTGTGTTTAGGGGATCCCTAACCTAGTCCTTCTCACAGAATCACAGAATTAACTAGGTTGGAAAAGACTTTTGAGATCAAGTCCAACCCACAACCTAACACCACTTTATCAAACAAACCATGGCATTAGGTGTCACATCCAGATTTTTTTAAAATGCCTCTAGGAATGGTGATTCCAGCAATGTTAAGTGTTCCTTGCTCCAGAATTTCCCTCTGGTCTTAGGGACCTGGGATTCCTGAAGGCTATTTTCATGGTTTCAGCTAGGACAGGGTTGATTTTTGCAGTAGCTGGGAGGGGGCATGGCCAGGACCCTAATTTTATTCCATACCAACTCACATCATTGCCAGGGGAGAGGGAAAGGGACTCTCTCTCACTTCCCAGGAGAAGAGTGTTCCTTCTAGTCAAAAAAGCTCATGGGGTGGAATTGTCCAGAGTTTGTTTATTGTCGAGCATTTCATCTCAGTGCAGTGTGAAATGGTTGCAGACATTCTTGTGTTTTACATGTTGACTGAGAGAAAGAGCTTGAACAGACTCCCTAGAGGTACTGAAATAGAAAAAACTTGTGGTATCACACAGGAATACATGACATACATTTTTTATCCAACAGATTTTTTACAGTATATCTACTCATCTGAACATGTCTACCAATTGCCTTTAGAAATTGAATTATATCATACTATTTTCCTTCCAATTTATCTTTTGTTTCCCAAACTCCATTTGCCTCTATAGAAAATATTACTCAAAAAGAAAAGGAAATATTTTTCCATTCTAAACAGAAATCTGAATTCAAGTCTTTTATTAACTTCTCCAAATACAGAGTTTGTTTACATCCCTCTACCACATACTTTTTTTTAGAAATGATCTCAAGAGTACAAGACAGAGAAATTTTCAGTGATGCCTTGGTATCAGTATTTTAATTTGATGAGGTTGCTACCTGGCTAGCTTCAAGTATTTAGTATACACAAGTCTGAGTTCAGGCACTGAAATGATGAAACAATTGAAAAGCTTTTGAGAAAAATACTTCCATAAAGCCAAACACTTGAGGGGGTTTCAGTGAGACGGTGGCACAACCATCATAATTTAAGATCATCAAAAGATTTTGCAATGTTTTTTTTTCCTTTCTTTCAGACTCAGAATCTTCAGGAGTTTCATTTCCCAATGCACACAGAGCTCTGGTTATTTCTAGCTACATAAAAGAGCTTCTAGAGAACACAGTTAAAGCCGTGCATATCAAGAATCTCATATAAATGAGAAACAGAAATAATCTATTTGGCTCAGCATAGTGATTCTGCTGAGAGTTTTGGAGCACAAACTCATTGCTTTTGATGTTCTGATTCAGTGTCGTTGTTCTTAGCCAAGTCCTGTTGCACAGATGGCCCTGGGCCATGAACTTCTTAAAGTTCAGTGGCTTCTTTTCTGCAAGAATATAGTGTAGCTACAATATCACCAGCTCGGGTGATCTGTAGCTCTGTAATAAGTATAATGATCTTGGCATTTCAGCATTATCTAATGAGAGTGAATTACATTTTTAATCTTGGTTACAGTAATCAGTTTATATTGTGGACTGATGACATACATGTGGAATGCAAATGCTTTTATTTTTAATATAGAGATGTTGATATTAATAAGGTTTTTGCACTTCTGTGAAGTACAGCCTTGTCAAAATGATTCAATTTATGTAACCTTAACTGTCCCCTTTAATTTGATGCAGAAGATAATCAGTGAGAAAAACCCTTGATTTTTCACCAGCAATATTTTCTGGTCTGTGGACTTAACACAGTGAAGGATATTTCTTGCTTTCTCATTTGAAGTTATTTTGTTATGGTGTTAGGAGACTTTATTGAAAAGTTTGATAGACATTTTATTAATAAAATATCAGTGTTTGCATTATATAATATATAATATTAAATACATGCATATGTACATACATGCATATGTGAAATTCTAAATTCTCTAAATGAACTCCAGTGAAATTTAATATAGAAGCAGTAAAAAATATCATAGAATACAGCTGGAGAAATATGAATTTTCACAATCAATAAGTCTGAAATGATAAATTTCAAAAATATTTCTCTTAATATCTTCCTAAAAAATATGAAGTACAACCTATAACTAATAAAATCACCCATAATTCTTCAATATAGAATTACCAAGAAACATTCAGGAAATAATATTAAAAATCTTTATACTTACTTTTATGTTTTCATTCTATATTTTTAATATTATAAATTTGGAATTTATTAGATATATAAGAAACATTTATTGTATGTTTTAATTAATAGTCTAGATTTAGCTTTTACTATAACTAGCAAAATTCAAGATTTCTGTGATCTATATAAGCTATTCTTGTTTGGGTTTCTTTCTTTAAGGATCATACAGTACTAATAATGATCTTTAGCAAGAATTCAAACTTGTTTCAGAGAGATAAATCAGGAATGAATTATCCAAAACACTTTCATGGACATACACAGATATAAGAAAAATAATTAACAAATCAATTATATGACTTTAAACATACTGATTAATTTAATCAGAAAAAAATAATCCAACAAATAAAATGTGTAACTTCACTACAATGCTCCCTTTGCATACCTCTTTCCTCTAAGTTAATATCTCAGATGCTGCAGTATCCAACATCATCATCTGCAGCCTTGATTGACTTAAAAAGAATAACAGGAGCCAACAATACACTATTCCAGGAATTTAGCTTTTCCTTGATGATATCACTTCTCTGTATGGTTTAGCCTTGAAGACCTAACAAGAACACATTTCTAGATGGTAAGGTCTACAGGCACACTAGTAACAAAGAACCCTCCATGGCAGCGCCGGATATTTTCAGCAAAATATCTGAAATCTCATATATATTTCTTTTTCTATCAATGGATTAGGCAAGACTATTACCATTGTATTGTAGACAAAATTACAGTATATTGAAATTAGATTAAAATTGATTTACCAATGTAATTCCATTAAATTTTTCTCTTTACCTGGAAAAAAACTTAAAAAAAAAATCAAAAATTCACATTCAAAATATGCATGACAGAACTAAAAATGTTACAAAAATTGTAATATGAACATTTCATAGACAGAACTAAAAATGTTACCAAAATTGTAATATGAACATTTGCATAAACACAATTCTCTTTCTGCCAAACCACTAAACCATATTTATTTTTCAAAAGAAAAGTAACTTCCTATGGATAAATACCTGAATTCTAAAAGAGAAAAAAAGCAGTGAAGCATAAGAATATGATAAGCATCTTGATGGTAGAAATATAAACACTGGGATGTTATGATGCAAGAGTAAAAATCAAGAAAGGCATAGGCTGTACCAGAAAAAGGCAATATAATAAAAGTAGTAAAATAAATATATACAAACTGTCACAAATTGCACTAAAATTTCAGGCAGAAAGAAAAATATTGTATTAGAGCTATATTATATATCACCAAGGTGATGATAGCATTTGTTAAATGCTAAAGCAGGTTAGAAGGGGTAAGGCAGAAAAGACAGTAATAACAGAGTTTAATTACTCTGAGCAGTCTGGTAAGAAATCATGACAAAATATGCTGAAGGAACTAGATTTTTACATGCTGTGAATGACGGTTTCTTGGAACCATTAGAGAAACTACAGGAGACATAACTCTAGGCAAATAATATGTTTCAATATTTCAAAATATAATCATTAAAAAAACCCCAAAACATTAAAAACACTGATTATAATATACTCAACTTCTGTGTTCTCCAGGGAGCAAATCACAGTTAAAAAACCACCACAAGGTTTAACTGCATCATGACAAGGTTAGTAAGGATAAAAACAAATGGAAAGCTCAATGGGTAAAATGCTTGTGGTTACAGAAGAACACTTCCATAGTGTTCAATAACTGCACATGATCAAGTAGGAAAAAAAATCAAGCATGACTATAAAAAAAAAAAAAAAAACAAAAAAAAAACAAACC